>JAUTXW010001941.1:0-177500 GCA_030620095.1 Kuschelorhynchus macadamiae
AGGCGAAGAACCGCAGAAGCACAAGATTTGTCAGTATACTTTTAAGAATATAGATCGAATGGAACAATGTAAATTAGCCGCTCAATTTTGCAATGATTATTTAAAATATATAAATGAGTATGAACTTTTAAATGAATTTAGAAAAATTAGATTTAACGTATCATATTAATTGTATTCAATCATGGTTAGTTAATGCAAAATAAAAATGTAATTAAGTTTTTTATATTTTTATTCATTCATAAAACAATTGTCATATAAAAATAACACATTTGTCAAAGCACACATACAAGGTGATTTTGAATGATAGAAGCATTTTGGTTCCATTAGCTGTAGCGCTGGTTGTTCATCTTTTTCAATCACGGGCTTTTTAGAATATTTCTCTATAAAATCCTTTTTTTCGGTTCGTTTTACAAAAACAAAATCAAAAATTCGTAAGTGTTTCAATTATTTTTGGGAAATGATGTAATGGAGTAAATCCATTATTCCAATGTATACAATGACGATTTTTCATTAGCCATACCGCCTGCTTGCAACAATCAGGTGAAAGAAACTCCATTGGAAAAGGCTTTTTAAAAATGTAATGAGTCATTTCATAACCATCAAAAGCTGCAAGCTCTTTCGGTATAAATTGATTTTTTTCATACTTGAATCCTTGAATATCCATAACCATTCTCATATTTTCAAAGCAGCAAATTTTTTAATGAAAATTTTTTTACTTGAATAATTTGCAATTTCTTCTTTCAGTTGATTAATTTTAAAAATACATTTTTCAATTTGTTGTTGTAGTTTTGATGTCATGACTAAAACTAAAAGCTTTTGAAAATCCCTTTAAATTAAATCGAAATATGAAAATAGTGGGGATAAAGTTTATAATTGTTTCACAACTTTAGTAAGAGGGTTGTAGCTAAATAATTTGTCATGTAAAATAAGACAATAAGCAGAAGTATCTTTTTTAATTGCATTGTGTGTCTCAAATTCAATTCTCATTACTACGGATCCGTTTGAATTGTTTCTTTTTGATGGGAGCATCAATATGTGTAATAGGACTAATATTTTTGAATTGTTCAGGATTAAAAATGGGATCATTTGGAACACCATAGTAAGACAGTCTAAAGTTGGCAAACATTTCGTATAAAGCAGAAAATTTGTTTTCTTCGAAATTTAAGTACAAATCGTGATAAGGATATCTTTCAGAATTTAAAAATACTCTAATATTTGACAAGGTAATATTGTCAAATTTACTCATATTTTTAGCAATTTTCCCTTTTCTGTTTTCTTGAAAGCCAATCACAACATGACGAGGAGCTTCTAGTTTACTAGTTGTTTTTACCGGCCATGTGTGACGGGTTGTTTCGGTTAGAGAAGAATATTCAACAAGTTCCCAACTCCTGAATCCTATCAATATATCTTTATTTGATTCTAATATTTTTGATAGAGCAAGTTGTTGTGGCATATCAACTAGAATGTGAGGAACTTTCCAATAAATTTTATCGAAAGTAACCAATGGAGTGTCAGGAGCACTAACAGGGTGTGCCGGATCTTCTTTGAAGATAACACCATCTAAATCATCAGTTGATCTAATAAGAACTAATTCCTGTTTCATATTCATAATAATTTTTCTGTAATTTTCAAAAAATCCTAAAAGCATTTTTAGTGGTATGGATACGGAGAATTATCCATCATTATCAACTAAAATTTTATCACCTTCTTTCGATGTGGAAACCAACCTGCATTTTCCAGTTTTAAACTTTCGTTGGTATTGTGGGAAAGGTAGCTTTTTAAGGCTGATGCTAATCCAACTTTTCTTATTGAATCTATAGTAATTCGGTTTAGTTCATAGCGGATTTCTCTGAACAAAAAGGCTATACCATTGTTAATAAATAGCAATTCTTTCTTATATTTATCTTCTGTATTAGTTAATTTTCCTTCGATATAAAGTAAACTATCTGATGGTAGACTGTAAGCATCGAGTTCTTGAATTGGGATCCTTATTTCATCATTGTAATTGAATTTTGAAGAAATATATGGTTGATAGTGTGAAGCTCTGAACTAACGATGGAATTGTCTACATAAAGCTTTTCGTTTACGTTTAATATGTTCATTATTTTAAAACAGTGAAACCCAAAGATGTGAGAAATTTACGATTATCTCGTCTTAACTTGTTGGTGTTGGATTTGATACTGAACTGTTGTTTAGTCTTTTTCTTTTTATAAGCTTTTACTTTGTTGATAGTGGTAGGAGCAAGTCTCATTCCAAGGGCTCTATTATATCTAACAACCATTTTATATGTCACTAGCTTGTAAATGTAACCTTACTGTTATAGTTTCTCCTCTAAAACTGATAAGTTCTCCGTCTTGATCAACTATTTTAACGGTTATATTGTTAATTGCTTTGACGCTAACTGGAAAATACAAAATGGGCAAAGGAGATTCCACTATTTTATAGCCTGGAGCTACAGTTGGATAAAACTGGTGAATAATATGAACAGGTTTACCATTATTGTAAGAACCGACACAAATATCAATACAAATAGCATACACCTTAGTTATTTTTGCAACATTATCTGATTCTTCCTTTTTCATAGCTTTTAGTATCCTGCTATTAAAACCCAACATTTTTCCTAACGAATCTTCCTTGGTAAAATCAATTTTTCTACTACACGTTAAAAAAGTTTTTAGAGTGTTAACATTTGCTTTTAAAAGAAAAAAAAATTTTCATTCGGAAATAAATCTTCTATACTTTCTCTTATGTATGTTTCTATATCTGTAATGTCATATGTTCCGTCGGGATTAACAATTACTTTATTATCTATATAAAATTTATTATATCCTTCTTTTATATCGGGAATAGTAATAAACGTTTCAAAATCAGCTAAACCCAGGTAATATTGTTTTCCATCCTCTAAATATATGGGCGGATTAAAATCAGCAGACAAAACAGAACTGTTTCCTGATATGGCAATTGTGGTGGACATTGCAGTTTATATATGAATGAGATATTACAACAAATAATGAGTTTATATATTTTTTTGCAAACATTTTAGGGATAGTTGACCACAGTTATATGAATTAAATTTTTGTTTGTTTTGCCATTCGAATTAAAATATTTGAGAAGTTCAAAAGGTGGCTTTAAATTTCTATAACTATCAAAATATATTACATTTTTGTTATTTTTAATATAAGCAGTCTAATGAGATCCTTTATTTTGTTTTTTATCCAAATTTACAATACCACACTCTTTCAGATTAATTTCTTTTGGAAGTTCATCAAGCATAAAAACACCTCTAAAGCCAGTTATTTTTAACAGCTTTACATATTTAATAATATCATTGTTCGTAAGTGCTCTTTTTTGGAAAAGTTATTTTGAGTTTTTTTTTGTCTGATTGCTTTCATTTTGACTGATCCTCTTTTATAAGGTCTAATAAATAGTCCTTTTCCTTTATATGGTCTAATATATAATCATTTGCCTTTAGAAGCATATTCCATTGCAATATTATTCCTATATATTTCTTCTAGTTGCTGTTCAGCTGCTTTAGCATCATTTACTGCCTTAGCAATTCCTGCCGCGCCTCCACCTAGTGCACTCAGGGCGCCAAGAATGAGAAACAAAAAAGTTGAAATCCTCCAACTTTTTTGGGTGTTCGAATGATACGTTTTTTTCTCAATTTAAGTTTACTCCCTTTTTTATCTTTAAATCCCAAACCGAACTTTCTTTTACCCTTCATTATTCCTGCAACACTTAGAGCTGCAATTTTTTCACCAATAGAAGAATCATTAGCTTTTACTCTATCCCAGGCTTATTTTTTCTAATATTTGGTCAGATATGTGTCTTCTTGATAAATCTTCAGTCTGAGATAATGATATATCGTGTTTTTTACAAGCGGAATCCAATGGATTTATACCAACGTCACCTCTAGTTAATCTTTTCTCCAAGTTGGTGCCGGGACCACAATAATTATATCCTGGTATATGAACTTCGAAGGGTAGTTTACTAATTAATTTATTTACTAAACCAGAGCCTTTTCAATTACGTCTTTTGATAGTTTTTTTCAACGTATGCCGACCCACAGTCATTGAAGTTCTTTTTATACTAAAAACACATAGACATTTTTCTGGTATAAATACTTTTAGAGCTAAAAATATTTACTAGTGTGATTAAGAATGAGGATTGAAAAACAAAAAATCTCTTTACCAGTAAATAACCATGACGAAAAATTTTTAAGTAAACAGTTGAGGTGGTGATGGTGCATGGTGACTTATTTTGCGGTGGTTCAAAAAGAGGACTCATAGTTGGTTGCAGTGGTAGCGGTAAAACCAAAGTTATGCTTACACTGCTCGAGCATCCTAATGGAATTAGGTTTGAGAATGTCTATGTTTATTCAAAGTCATTAGATCAACCAAAATATGAATATTTAAGAAAGTTGTTAAAACCTATGAAAGAAATTGGATACTTCGAATACGATAGCGATGAGAACATTATTTCACCTCATGAGATAAAGCCAAATTCCGTTATCATTTTTGACGATATTCCTTGTCATAATCAATCTATTATTAGGGACTATTTCACGCATGGAAGGCATATAAACACCGATTGTTTTTTTATTTTTCAGGGATATTCCTCAATCCTTAAACGTCTAATTCGAGAACATTCCAACTTAATAATTTTATTTAAACAGGACTGTTTGAGTTTAAAACATATATATATATATATATATATATATATATATATATATATATATATATATATATATATATAACGACCACTGTATATTGGATGACATTTGATCAGTTTAAAAATATTTGTGCTAACTGTTGGATGGATCCATATGGCTTTCTTGTAATTGACAAAGATTGTGAAGTAAATCAGGGCAGATACAGGAGTAAATTCGATTCCTTTATATATTTATAAAAGTGAAAAATTTGCAGTTTTATTTCATTTAAAACTTGTACAGCATGGATAAACGTTTAGCTCGAGAATTAATAAGATCGAGACAAGCCGTGAAGCAGAAATATCGAAGCTTGAAATTAGCTACTTCTACCGCTCAGTCCGAATTAGAACAAACTTATAGACCAATAACACAACCTCTTAAACAGCTAATTTCAAATGTTGGTAAATCCGAACCATTCGATTTAAAAGAAGAAAGAGTTTCAAAGTATGAAGAATTCAAAACACCTGCAAAGCATTATAAACAGAAAACAGGAAAAACTCCGTTACTCCCCACAGAACTACCAACATTTTTAGATGACAGTAGTATCACTTCTTCCTCTCCTGTAGTACAACCATTGACATCAACTGTTATAGCGGAAACTTCAGATCCTTCTAGTGACACATCAACAAATTTAAACTTGTCAGACATACTGGAACAAACTAGAAAAACAATTCAAACCTATATTGGTACACCGTCATATAAAGATTACTTAGCAGATTTTCATGAATTACCCAGATCATATATTGATGAGGGTGTGAAAGACACACAACATAAATTTGACCATTATTATGGAATAGTTCATGACCTCGAAACGGATAAGTTTTCTTTTGGTTTAACACAGATGCCGTTAGAAATTATTGGAAAAGACATTAAAGTGGGAGGAATAACGTACACAGGCACGCCAGGTTTATACGAATTGCTTTTCAAAAAAGAACCGAAAAGTTATAAGAAGGAAGATTTAGATAATTACATGAACATTCTAGCTAAAACAAATGTAAATCGTAGGAATTTTGATTCAAATGAACAAGTTCAAGGAAATACATCACACAAATATGTTACAATAATAGGACCATATTTACAAAGAAAGGGGATTACAAAGACAAAAACCTAGAGTAGTTACGGCATTTGACAAACCAAAACCTCCGTTTAGAACAACTAGAGCCAAAACAACAGGAAAGTGATTAATTTTGAAAACAAACAGATCAAATACAGACTATGTATTTTGGAATAATGTAAACGAAATTGTTGATAGGCTACGTTTATTAATTTCATCAAGTGATGCGGGAAATAATGCTCATAGTAACGAGATTATCGCTATTATTGAAGAATTAAGAGAAGATAAAGTTATACTATAAATAACAGCTATTAAACATAATCATATTTATTGTTTAATGAAAGCTCAACATAACAGTTGATAAATTTGGACGCCATATTTCAAAACGTCAAATAATAAATTCTGCTTCTTTGGAAAATACAATTTATTCAAATATTGAAAGTAAAATTCTCAACAATTTTAAGTTAGATTTTATTAAACAAAATCAAAAGGGAATAAGTGACATTCATAATTTAAAAAGGAGATGTTTTTGATGAAAATTTTTCAGAGTATGAAAACCAAATTAAAGGATGTTATACCTCAATTGAAAACGTTAATAAACAGTTGCTAACGCTAAATCAAATAAGTAAAGATTTGCAATTTTTAAATGAACATGTTAAAAAGGAAGACAAAAAATTAAGTGATGATATCAACAAAATTAATAAAATAATGGAAACAAATATAAGAGAAGTAATAATTGAAAAACACAAGGAAAAGATTAAACAATTAAGAACTTTTATAAAAAGGTTAGATGGTGAAAAAAAAAGAAATCAAAATAGCATTCTTAACAGTAGAACAATTGACCAACTCTCTTTGGAAGAAAAACAACAATATATTTCCTTTGGAAAGATAATGTCTAATGTAATTAAGAAATTAGAACAAGAATAAAATAAAACAGAGGAGGAATTCAAAAATAGTGATAGTAGATCAACTACTTTCTTAACTGGAGAGATAAAAAACTCCTTTAATGCTTTAGAAAAGGAGATTACTAAAATTAGTAAAGTTTTTAATGAAAAAAGTTATACAATACAAATTGATAAATTGAATGAATGGGAAAAAACATATAAAAGTTATATTTCGAATTATTACAAAACAAAGGAATTGAACTTCCTTTAAATTGAATAAACAAGTTTGTTGTCATGTCAACCGTTAAACAACAAGTCGTTAATGAATTACATAAACCTGCTAGAAAAAACTACAAACGCAGAAGGGTGGTGGTGAAAGGGTTAAATGACCTTTTTCAAGCTGATTTGGTTGAAATGTTACCCTATGCCAAATTTAATAAGGGATTTAAATATATCTTGATTACCATAAATGTATTTTCTAAGTATGTTTGGGCCGAACCGGTAAAATCTAAATCTGGAAAAGACGTAACAGCGGCAATGAAAAAAATATTAATCAGTGCAAAAACTCCACCAAAAAACTTGCAAACGGACAGAGGGCGAGAGTTTTTCAATGTAAATTTTCAAAATTTGATGCAACAATTTCGAAATAACCATTATAGCACGTTTTCCAATTTGAAAGAGAGTATAGTAGAAAGAGTAAACAGGACTTTAAAGAATAATATGTGGAAAATATTTAGCATTCAAGGAAATTACAAATGGTTTAATATATTAGCGGATATTGTAAAAGAATATAACAATACAAAACATTCTTCAAAAGGAGTGAAGCCAAAACAAGTAAATAAAAAAAATGAAAAGAAAATCTTGAAATCTGCACTTACTCATGCTAAAACGTTAGATTTAAAATCTCCAAAGTTTAAAGTGGGTGATCACGTACGCATAAGCAAGCATCGAGAGGCATTTTCGAAAGGTTACACACCAAATTGGTCAAATGAGATATTCCACATTAAAGAAGTCACGATGACAAACCCCTGGACATATTTAATTCAAGACGAAGAATATCAGGACATTCTAGGTGGTTTTTATGAGCAAGAATTACTAAAAGTAAAGCATACCGATGGGTATCTTATTGAGAAAATTTTGAGAAGGAAAGGAAACAAAGTTTATGTGAAATGGTTAGGACTTGATAAAAAATATAATACATGGATTGATAAAAAAAATATTGTTTAATTAAATTGAAATTAAATTTTAGTTAAATTTGTTTTATTTCTGTTCCTCACTTTATGTTTTAGCTGATACAAATTACAATGTCTGAAAAGTACCTACTCTTATGTGCTAATTAATTTCAAATAAAATTCACATTTAAGAAATTAAAATTTTATTAAGTAAAACATCAAATACAATTTTTATTAAAACGTGTCAAATAGCTTTTCTTTCTATGTTCCTCAGAGAATATCGAATCTAAAATAAGTTTACAATCATTTTTTCTTTTTTCAAAACGGAATCTATCTACGTACCACATCTGAAAATTACTCCTACGGGCTTGTCTGTAAGCAAAGCTCCACTTCACTAACACATGCGCCTTATTGTTCTCTTCCAGAAAAGATATTGTTTTCTTCGTAATATTTTCTTTTTGATTCATTTTCATTGTTTTCTTCGTAATATTTTCTTTTTGTTCCATTTTGCTTCAATTTGTTTTCCATTTCTTCAGGATATAAAGCAAGTAATTCCATCATAGTTGAAACATTTTCACTGTTAGGATTTTGTGTTGGACTTATTATATTATAAACATGCGTACACAAGTCGCCACAATCAGCTGAAATATTATTTTGAAATATGTATTGAATTCTTGCCTTTTAATTATAGACAATCTATAATCAATAATTTCCTTCAATCGCCACAAATTGTCCAAAGACTCTTGTCCTAAGTATATGAAGTGTGGGCCTTTTGTAATTTGCAGAACAGGGATATCATTTATTTTCTGGACCTGCAGATGAATGTTATTTATCTTCACACTGGTTTGATCAACTTGAGGAAAGTAGGAATTGTTTACAATAATTCCTTGATGAACACAAATGTCTTTCCAATTTTCTTCGGTTAGTGCGATTAAAAATCCAGTTTTTCCACCAATTACAATTTTTTGGGAAAAATCATTTAAACTAATGCCAACAAGAACAAATTTTGACAAAGAATTATTTAAAAAATAAATTTTTGAATTAAGAAGCGTTTCTAAAGGTTTATGAACCACGGCGTTGTTCATAATGACTAAACGAGACTGAAACATATTGCGTTATTCTTGTACTTAAATATTCTCATCCCCACTTTCTTTATAGTTTCGATTAAAATGGATTAATGAAAAAATAGATTTCCAGTTTGAAATTTGTAATAAAGATAAATAATTAAAATGGTAATGTATAAAAATAATGCAAAATTTAATGTAACACTAATGATGGAAAAGTAATAATTTTTGAATCTCTCATAATAATTGGTACAGTTGGGGGTTATAATTTGTAACTGATTATTTTTAAACTCTAACCTTTCGATCCAATTTGTATCAAAAATAAATCGATTTGGATAATGATACAAAATTTTAAAAAAGTTACTTGCATTTTCATCTGCATTTGTTCGTTCCATCCAACTAATTGTACTATTGTTAATTAATCCAATTTTCATAAATTTACAATATTTACTTAGAGTGACGTCTGTTTTATTAGAAAAACATATTTCACACTGTGTTACGCCAGGGGGATGATGAACATAAAAAACATTTTGGAAAATAAAATAAAGAAGAATGAATTGTGATCTACTGATAATCATTGAAACAAATTAATAATTATATTCCAAATTTATTAATATTAAGCAGATACTTTCACCACGAAAGCAAAAGCAGTTGTAAAAAAATAACAATAAAATACTTAATTTAAAGATATGTAAAAGTTCATAAATAACGATATTAATAATACTATATAAAATGTATAGCTTGAAGACTTATTTTGAATGGTTACAATTATTTGATTCCTATTTTTCCTAATTTCTTATGCTCCACAATAGGATCATCATAACTTAACCAATCAAAAATTTCAATACCACAATAAAAACATTTACAAATATCATTAATTGAAATATAGTAAAAGCCGGCTCCAGTCAACACTTCTGGTCTCAATCTTCCTTTCCATTTCTTAAAAGTGGAAAGTCGTTTTTCATATGTTTTAAAATAACTGTTATCAATTTCTTTGTCAAAAGTTTCTAGGCACATTTTGTGAAAGGCTTATGAAGACTAACTTTGGTTTGAAAAACAACAAATTAAAATACCTTATAATATCTACATAAATATATCTAAATCTTCATGTTCTGCATTCCATTGATACAAAGCAATATCTTGGTGTCCCCAAGCTAATGTATTAAAACTATAGGGAATTTTATACCGCTTATCATCTTCAGAACTCAAAGCCAATTTATTAATTAATTCGGTGAAAACTGTGTGTTGTCTAGATCAAAAAACATACATTGAACAAAAGGTTTTAGAATGATTTTCAACAACATCTTTATAATGAATAAAATCCAACTGCTTTTTAATGGCACTTTTCTTAACACCTTTTGCTTTTTTTATTAAACTATTTTATGATTTAATGCGATATGCTTTTGCTCCAGTACCAAAGAAAGAAGTAATGGGTTCACCAGCATATTCATCTTTGAATTTTCCTATAACTGACTTTGTAATAGGCATTTCATGAATATTACCAAATTCATAATTAGATGTATCAAATTTGTGAATATTTTTTATCATGTCAGAAAAAATATTTGGAGTTGTGACTTCTAAAATCAACGAATCGGTATCGGTGTATAAAAGTGAAATATTTTCCTGATAAAGAGGTTTTAAAAAATTATAAAAGAAATCATACATGACAGTTTTAGATATATCTAATATTGACAAGCCTACATATATTGGTTTATTGTAAGTAACTTGAATCTTTTGCATTTGAATAGCTACCAAGTTTTCAGAAAATATTGTTAAGTCCTTGAAATATGGTTTTGCAATTAAATTCTCAGCACCTTCTTTTCTTCTATTTTTTCCCACTCTGTAACAAGTCTTACGTCAATTCTCCTATCAACATTTTCCATAGTCTTGCCATAAATACTATTATTTGCCAACTTGTAAGTATTACGATCAAATTCATTTTTTGAATCATTTCTTAATCTTGAATTCAAGTCTATATATTTTTTTAACCAATCAGATTGAGAAAACTGTAAAACTTTATGAACTTTAGTCAACTTCAGTCCATGTTCCAAACATTGTTTTAATAACTAATAGTGAATAACATATTTTGATTTATCATTTAAATTGGGTATTAATTTTATGCATTTAGAATTTGGCGGTTTAAAGTTTTCATGTCAAAAGGGAAAATCGTTATGATAGGAAAGTAGACTTGTAGGATATTCTAAATCAACTTCTAAAACAAATTCCTTATTAGATTTTTTAGAAATATTCATAATATTTAAATCGTTGATTTCTTTATCTGTTAACCAAACAAAATCTCCCGTTGGAATGTGCTGTGACATTGCAAAACCATACAAATGTGTTGTATCATAATAAATTATGTATTTAGTTGGCTTTAAAGGATCAAAATTTAAAAGAAATGGATTATTAGCTTCAGATTTTCTACAAATGCAAGAGCTCACACCACCGCGAACGCTTTTTTTGAAAAAGTGTATCATATCTGGATCTGTTAACATTTCTCTAACTCTATTTGAGTATAACGCAAACACGCCTCCCATTATAAACCTGGAAAAGTGTAAAAATGAGCTGGATCGAGCTTATATGTGGACAAACAAGTGCTTCTAAAATTTTCAAAAATATCTGCCAAAAGTAAAGTATCAGAGAGTAAGTAAAGGTCGGAGTATTGACCAAGAGATTCACATTTGAACACTTGCCAAACCTTTACAGCTCTTTGATATTCTGCATCACTGATGTGCTCATTTGTTAAAGTATTATAAAATTGCTCTTTCTGAGGTAAAGTTGTTTCTTCTAGTTTTAAATAATCATCAATATAATTGTAAAGAAATACACCTTTTTGGCGAATAAGTTTAAATCTTTCTTCATCATTGAATTTTTTTTTATTTTTTTACATTGTTCACCTTTGAAGCTTTCAGAGAGATTTGATAAAGAATGGGATAGAAATTGAAAAGAATCAATGAAGCTTAACGATATATTTTTTTCTTACCCTTTTGTGTCTTTTTATCAAAATAGTTATCCACATGAATAAGCTTTTCAAATGAAATATATTTTCCTTGTTTTGTGCACTATAACTGTTAGTTGTTCTTTGTTTAAGCATAATTTTTTAAGAAATAGATGAGAATCATAATTACGCAAATTATGCAATATAACTGGAATAAAGTTAGGTATTATGTAATTTATGTTGCAGAGTGAATGAGCTGGATCTCTATAAAGACCAGTTATATGACAATGATCTGCAACCCTGTCATTTAAAACAGGTTTATTACAAATATGACAAACTGTTTCATAGTTATGATAAATTTTGTCCAGTTCGTTCAAAGGAATCATCTTTTTAGGAGCCTTTGAAAATTTATTGTATATGTTATACACGTCTCTTCCTAAAGAATTTATAAATAATGTATCACAATTTTGACCTCTATATCTTTCAAATTTAGAATAATTATCGTCGAAGGAACATTTAATGTAATAGGCAAATGAATGTGGAATATGTTCATATTGTGTTAAGGTGTATGAAGTATTAGGATTTTTGTCAATATTGTCATTATTTAAAGGCTTTAAAATGCATCAAAATCTGCATACACCACGAAAGGAACTTTCATTTGTTTATGATAATTTACAAATTTCAAAATATTATCATATGAATAGTTTCCAAACTTATCTTTTATTAATTCTTTAGAAGGTAGGTTAATTCGTAAACGATCACAATCATAGCTACTGTGTTGTAATAAGTTTTCTTCTGTAGGGAAATATTGTAAACAACCGTCGCAAATATATTTTTTTCCGTGATGTTTAGACATTTGTACAGAAACTAATTTTGATAAATCTTTAATATAGCAATAATGAAAAGTTTTTTCATCGTCATCACTTATTAACAATAAATTGACATGTTGATTTTTTTTATTCGATGAATAATAAACTGGACCTATTACTTCATACCCCTTTTTAGGATTTTTAATTTCTAATTCATATACATTAATAGAAATGTTATTTGGCTGAGGCTCTCAGCAGATTGTGCTTGTTAACATTAATTTCTAAATGAAGTAAATTCATCAAAGCCCATCCTGCAATGTAAAAATTAAAAAATTACTTTTTTGTTGCCGTTGTAAAATAGAAAATAAATTCTTTACCTGAATCTCTTGCTGCAAATTGCTGCATTCCAAATGTTGAAAATATTCTTTCAACATTTATGAAGTTTTGGGGTGAGGAAATCCTATAAGATATTATTCGTTCCCTGAATGCCGACTTGATAATTTCAACACCTTCCTCCAAGCCTATTTTGGAATTGTTCTGGTGCACACTAGATCGAAGATGTCCACCCCTTAAACTTTGGTTTATATTTTTCTTGCATTCTTTACAATATTTGTATAATCTATAAATTAAGAAAAAATATTTTACAAAATAAAACATGAAAAATAAAATGTTCTAATAAATAAATAAAATTAATTGACTTTATGAATCCATTTCTTCAAATGAGTTAACTAATTTGTCAAAGGCCTGTTTAACATAATTCACCGTACTTGCATCTCCCTGTTTAATTGTGATCAAATCAGTTAAATTTTGAATAGCGAAACCCAGACACTTAAGGTTTGCTACTTGTTTTTTATTTTTTTTTATTAATTTTAAATTTTTTTTTAATAATAAATGATGGTTTAGAAATTGAATTTTGTTCAACTGGTGAATTATTAAGAGAAATATCCGAAGTTAAATTTGCTTCAATTTGTTTTTCTTGCGAATCAGAATTTATAATATCATATGGTGAATTAATAGGAGATATAGCAGAACTTAAATTTTGATCAATTTGTTCTTCTTCCGAATCAGAATTTTCACTAAACAAAAAAGGAGAGCAAATTGGTCTCGGAGAATTAATTGGCGATTTTAATGTTAAATAATTTGGATTAGATTTTTGAAAACAAACAATATCCTCATAGCTGGAATTTTGATTTTTGTCAATGTCATTCATTTCTGCAAGAGTTTGTTTAGTTTTTGTTCTAATTAACTCCGTTTTGTTGTCAATAATGTCATTAAGATCGTTAAGAGTTTGTTGTTGAGTAGCTGTAAATAAATATTTTTCGTTGTTCTGTTTGTTGGCATTATTCTGAACTTGGCTATTGTAAATAATTTCATTCAAGTACTGAATAGTTTGTTGTTGACTAGTTGTAAATACCCCCCCCCCCCAAGGTAAAGAGACAGTGAAAAAAAAAAAACTTAAGTATTGCGGTAGGATCTGAGAAGGATATCACGCAGGAGTGAAAGTGGTGGTCGATGGGATATATACTTCAGAATAACCACTCGGTGATCATACAGTATCATCCGCTGTAATATCAGTTGTCGCAGCAAATCTATCTATCTAAATCTAAAGTTCCTAACGATGGCAGAATATATGATTGGAAACGCTGCCCAAATTGAAGAAAATAATATGGAGATCGCCGCTCAAATTGAAGAAAGAGAAGAAATTTTTATTAACTTGGAAGGCGATTCCATCAGTTATGAACATTCATTTTTGGACAAATCATCTAGGCTTGTCAGAAGATCATTCTTGTTTAACATCGACATTAATTATATTGAGGAAGAGGAAGATGAGGAGGAGGAAGATGATCAGGAAATTGACGAGGGAGTGGACATGGATGGACAACTGCTAAATTTAGGAACCGAGGCTGACGTAAAAATAAGCAAGTTTAGGGCTAGTGAATGATTTAATAGTTTTGAAGAAAAAGATGTATGTGTTATACGAAGCTAAAATTGAAAGTCGAAGACTAGGAACATTTGCTATTTGCCTTCTTTGTAGTGCAATTCACATGAGATATTTACGGAGAGGGGAGTCCGATCATGTGAGTTGCCACTACAAAAGAGCTTATTTTGTTAGTGCTTCTGATTTACATTGTGCTATTTGCAGGATACATCTTTTTTTACTAATTCCTGAACCTGCTTGCTTTTACTGCAATAAAAATGAAAAAAAAGAGATGGAAGATTATGTTGTTAAATATTAATGTTAAACATAGTTTGTAAAGGCGATGGGTAGATTATTTTAACAATATTAATTTTAAATATAGGTTATAAACGTAATGGGTAGATTATGTCAAAAATATTAATTTTAAACATAAATTGTAAAGATAATAAGTAGAATAGGTCAACAATATTAATTTTAAAAAATGTCAACTGTTACTATAAGCGGTTATATATTTTCAGTGCTATATGCAAAATACTTCTTTTTATTCTAACATCTGACCCTGTATTTTTTTATTGCAACAAGAACGAAAAATGAAATAGCTAATCATATGTAAAAATAATGTGTAGATTATGTCAACTGCCACTATAAGCGCTCATATATTAGCATAAAATTTTGTTAACGCTTGTTTCTGTATTCAATTGAGTTTTCTCTTACTTGATGCAAATTATATTAATATTATTAATATAATTAAAAAATACTAACTTTTAATTTCCACTGTTTATTTTAAAAATGTTAAACCATAACAATTGTTTTGTTATGTGATGTGAAAATTAGAATGTATTAAAAAACTTGTTTAGAACATTGTTGTTTCAATATAGGAAAAGGAAAAAAATATATTAATATATTATTATTAGTATAATTAAAAAATAATAACTTTTAATTCCCACTGTTTATATTAAAATGTTAAACCATAACAAATTAGTATGTATTAAAACACTTAAAGAATATTGTCGTTTCAATATAGGAAAAGGAAAAACTGTGTGTCAAGTATTATATATTTACATTTACTTTTTACAAATTTATTTGACCAGAGTTTTCACAAACATAAATTATGAAAAATATTATCCTGTTTTTAAAACTACAACAAAATGATGTCTAATTACATCTTTGAAGATTTGTACCAAATAGTAATATCTAGTGCGACATACAGGATAATTGTTTACCATTATAGAAGAACAATTTTCATCATTCCATCTTAAAATACATTTAAACAAAAAATGTGGGAACATGTATTTGGTCTACATGAATCATAATATTCGATTATTTCAAAACAAATAGCACAAAACACTTTTTTCTCTTCACTCTCAGTTTTGTTCAATTTTTTTAAAACAATCCCATTTTCTTCTTCTCGAACTAATGGTATAGTTTCTTCTCGAACTCCTGGTATAATTTCTTCGAGGCTAATTGTCTGAAGCGGAATGAATCGATTTCTTTCTCCAACTGATTCACTCATTTTATTTTAATATTATTAATAGATTTATTCAACAGATTTTTTTCTTTTAGCAGTCACTGGCACCTTAGCATACTAAAATGATCTTGATGCACCTATTTATAAGACCTAAGAATGCAAAATCAAATGTGGGAGAACAAAGAGAAAAAAAATTAAAAATATGATGCGAATGAGAATAAAAGGGGAGGAAGATAAGAATGAGGGACATGAGAGAGAGGAACAGGCGCTCCCCTATTTTAACCACTCCTATGGCAGGAATATGGTTTAGTATTATCAGTTTAGTTCAGTTTTTTTGCTAGGGTGGGTTACAAACGTTACGCGGATTCTGGAGCTTTCTAAATGGACCATGATCAGACGAACCCAGGGTAACGGTAACAAAATATTGATATGATTGATTCAATTGCTGGTAGCAAAATGATTAAAATTATTTTGACTATGTGACATGACGCGTGAGAGGTAAATATATTATTAGATTTTATATATCAACCGACTATTTTATAAAGACCCACAGTTTTCGATTTTCGAATAAAAATTCATATATGCCTTGAATCCGAACTATAGATTAGTAAACGCTGTTTCCACGAATTGGATCTCAATAAAAAACTGCTACTCAGAGTTTTCATCTTTTGCAGTAAAGATCTCTGAAGATGCCTGGTGCAATCCCAGGCATCCACAGTGACACAGTCTAAACCGAAAAATCATGGTTTCTTAATTGTAGAATTGCTTACTAATTGAAATTTTTGAGCATACTTGTCGACTTAAACTGTTTAGTACGTAATAGAATTATGTCCTGGTGTGTGACAAAAATGATCTCTAGAAAACAACTCGTGAAATATTATAAATCTCTGCGCAACTTGACGACTCTCACTATACGAAATAAAAAAAAGCATTCTTTGAATCCAGGTTTAGAAATTCCGTAAATATTTGGCAAGAGTTAAAGAAATACAGTGTAGGAATTGCGAGCGGTAAAGTGGAAATCCCTGAGCATTTAAAAAACCCAGAATTAATAAACCACTTCTTTAGGTCATCTTTACCCCAAACTCAAGGTAGCAGTACAGAGCTTATTAATTTTGTTAGTAGTAATGTCAAAGACAATGTACAAAAACTTTATTTTATAACGGTGAAAGAGATAAACGTTTGGCATACAATATCTAAAATAAAATCAAAAGCTAAAGGACATGACGGTTTTAACATTGATATAATTGAATTGTGCTGCCCTTTCCTACTTCCATTTTTAGCACATATCATAAATTACTGCATTTTAAATTCTGTATATCCCAATTGCTGGAAAAAGGCTCTAGCGGTGCCTCTCCCAAAGATCAACAACCCGAAGGAACTTAAGGATTTACGCCCGATAAGTATTTTGCCATGTTTATCAAAAATATTCGAAAAAATAATTAATAAACAACTTGAGAAGCATGTGGAGCAAAACTGTATTTTACCTGAAACCCAATCGGGCTTTAGAAAGAATCACGGGTGTTCCACGGCTCTATTAAACGTTAGAGTTGATATATTTCGTGCAACTGATTCTGGACAAATAACGATATTGGCACTTTTAGACTTCTCGAAAGCGTTCGATACTTTAGATCGCCTATTATTGTTGGCTATTCTCCATTACATTGGTCTAAGTGAAAGTGCTGTAAATTTTTTTTAAAGTTTTTTTCATCGAAAACAATGTAATTCTTGATGGGGAATTATCCACTGAACTAGTCGTTGATACTGGCGTGCCGCAGGGATCCATTATCAGTCCTCTGCTATATTCTGTATATACTTCAAATCTGGCGAACGTTATTAAAAAATGCAAATCCCAATATTATGCAGACGACACACAAATATATTTCTCTTTTAAAAAACAGAACATCGTTGAGGGCTGTCAAGCTCTTAATGCCGATTTCAAAGAACTTCAGAAATCTTCACTGGATCATTCCTTACATCTTAATCCAAAAAATGTTGTATTATGATTTTTGGTAAGAGGAATGATATGGATAGCGTTAGGGAGTTAGTTAATATAAAAATCGGAGACTCTACCCTACCGGTTAAAGATAATGTGAGGAATCTGGGTGTTATACTCGATAAAGATCTTAGATTTGTCAATCATGTCTCTCAATGTATTCAACGAGCGTGCGTTAGACTAAAGCTTCTATACAGTAATCGCCACGAATTATCAAAAAAACTTAAAATAATGCTTTGTCACTCCCTCGTGCTCTCCATATTTAACCATGGTGATGTCGTTTATGGAAATAGTCTAAAAGCTATTCAGAAGCAGAGAATCCAAAAAGTTCAAAACTCTTGTTTACGTCTTATATATGGAATCCGAAAGCGGGAACGAATATCTTATAAATTATCGAATACAAGGTGGTTAAATATGGAGAACAGGAGGAGGCTTCACGAGGCATGTTGTTATCATGAAATTCTACTCTTTAAGAGACCTCCCTACCTATATAAAAGAATAATAATTAGATCTCATATGCATTACCTAAATGTTCGATTCCGTGGTACAATAACTCCAACTGCATAAATTTGCCATGTTTGAACGTTCTTTTACGCATAATATTGTGATAGAATAATACTGTAGTTGGAACTATGCTTTTTTACTCTGTTTTCCTATCTTTTTTATATACCCCCTTTAGAAGGAACAGGTACTTAGGAAATATGTTTTTTTTATATTGTAAGCATGTTGTTTTTAAGGTTAAGTTGATCAGGGTGGATAACACTTAGGTGCTATCTACATCTGGACTTCGCCTTTTCTATCATTACATACTAAAAATTCACACATCTAATTACTTACTGTAAATCATTTACCTCTGTAATGTGGAAATAAAGACATAATTATTATTATTATTGTGTAACTACATTTTTTTCCGAAAATAAACCAATACGAGTATAATAGAAAGTATTCGTTTCATTCTATTTCGAGTTCAATTTACAAATTTACTTTAAGCATGCTGACTGATCATGGCTAACTTGAATCATTATTGAGGTACAGGGTGTTTTCGAATATTGGCCATTTGATGCTTTATGTAGTTTTTTTACGTATAATTCAGTGATGTTCTTTTTTTTATCTCCTTTAGTTTTTGAGATATGACGTAAAGTTAAGTTTTTTTCAGTAGGAACTCCTGCATAAATTGCTTTCTCAATGATACCAAACACTTAGAGTCTTAGTTTTTGCCAAAATACTTTAATTTAATTATTTTTTTATATTTTCCGTATAAGTGCGTTTTAAACAAAACAACTAAGTAAATTTGTTTAACGCTTTGGATGCCATTCTCTATTGAACTTCAAATATTTGCACAAAACTAAACATAATAATACATATATAATCGTGTCACTTTTCTCAAACTACGTCTGAAACGAGTTTTTAATTCTTGAATAGTATTGCTCTTATTTTTGTAAATGATATTCTTTGAAAAACCATATTCAGTTGAAGAAATTTTTTGGACTTAAAACTGCAAAAAAGTGAATTAATTGATTTAGCCAAAAAATCACAGATGTGAAAACTACACTGCAAGTCCCTTGAAAGACTTTAAGCCAAGCTTTCAGAAAGTAAGCCACTTTTGTCAGTGTTAAAAATTCCACCCGGCGTCCACCTTAGTAAGGTGTAATGAAACGTAGTTAATTTTAAGATATATAAATTAGCAATATTATTTAAAAAACTATCATTTAAACAAACTGACTTAATTTTCCTCATAATACCTTCCCGTCGCTACTCTCAGAACTCGTTTTACAAACATGAAATTTGATAAAAAATAAAAATAGTTATTTCAGCATATTTGGGCAGGCAATTTCAAGTCTGTTTTCCAATGAATATGGCTAAATTCACGCCCAGCGATTTTTCTTCCCCCTTAGAGTCTATGGGACTCCCAACTTGCTTTGAGGCGAGTGCCCACTTTCCAGAGGATAGCCGGGTAAATGGTGGCGGGACCTCGGCTAATCGTTCGGTGTTAGCCCCAATAAATAATACCCTTAATAAAATTAATCCAGTAGATAGGACTAATCTAAAACATGAGAATGATGTAGGTTATCTTAGTATCATAAGTAATAAGCATGAACTAAGTAGTATTAGAAATCAACCCTATGAATGTGAGAACTTAAAGAAAAAAAGAAACAGTCTAATAGACATAGCTAATAGCTACTCCAAAAGGGAGAACATGAAAAATCTTTTTGACACGTCATGAAGGGCCGAGTTGGAGGCTTTACATAATGAAAATAACCCTACTGCTTTACCTAAACTACTCGCAACGTCGCTGCCCTCAGCATCAATTTTTTAAAGATAGTTCTTTGGAACTGAATCAAAATTTACAAAGCTCTTCAAGCTTTAAATTTTTTAGTCAGTACTCTTTAGTGTCTACCGTTTGCGGCCTGAATATAAAACATAAGATAAAAGTATCAATTTTGACAGTGGTACCCTGAAGGCACCAAACTTAACGAAACAATGACCTGTTGTCTATCACAACTAATAAAGCTAAAGCTACAGGGCAAAACGTTAAAAAATTTCAAACTTCAGAAAAATCCGACGTTTTGGTTACGGTGCAATTGTACGGAAATGTATTTTTACGAAAAACTAAACCAAATAACTTAAATAACCAAACGAAAAATATTAATACTTCTTTCTTTGAGTGCACAGATAGCCCAGAGACCATGGAAGGAACAAGTAACCCATATCCTCTTATCATAAAGGCATGATGCTACTACGAGCCGTAATTTTAAAAAACGAACGATAAATTCTAATTTTCCGAATCCTAAAACTAAAAATGTTCAAACGTTTCGATTTCCAAAGATGTCCATCAACAGAATACCGGCGACGATTTGATATTATACTAAGGACCACAGTTACATTTAAATATTATGAATTATAATAATATTGTAAAAACAGGTTGAATAACCGTTATATTACTTTCAAAAAAGTATTATTTTTTCTAGAGACTCATTTTGCTCCCAGGAATAGATGCTTTCAAGGCAATTATCTTTAATCCAAATAGTATTATTCTAGTAGATAGGTAGAAAGAGTGTTATTGACTCTTAGGCTGTTGTGGCACGAAGGCACAGCATGAAAAACAATGCATGATTTAATTTCAACGTTTTATAATTATTTACTTGCCGATCGCAATACCAAAAGCAAAGGTAATTTGGCTGGACGACTATTCCGACCAAATGAAAATCAGATGTTAATTTAATACAATACATTGAAACAACATTGCTCTAAAGAAATTAAACTGAATTTTTGTATACAGGGTCGCACACGCATGTCTTCTAAATATTTCCACAATCAGGTGGAATTGTTACTTAAAAAAAAAGGAAGTGTACGACTTTGAAAATTTAAATTACTGTAATACTTTTGTCGAGAAACTGAAACTTCAAACACACATTTATTTTGGCAAAACCTTCTAATTTTCAAAAATAATGAAAATAATATTGTAGTAGTATACATTGAATAACAATAGTGTTCATATGTTTCGAAGAGATTTGCTTTATTTGTAATATTTATAAATCTAGATTTAGGACTTCGTAATTTTCAATGTTATGTTTCATACTAAGAAAAGCTGGTCTATCTACAAATGTTTTTTATTGCATAATAAATAAACCAATTTGGTTAACTTAAGTCATGTATTGTATTTTTTCGCAATTATTCAAATAAAATAAATAATATCCTCACTTTTTTTATAAAGAGTGCAAACGAAACCATTACAATATTTCACATCTCATAACTACTATTTTGCACTTAGGATAAGTTGTCTTAGAATGCCTAACCTAATATATCTCCTGGACCATAATGTGTTGCAGGAAGGTTTTTTGCAACAATTAACAATGCGAGAACCGAAGAACCCTTAGTCTTTACGGCAGGTAACGGTTCAATTATACAAGAACCTAGTTTTATTCGATAAGATTTAGACTGTTCGCTACTGTAAACATAAAGAAATAAATATATAAAAATGTTTTTTTTTAATTCCCTCGTAAAAGAGTATTGTAATCGTGAAAAAATCACGCTTCGAGATTTTTTCAGATCTTCACGTTTCAGGGAACCTAGATGCCGAAAAACATGTTTTCTCTCTCTCAAATTAATAGTCATATGGGGATGACATGGTAATTTTGGTAAGAATCCAATATGACGAAAAAAATGGAGGCCCAGCGAAATGTTCAAAAAATAATAATCTTATCCAATTTACCAAACATCAAATATTATATTGGAATCAACTGGTATTTTGGTAATTTTAGTACGAATCCAAGATGGAGAAACAAAATGGCGGCTTAATAAAATATTTAAAAATTCAGTCTCAAAAAGTACTTAATGGATTGATTTCACATTGTGTGTCATAACTAATTATGGTATAGTCTGTCTGCTTCTTAGTTCGCGGCAAAGCTTAAAAACTACTTACCACAGTAACTTACATTTTATTAAATTTTATTAATTTATATTAATTTATTAACTTTAAATTAAGGGTCATATGGGGATAATCTGATATTTTTGTAACAATCCAATATGCCGGAATAATGTTAAAAAATTATTACTAAAAAAACTTATTATCCAATTCATCTCAAATTTTGCACAAAAATCAAGTGGTACATAGGAATGAACTGCGAACATTTGATATGAATCCAAGATAGCAGAACCAAATAGCGGCCTAATAAAATATTTAAAAAATCAGCCTGGAAACACTACTTATTAAATTAATGTAATATAGAGATAAACTGGTAAAGTTGTGGTACAAATTTAATATGGCAAAGCAAAATGGCGGCCCAATAAAATTTTTAAAAATCTTGTTCAAGTAACTTAAAAAAGTTAAGTGTGGCTTAGGTAGAAAGAAACTGGTAAAATATTGGTAAGAATTCACTATGATGAAGCAAAATGGCGCCCACTAAAAATATTTGAAAAGACAGTGTATGTAGCACATATATACTGATACTATGTCCTGACCTGAGTGAAATTCCAGATAAAAGAAATGTATCGATGTTTTTGTAATTAGAACGATAAAATTACAACTAGCGAAGTTAAAACCAACCTTTCTATATAAACATTTCATTTAGTGACAGTTCCTTTTGGTTGGCAGCAAATTACCTAAAATGTTTTCAATTTAAAAAAATTCCACTGTTTTATATTTTAAAAGGTACATAATAAAATAAAGTATTCTTGTCTACTTCTATGTTAACTATAAATATATATTTTCTCTTTTTTGTACCTTTTGAAAATTTCAAATATATTCAACTACACTTCAGCATTCAGTTGAAATTTATAAGAAACGAAAAGCATCTCCGGCCAATTACGGAACAAAACAGCTTCATTCCCTGTAATTTGCATGAAAATATGCGTTCAAGTTTGCTGAAAGTATTTTCAAAATTAGCCAGGACGTGTTCAACGCAAATCCTAAATTGACGTGCCAACATTATTTTTATCGTTGGGTAAATTTTATGAATAAAAATTGTATAGAAAATGCAATGAATTAGAAACCTCTAAAATGCATTAGGATTCTATACTTTAGATTTAAAAAATATACTTGGGTATTTTCTTCTATAAAATATTAAACCTTTTTATTTATTTAATGGTTGCAAAATATATTTATGAAAAGTTTGTCAATATACGTAGTACTAGACAATTACATACAAAATCTTCTTACTTTATATAAGTTCTCGCAAGCAATAGTATTACGGATGACAATTGAATATATATGTATCTGTTTCATACTCCCAGAAAAGAAAAAAGCTTAGTATACATAAACAGTTTGCTATTAGCCTAAAAGAAATAATTTTGTGACTTTCTTTTGCCATTCTACGTTAATAAAATATCGGCATCTGAATTTGCTTGAAAAGAACATAGCGTTCCAATAAAATAAAACAAAACATACTCCATTTTATTATTTAATCGAAAATCTAATATTTACCGGCCCTGAGTCCTGCCGAGCCATACTTTTAATCGATTTAGCAAAAAAATGCCGTTTTGCATGTACGTACTCTAATTATGTGCAAATACACTTTTACTAAAGTGTGGTCATGTTTCATTTTCAAGAGTTAGTTAGTTAGTTTTTTATCTGACTTACTAAACCACTGATGAATTGGTAAGAATAATTGAAATTTAGCTACTATTTTAAGAGCCGGATATCTCTGGCTTGGACAAAGCAAATAGAATGCGGATTTTATGCGTTTAATATTCGATTCCACGAAAATTGGCTCGCTTTGCACATGACGTCACTCAGAGAGCTACTACCACGTGGGTGCTTGAAACTTAAATGTGAATTGCCGTGACCTGTTTGAAAAAAAAATTACCGAAATTAGGGCATACTTTTGAAATACCTGTTTCATTTAGTTATTTCCTGTGTTCTTTTTGTACGAGAGGCGACATATTTTCATTTCTTTTGTAAAAAGGTAGTAGCCTGAAAAAATCAACCCCTAGGTTTTTACAGGTCTTTACGTTTCAGGGTCCCTAAATGCCGAAAAGCATGTTATTTTAATCTCTTCGGTCCGTCTGTCTGTCTGTCTGCTTTTCACGACGGGATGACTTAGTAACATTTTGGTAAAAATCTAATACGGCGGAACAAAATGGCGGCATAGCCTACTGAAATATTTCAAAAATACGCCTGAAAATATACTTATTACATTGATTTCAAATTTTGTGTAAGAATTAAGTGTGATATAGAGATGAACTGGTAAAATTATGGTAAGAATTCATGATAGCGGAAGAAAATGTCGGACAAACAAATTGTTTAAAAAAATCAACCTAAAAAAATCATATTCAATTGACTTTCACAAAAATGTTGGTTATCGTGAAAAAAAAAATCAAGCTCCCAGGTTTTACATATCTTTACGGTTTATCGTCGCTAGAAGTCAAATCATATGTTTTCTCAACCGAACCGGTCTGTTTGTCTCGCTGCCAGTTGGCGGCATAGATGAAAATGTTGGTCAAAAATTAAGGGTCATATAACCTGGCCTGGTAACAAAAATCAAATATGGCGGACAAATAAAATGTTTAAAAAATCAACCTAAAAAATCTTATTTAACTGACTAAATTAAATGTGAAATAAAAATAAGCTGGTACGATTTCAACATGACGAAACAAAATGGCTGTTTTAAAAAAGGTTAGTGTAAAAACTACTTATTCAAATTATTTTAAATTATGCCCAAGTGTGGCATAGGTAGAAATTGTTCGGAACGAAATGACTATGTAGTGAATTAAATTGGGTCACACCTCAGAATTCCTAATAAAAGGAAGGTTTCATAACGAGGCAAGTTCCGTGTAAAGGAAATGTACCGATTTTTTTTAAAATGTACGCCTAGTATAAGGGTTATAAGGTAGCATAATATCACGGGTAAATGTTTGAAAAAAAACCTGTAAAATGCCATCATCGTAAACGTTTAGATGTACAGCCTTGGTTTCATCATATAAAGTAATTAGATACGTTTTATTGCATTTTATTTAGTATTTAAAACATCAGGGAAAATGGAATAATTAACAATTAAATAATAATATAAGAACAACAACGTTTTAACACAAATAATCAAAACAAATTACAACATATGTATCTACAAAGGAATTTCCTAAATTGGAAAAATTTATTCTAAATGTTAGAAATGACCATATATTTTTTGTGACACTGTCTGGTAAAATGTTGTTTGTTCTCATATTGGTATTTAATTGTTAATTAATTATTATTAAACCTAAGTGATGACAATTTAGAGAAAATCATCGTTAGGAAAGTAATAACAAATTATTCTAAAAATTAAATCAAAATACAAAATAAATAAACTGTAGTTTATATCATCTGCTGATGATGATAACTTGGTTAGCGAAACGCACGTGCAGAACGTAACAAGTTGTGGTGCAGTGTGGTTATAACTCTTGTATTTTGGTCTATCTTCCACCACAGGTTCCAGTGTTAGGGTCTAACAATTAGTATACAAAATCCACATCCGTAAATCTCGGAAGGGAAATTTGAAGACAGCATGACGTATGTAAAATTATTATTTTTTGAAATATTCGATGAATGTAGTAATCAGCAGTTGGATGTCGTACTATTTTGTTTACTCCCTCAGTGACGTTGACGCGGACTAATAGCTGATATTGCACATGCGCAATATCTTCAATATCTTATCTTTCTATTGGCAATGTAATGGGTTATTGTGGTACTTAAGCCTCAGTCCTAAACTATTAAAACTGTCACCACTTATTATATATTATTATTATATACCCGATTATAGATATACATTTTTTAATGAATATATGCCGCTCTATTATGTTAGAATTTACCAAAAAATAAAGTGGTTTTAAATTTAACCCAATGCAATAAAGCGTAATACGCATACCATGATTTCTATTTTTTTTGTACATACGGGGGACAGAGTGATCAACATGTTGATAAATGAGTCTAGTTTTACTAGGAAAACTACATTAGGATTTTGATACGTTCGGTGGATTTTCCTACTTTTTGAATACGCATATTGACCCATATACCTCTTCAGATTACTCAAAACATTAAATCGGAATTATTAAAATAGGCTTGTCATATGATTCTGGGTGGAATCCGAGTCACTTAACTCATGTAATGCCTAATTTAAAAAAAAATCAATTTAATTTTTTTATCAATTCTGTATAACGTCAAAAAATGTTTCACCATAAATTAATATGTTTACACTACACGAAAACACATTCTAAAAAAATCAAATTCCGCCGAAATAATTTGATTTGATAGCAAGTTTTCCGGGTAGCTAAATAAAGGTTTGCTAGTCCGCGATGCATGGTGGGCGATGTTCTGGTTAAATTCGTTTATAGGAGGATTTAACGCTATTACCCGGCAATCCTATTTTTATTATGACTTGACACATTATTTCTTCAAGAGTGGTAGGTAATGTGTGATTATAAAAATAAATTACGTGTTGCACTTTTATTGTCTTCATTAGTAGCACAAGTACTTTATTGACCACACGTAGTCTTATTAGGTTCTGATTAGAGAACTGTTTCTTGCATGTGGGTTTTTGTTATGAAATGTTTTACTTCACGTCCCATCTAGGAAATATAGGCAAAGTGCGGACAGAACAACATTAACAATTCAGTGCTTGAAAAAGTATCAATAAAGATACGAAACGTCGCACAGGATTTAATCAGTGTGTTTTTTGAGTCTTCTCCTAACTCACGAATAAGAAAATATTTTTAGAATAATTGGAGAACGAAATTTTTGGAGAAAATTATCTTCATTGTTAATTTGCGCACATTTTGACTAGTATGACATCTCTTGTCGATACAGATACGGATAAGTCCGGCAAGTAAGTTATTTTCATAATATCACAAAATTCACAACCTAAAAAACTTCAAGAATTTCGAAGATGACAATATTTTAAAAGACCCCCTATGATCACACGGTAAACCAAACCAAGGGCCAAGGTACCTAAAAGCCACTATTAAGGTTACAGATGCCCCTATAAAAGGATTGAGAGACAAATACCACTAATTAAGTGATTTGCTTAGCATGCAGACTGTGAAAAATTACCTATCCAGCACAATTCTGATGATAGGCGCTATTAATAATGATGCAACCTATAAGCAAAACTCACCAGGTTGGCAAGTAAACACACGTGGCACTTCAGGTACACGCCTACCAAATCAGATTAACGAAGACGCCGAAAAAGGGTGTACACAACAAACGAGACAATCAAGAAACTTATAAATCCTTAAACTTTAATCCACTGTAGTCAAGAAAAGAAACAAAGGCAAACCAAAACCAAAAATCGTTGGCAATGGTGAGGACACTGTTTCAAAAAGGTGCGTCAAAAAAGGGCATATTTGTATGTATCAAGACTGCACCCATAGAAAGAGCCCTCGAATTGAAAAGGTTCTAAAGGCGAAATTTCCTGAAATAAAAGTAGGTAGCAAAGATCTCTCGAAATGCCCAGGATACAATAGACCTTTTAAAGTGAACATCAACCTTTAAAATACCGAGATCGCCATGAATTTCAGTATTTTACCCAAAGGCACGTACGTATGCAGGTTTTCTCATCGCCAAATATGTTGATATTGAAATGTCGGCTATTTAATTCATAGATAATTGATTTAATTATTTCAAAATATATTTGTAAGATACTTTTAATATTATCTAAGTTTTTTTAGTAGTTAGGCATTCGAACAATATAAATGGGTAGGTCTAAATAAAAAAAGGAAAATTAGAGTTGTTAATTTTTTTTATTTTGTACGATATTACGTACCACCCCTTTGCCAAGCCAAGACAACTTTTATTCAAATCCGTAGATGCTCTGTATTAATTAATTTAAATTAAAATCCGCATTCGATTTCTTTAACTTGAAACGGAGAAATTCGGTTTTAAAAAGAGAAGTAAAATTTACTTTTTCTTTGGTCGGAATTCGGAGTTCAAATAAACGTTTTCGTTATGGCTCTGGCAAATTCTATTTTCTTTGGATTCCTTACCATTGCTTGATTGTCTGGGCGGTGACTATACATAATAAATGCCCTCTTAGGACGCCCTTTCTAGATGAACATTATCATTGCGTTTCCTTTCGCCTTCCGCCATAAAATTAACCGTTTTCAATTGAAAAATTATTTTTTATGATTTTTACTTCCCTCGTAAAAGTAGTATAATCATGAAAAAACGCCCTCCCAGAGTCTTAGAGTCCTTAGACGCCAAAAAAAGCATAGCTAAAAACTACTTATCCGATTGACCCCAGATTTTGATCAAAAATTAAGGGTTATGTGGGGATAAGATGGTAACAGTTTGGCAAAAATCCAATAGGCGTAACTAGTGAAATTTAAAATAAATCATTATTAAAAACTACTTATCAAATTTACCTGAAATTTGGACAAAAATCAAACATTACGTAAGAATCTACGGGTGAAATTATGGTACGAACCAAGGATGACGAATTAATAAAATATTTAAAAAATCAGCCTGAACTCTGGACGGTTGTAAGAGTTGTGTTGCATTTTATACTGAATTTCGAGTTATTGGTCACCTTATTGTTTATACAATAACGGCAGAGTTTACTCTTTCCGTCGGACTTGCATTGTCTGGTAACTATCTCCAATGGTTTTCAAGTGCAAATAATGTTACACTCACCTGAAAATGATTGGAGATAGTTACCACTCGAAACGTTGTGAAACCAAAATAATATAGACAATGGAAGTCCAACCGAACGAATTTAGTTAACATTCTATATATTCTACCACCTTCAAACAAACTGCAGAATTTTTATTGAAATTTCTTGGCCGGAAAAGCATATATGTCGAGAAAGCAAAAATTAAATTTACATGAAGACGGCCTACGAGAAGAATTGCTTCCAATTATGTCACATGATACACTCCTGCCATCTAGCCTTTACCTTTATCAGGCAGGCTTGTATCAAGTGAGATCTCTAATGTTTGGAGATCATCGATGTTAAGTGTAACACTTAACCCCACCTATTGGGGCTCCGGAGAATTTCATCTGCAATAATTATGGTTTCAGCAAAAGCATGTAATATGCGCGGATAACTGAAAACAATAAAAATGTGCCACAAATAATACCGTGTTAAAAAGATAAAGAAATTACTTACTCAAAAATTCATCTTGATTATTTACAATAAAAATATAGCCATTTGAAATTGACGTTCTTTTTTACCCATTCCATAATTTATGTGAGAAGTTTAGGTGTGTTAACGTATAGAAGAAATAAATAGAAGAAAAAATATTTATTTAACTGACTGAAAATAAGAAACATTAGAAAATTCGAAGTGTGATCAGTGCCCGATTGTCACAAATTTTGAAGCCGTTTGTGTTTCAATTAGAAGGAGACTGTTAAGAACTATTCCCGGTCGTAACTGTTACTATATTGGTTATTTTTAAAGAGCTTCTACAAAATGACATTTTTAATATAACAAGATTTAGACTTTAACTTTATTATCGTGTTTTGGACCTCAAGAAGACCTTATCAGAGCCGTTTCCAAAAAATTCTAGAACATCCTATTTGGAAACTAAACAAGATCCGTAAGTTTCGACTTTGCCATCGTGTTTTGTACCCCAAGGAGACCTATTAGAGATATTTGTAATAAACTTCTAGTAAGTTCTAGATTTAAACTAATCAACATCTGTATTCTGCCTATTTTAATGAGTTCCAGGCGTTAAGAAGACCACCTAAGAAACATTTTACGAAAGTTCTAGAAATTTTCATTACGAAACCAAACAAGATTTGTACATTTTGGCTTCACTGTTACGTTTTGGACTTCAATAACATTACGAAAGAGATAGTTGAAGAGAGTTATAGAAAGTTCTTTTTTTTTACTAAGCAAGATTTATACAACTTCACATCATCGGTAGGTTTTAAACAAACGTGGCTTAAAAAAATATCAGTATGCGTAATACTAGACTACAAACTGCTAAAATGAAGGAAGAAGTAAAGAAGTTTGTAGAACAACTCAACAAACTAAAAGTAGAACAGGATATGCTTTTGAAGAAGTCAACCGATCAAGAAATTAAGACAAAACAAAAAAGGAGGCTGAAGACAAAAAACGGCAAGAAACATACTGCATATTAAAATATCTTCGGGACTTAAAGGCTAAAAAGCTAAAAGAAAAACACGAAGAAGAAGCCAAAAGACAAAAACTGAAAGAAGAGGTCACGGGCAAATAGAAAAATAGGAAGGAGAGGTCAGAAGGCAGGAAGAATAATAATAACTTGAAAAGATTCTAATTGAACAAGAAAATGAAAGAGAACTAGAACTACGTCAAATAAAGGACTGGAATCAGGATGTTATTGAAAAAGAACAATGCCGCTTGCAAAAAAGCATAGATATTGTCAAGAAAGAAATATAGATAAAGTGAGAAATGATCTTAAAATTGAAGTAGAACAAGTTCATGTGGAGGTAAAACATGTTAAAGTGAATGTTAAAGAGATTTATGAAAACATTGAAACTAAAGTTCAACATTTTAAAAAAGCAGTATACAGTATTCCTTGAGAATGTATGGCTGCAGCAACAACTAGTGATTGGAGCGACGAAGAAAAAGCCGCTTTTTTAATAGTCTCGTTAAGAGGACATGCATTGGATTTGTTACAAAGTATTCTCATCACTAACTATCAACACCTTGTTCACTTATTAGAGCTTTGATTTGGACATGAGTACCGTCACAAATATACAGAGCCCAACCTAAAACTAGGATACAGAAGCCCAGCGAACACCTTTATTTTTTAAAACTTCTTACAAAACTGTATATCATAAATTAACTTACTAATTTCTTCCTTTGGAAAAGAATATTTCTTTCACTAACAATATAGAGTGACATAACTTATTATGTTTTTCCCCGGAAATTTTATTTCCGGCAATATAGATTTAATAAAAATTTTAACTTAGTAATTTTCAAAAATATCAACATTATCACAAAGATATTATCAAAAACTAAAAATCTCACCCAAAGATCTTTTATCGCTCAATACATTTTATTTTTGATAAGAATTGCAATTGTATGTCGGTTTACATTGAGGAACCTATGTTGACATGTTGACGGATAATTCGGTGATTACTGACCACAATCAGTTTCTTTCATTTAGTGTTGTGTCTTGCATAAAATAAAAAAACCCATTAGCGTCCTTAATTTTTAGCGAGATTTTTAGATTACCTTTGATCACAACGAGTAATATAACCACTTAACTTATAACACTTGGTATTTGTAAGGTCTAATCCACCTTAACGTTTACAAGAGCCAACTTAATATACGAAAGAATTTCAGAAACATATACCCTAAAGGTTAGGTATGCCCAGTGGTTGGAACGGGTTTCTAAGTAAGAAGAGAGCTCAGGAAATATTGAAATAATTGTATTTGTTTTGTCGTACATGTCGTAACAAAATAAAAGGGTTCGTAAAATTTGTAATCATAAAATGTTATTAGCGAACATATTTTTATTTGGATCATTTTTCTAGAGAAAAATATCTCTAGAAAAAGATAATATATTTGAATTATTTTTTTAAGTTCTAATATCACATTTATAAAAAAAACATTTGTTTGAATACACCATTTTTCAAAAAATATCTGAGATATTAAAGATTATCCACACTTGTTTGGTTTTATTTATTTACAAACTATCCTGATATTAAAACTTTATTACAATGTTTATTTCTAAATTTACAGTAGAAAAGGCTTTCGAATGTTTGCATCGGCATAGGTAAATATCCTATATAACCTTATCGGATCCGTAAAACACTGTGAATTAAATATGCCTATAAAAATGTATAAAAGTATACTCGTCTCGTTAACTTCACTCATTTTGTCAATGCGCGCCTTGAAATTTGCGTTTCAAAATTGTATGCCACAACTAACCTATAATCCAGCAGTGTAAAATATAATAAAACAATATTACAGCTGAAAAAAACTTTCAAATATATCAGTTATTGACAGTCAATATTCGAAGTCAAAAGCTGCGTGCACAGTTCTTAGAAGTTTAAACTGCATTTACCCCAGAGCCGTCAAGATTCAAAGGCTTGTTTGGCACAAGCAACAACCTTTATATTTCAATTTAAACTCTGTTTGTGAACGTAGCGCAATAATTCACGTGTCTTTGTCGCTACTATGTCCAACTAAATAACTAGTAAAGCGTAGAAATGTAATTTCGGCAAAGTAAATACTTTTACTGAATTTTAGTTGTCAAAAGTTAAAGTACTGGTTTAAGATTAGTACTCCATCAAATATGATTTAAAATTAATAATGTCTTAGTTTAATTAAGACGCTAGACGAAAAGCTGTAAAATATTAAATAAAGCTTGGAGCAGGAAGAGTTAGGCAATTAGTCTGCGTAGGAATACCACAATTTGATTATTGCAGCATGTTTGAGACTGATGTAGGTCAAGAATTTCAAAACTTTCGTTAGATTTGCTAAAATGTTGCCTGCGGCATTGCAAGACATGCTCTAGACAATGATTGTCCTTGTTATGACATTGGCTTAACGTGAAATAAAAAGTATTAATATTATTGGTTTCAACGAAAGTCAAGAATCAACAGTGTAATTCAATGCCGGTCGTGGTATTAGCCAGCGGAGTAGTAGTTTCTTGATTCAATTTTGTGCGTTTGCGGGGATGTGCTAGTTTATGACGGCCTAATGAGCTCTAAAATTAGCGAAATCGCGATCGTCATTTAACTAAAACGGATCATTGCGTCTACGGCATTGTAGGGCATATTCCAGACAAGGACCGTAGTGTTTTTGTTATGATGTAACATGAAATAAAATGGGAGATCATTGGTCTTTTGGATAGTCAAACGAGGCACGTGGGTCGATACTCGTGTCTTCCTGGCACAAATGACTAAAGAACGCATTAATGCAAATCAATTCGTCTAAACAAAATCCATGATAGTATCTGTAAAACATGGACAGATCGTCCACAATGTGACGATGCTCCAGTAAGACAAGCTTCCTTGTGTTATTTGAATCATCGATCAGACGATTAGTTCTTCTCTAGGCAGAGTTAAGAATGTTAAGGAATGAAGAAGAGAGTGCTCCTCTATTATTTATGTACGAGCAGTAGTCAATCCTAGATCTGATTTACGATGTGTAAAGGTTATGAAAATTGACAGAAGAAAAGTATTTTCGGCCTCCAGGAATTTGATTATTCATTTGAATGGTGTGTTAACCGGGATATTCATAGATTATTTAGAAACTAGATTTTATGGGTATTCCCTTAATACAAATTTAATTTATTGACATAGGTATGTTGACGATATATAAGCATGGTTTACTTATACTATCAAATAATTAAAATCAGTTATAGATTATATAAATAACCTACACAAAAATATACCATTTACAGTTTAGTTGCAAAATAATAATGACAAAACTTCTTGAAGTTAACATTAACTATTATGAACAATGAGTGTCCAATTTTTCATAAACCATCTCATACAGACATTACAATACACAATCTTTACAGTTCTCTAATCATCACTTTGAACATAAAATATAATTAAACGTATATCGGCTAACAATAGTTATGATGAAAATCTCAGTTACAGTTAGTTTATCCAATTAAGTTCAAAGTAAATAATACATTTTATATTTTTAGGACCAAGAGCGTTGGTAGATATATTAAAAATAATAAGACGAAAACTAAAAAACGGAATAAATCCGGAGATTACAAGTTAAATTGTGGAACCTGTTTAAAATTTTACAATGGACAAACAGGCAGGCGTTTTAAAAGATAATTAGTTAGCGGAAATTTAGGTACAGAAAGCAAAAAGATATTTCCAATTACTTTAAACTTTTAATTAAATTAAATTAATAAAAATGAAAATAACAACACATTATTATACGATCATTAGACCTAAATAGTTCCTCATTGTTTAATTTTCATTAGACTATAACGTATCGCAAAGAGATTTTCTGTAGACACAGTGTTGGCAAAAGAATTGTCATGTGTTTTCTGTAAAATAAATTAAGGGAAAATTTTAAACAAGAAATTTCATTTTTTCATTTTATGTCAAGTCCTAACACTGGAACCTGTGGTGGAAGATAGATCAAAATACAAGATTTCTAACCACACTACACTGCAACTTATTACGTTCTGGACGCGCGTTTCGCTAACCAAGTTAGCATCATCAGCCGATGATATAAACTAAAGTAACTTATCCTAATCGAAACTATTTATAGGTAAATACGGTCACACCTGGTTGCACCCGACTGCACCGTTGTTAAGTAAGCAATAGAGGGAACTAGAGGGAATAGGCCCTCTATCTTTATTTAGTGCTTTCTTACCACATTTAACTATTTCTGTACTCATTCTCTCAAATGCATCCAATAATCTATTATTAGATACATTTTTAATTAACTTTAGATTATGTATTCCTATTTGGTGATTGTTTTCCAAAGCATGTTGGGCAACGCTTGACTTTTCTGTTCTTCCGTATATTAAATGTGCCATGTGTTCTGGAGCGTTTATGGAGCGTTTAGTTTGCCCAACATATTTAAATCGCAGTCATAACAGCTAAATTCATAGATGCCACTTCTCTCCTTCAAGTCGACTTTGTCTTTAGGGTTTGCAAGGAGATTTTTCAAACTGTTCTCCGTTTTGTAGGCTACTCTAAAACCTACATTTTTAAATACTTTTTCTAGACATCTCGTATATCTGGGATCATATATGATTACTATGAACTTATTGGGAGCCTTAGGTGCTTGAAGAGTAGTGGCATCCTTTAACATTTTCTTATGCTTAGATCTATTTACTATATTCATTACTTTTAGCTATAATTTTAATCCGATTCATTTCACTGTTTTTCACAGAAAGTGTCAAAGTGAAATAGCAAATATATCGTCTACGTATCTATACCACACCCTTGGGAAATACTTGAGTTCTTTTTTGAGTCGGGTGTCTAATCAACCCATAAACAAATTTGCAAGGAACGGAGATAAGCAATTGCCCATCGCAGTTCCCTTAAGTTGTTTATAATATTTATTGTTGAACTAAAAAAAATTTTGATTCATACATAATTCTGTGAGAGGCAAATGTTCATGAATAATTTCTTTCTTCAAATTATTGAATTCGAGTAGTTCCTTTAGGTACTCTAAAGCTAGTGGTATGGGTACACTAGGAAATAATGAGCTTATATCAAAAGATATTAAAATGTCACCTTCGTTTAAGTGAACATTCTTAATTTTATCTAAGAATTCTAACGAGTTAGAAACCTCAAAGTTATCGTATGAGATATTTAATTTGCTGAATTCTTCTACTAACCATTTTGAAATATTATACGTTGGTGATCCAACAGCTCTTTCAACTGTAGGTCTCATGGACTTCCCAGGTTTATGGATTTTGGGAAGGTAATACAGTTTAGATAACTGTGGGTCACTATGTGTTAGTTTGAATTTTAGTTTATCGGACACAAGGTTTTTACACTGTTTTAAGGTACTTTTTACTTCTGTTATCATTTTTGATAACGGGTTTTTTTCTCAATTAAATCGTAAGGACCAGTTTGAATCAAATTGTCTACTCTTTCAAAATAATCGGTTTTGTCTAGTATAACAACCTTATTTCCTTTGTCAGCTTTTAAATAAAAACATTCTTTTTTCTTCAGTCCCTCGATAACTTCAGTATTTTTACGAGAAACATGTTTGGACTTGTTAACAACGTTTTTTGAGATTTGATTTTTGCAGGCCTCTCTAATAAATCTCTTTGTTGACTCTGGCACGTATTGAATGGAACTTTCGATATTCGCTACAATAGTTGGTAAACAATTTTTTACTGAAGGCTCTCCAAGTTCAAACCTTTATTCAAAAGAACGATTTCTCTATTATCAAAGGACTGAGAAGAAAGGTTTCCTACAGTGTTCTCGACTTCCGAAAAAATTTGTCTTTGTGGTTTCAACTTTCTCAGTTTGTTTTTAAGTGAACACATTTTCTTCAGCAATTTGGCATCGATAACTACGAACATTTTTCTTTAGAAATCTAACCGTTGTTCAAATTCTAAATTACTAAACTTATAAGGGAGTTTATCGTTTAATGTTTCTAAGAAAATGTCAAAATTTTCTGTTTTAGCATCAAAAATAGCAACTATATCGTTTACATATCTATACCACACCCTTAGGAAATACTTAAGTTCTTTTTTGAGACGGGTTTCTAATCTATAAAGAAATTTGCAAGGAACGGAGATAATCAATTGCTCATCGCAGTTCTCTCAAAATGTTTATAATATTTATTGTTGAACTGAAAGTTTCGAAAAGTAAAGTAATGAAATAAACAATGAAATGAATCGGATTAAAAATATAAAAGTAATGGACATAATGATAATTTTGTACATAAATTAGTAAATAGATATAAGCGTAAGAAAATGTTAAAAGATGCCACTACTCTTCAAGTACCTGAGGCTCCCAATAAGTTCATAGTAATCCCATATGATCCCAGATATACAAAAGGTCTAGAAAAAGTATTTAAAAACGTAGGTTTTATCGTAGCCTACAAAACGGAGAACAGTTTGAAAAATTTATTTGGAAACCCTAAAGATAAAGTCGACTTGAAGGACAGAAGTGGCATCTATGAAATTAGTGTAATGTCTGCGATCTAAAATATGTTGGGCAAACTAAACGTTCCATAAACATTCGTTTTAAAGGACACATGGCACATTTAAGATACGAAAGAACAGAAAAGTCAAGCGTTGTCCAACATGCTTTGGAAAACAATCACCAAATAGGAATAAATAATCTTAAGTTAATTAAAAATGTATCTAATAATAGATTATTGGATGCATTTGAGAGTATAGAAATAGTTAAATGTGGTAAGAAAGCACTTAATAAAGACAGAGGGCCTATTCCCTGTAGTCCCCTCTATACCACATTTACTACCACATTTACTTATAAATAATCTCGGTTAGGATAAGTTACTTTAGTTTGTATCATCTGCTGATGATGCTAACTTGGTTAGCGAAACGAGCGTCCAGAACGTAACAAGTTGTGATGTAGTGTCGTTAGAACTCTTGTATTTTGATCTGCTTATTTTATATTTATATATACAAACCTCAGCGTGCATTTTTTGAACTCCTACACTTACACTAGTAGAATAATAGAATTATCAAGGGTCAATATAAGAAACGAAGTAGTTTTTGTGGCAATTTAAATTTTGCAAAAACTTGTAAGTCAATGTTTTTAAGGTAATTTAAACAAGTCAGATTACCAAAACTCGTAGAAGTTTAGGAAACGCCTTTAGTCTGTCGAAATTCTTTGAAATTTTACTAACTATTAAACTAATTTTTAAAATTATAAATTATCGCTTAATTAGGCGAATTTTTATTTAATTATCTAATTTTAAAGATTTTTTTTTAATAAATAAATATCACTTTCGTGTAAATCTTCTTGCAAAAACTTGTAAGTCAATGTTTTTAAGGTAATTTAAACAGCTTTGAAAATTCATTCTCACTTAAATTTTCCATAGACTACTGGCACGTCAGATTACCAAAACTCACGATCTCTCCTGTATAGAGGATTGTTTAAAGGGCGGGCAATTGTTCTATATGTTTTTTCGTATAAATTTATAAACGTTTCTTTTTGTCTTTGTTGTCGCGAAACTACGCGTGTGGTGTCGAGTGAAATACGCAGTTTTAATTCGCATTTTTGTAAAATTCTTTTCAACCTTTGAACTTAATATGTTACCAACAATTACTCTAAAAAAATAATTTATGCCAAAGCAGAAATTCCGATTTTTATTATTTAAATGTAATCAAAATATATTGTAAATGATTTTAGTTTTCTATATATAAAAAAAGAAAGAAGATATAAAAAACACAAAATTATAATAACAAATGTATTAATCTATTTTTTTTTTTATTTTTTCTACTGAAATAGAGGAATTTTCGTTGTTCATAGAACTTTTGTATATAAACTTTGCAACTGTTTATATTAGTGAAAAAAAAAAAATCTATAATACGATTAAAACGAGCAAGGTAACTTTTATACATTTTGGTAGTTACTAATTGTAAGACGAATATAAAATGATCCCTGATAGAAGTTAGCTTAGTACTAATTTTGTACAAAAAAAAATTTAATCAAAAACATTTAGTGTGTGTTAAAAGAACTATATATAAACTACAAGCCTCGCGAAAATCTTTCAAAAAAAAATCGAACATTTGCGTCATTGCTTAGAACTTAAGATTTTAAATATTAACTAATTAGACTTAAGATATCCATTCGATGGCAGCTTTTAGCAATTTTTAAGTCTTATTTTTTCTTATTAAGACTTACTTGTCGCTATTTGAATCTATGAGTATCTCTAATTTTTTTAAATGGGAGCTCAAAATCCAGGAAGCAAATTTTAGCGAAACCTCGGCAGGTTCATTAAGTTCGCCACCTTCAGTCAACCCTGAGATTAATTACCCTGTACCTGACAGGACATACATAGGATATTTTGAGGTTTCCTTATTTTTTTACACGCTATATAATACCGGATAGTTCTATTGTATTAAATCAATTACGAGATTGCAGAATAAAAGGAAACAAGAACGGTTAGTTTTATCGCGACTCTAAATAACTAACACTGCAACTATTATATCAGCAGTATTCTAAAACAATGTTCGCAATATTACGCCTATTACCATAACGGTTTAAAACTTTTGAAGCTCTGTCTGGGCCCTCTGCTAAACCTAAATGCGCTGTAAATTTGTGCATTCAAATTAAGTACGAATGCTATTTAAACTTCTCATATTAAGCTTTGTGTTTTGAGGCCCGTCTATTTCGAGAAAATTTTAGTGCAGGTATAATTTCTGTGTATTTCGCAAGTTATCGTGAATTGTAAACAGTAATAAATTAGATGTACGGTTTAGTCATTTAATTTATTTTCGAGAGCGAGATTATTTCGTTTTATTTTTTGAACGTTAAGCATTTGGACTGCATTTTACAAATTAGGTCAGCGCCAGGTTCAAGAGGAAGCCCATAAAAGCAATCGTCCTTTGCAAAACTATGTAATTCTAAATATTTTTGGAAGGGACAACGCTAAATTAAAAATGTGTTTTATATTTTAAACGGGATCTACAAGCTTAACTTTTAGAAACATCAAAAAATATTGTTTATACAAATTTTATGGTTTTCTCGCAACCTACAGTTTTTTTTAATAAACAAATAGCAATTCAAAAATAAAAAAAATGAGCAACTACTGTGTGAACTATTTAATATTATTTCAATAAATTCTTCTCGCTGATTATAAAAATTCTAGGTTTGATACCTTTATCTCTAAAGGCAACCATGAAATTTGGCAAAAACCCTCTCATAAGAAGCAATGTGTTCGAAAGGGAGAGAATATATGCATAAGAAAGTCACTGCCATAAAACTTTTGTATGCAATAATATTTTATTTCACCAGCAGTTAAGCTTGTATTCCCCGCTTAAAATATCACCAGACATCCTGTACAATGGCTGTCACAAATTAAGTTTTATGTTTGTGATCTGTCTGCTTAGTAAAACGTATCCTATTATAATTGTATGCTAATATTATGCAAACCTCTTAAGTTTTATTTTCAAAAGAACAAAAATGTTATCCAAAATTCGGAGTCAAAACATTTGCCTCAGCTAGTACCGATTTTAGGGTTGTACGCTCATGACACCCAAAATCTGTTTCTCATAAAGCGGCATTTCCGGTTTTATGGGAAGTAGATCTGAACTTGCTTATTTTAAATGGAACTTTCTGTATGTAATTTTATTCTGGATCCTTTGTAAAATTCTAGACATATTTCTTATTTAATATCCTTTACCTAAGTCTCACAGTTTTTGACATTTTTGATATTTTATATCAGAAATGACGTTTGCAGATCGAAACATTTCTGCCATTCTTCCTATATGGAAGTTTTTAATGTTTCACTTGGATAAGTTTCTTTGTAGACCAATACTCATAATAATAAAATCATTTTCCCAAACGGAAACCATTTATTTTTATAATTTCGTCTTATTTGGCATTAAGGTAACTTTGTGTAAGGTTGTCTATCCTGCATATTTTTAGTTTCAGAAATTATTGCCGATTAAACATTTTCTATTGCAAAGAATATTCAGTTAATGTGATTTGGTCTTGACGGCGCGGCGTTAAAACAAAATAAGTTTTATAGAGTAATGTCACTGTTATTTTCCATTTGAAACTTATCAATAATCATTAATCATGCCCGGATGCATAAATTATTTATTATTTATGGAGAATGTAATGAGCTGAAATAAACTGATATCAAAAACATGTGATACATTTACTATTCGATATCCACAAAAACGGAAACCACTATTTCATAGCTTTACAAAAATCGTAGATAATTATTATACAATTACTAATCACAAAAACTGTTTTTTTAGTTGTTCGTCGATTAAGTAGCCACTATATGAAGAAACGTCGTAATGTTGGTAGAATAGATTTCTATGATCAGCAAGCAGCAAACTGCCAAAACATTAATTTCCAAATTCCCGGGATATGAAATCAAATTACATTGATGAATATGCAGTGCCACAATGTAGTAATTTCTTATTACACAGTAAACATTGAACTGCCAGGATTCCTGAAATTTTTGCTCTCTAAATACATGTAAATTGAAATCACTCAAGTAATGAGAATTATGTCTATCAAAAGCACAATTTTTTGAGATTTAGCTTTAGACCACATAACGTGTTTTAAAGCAAAATAATTTATTTGGAACTTAACATTTTTTGAAACTCAGTGTTTTAAACTTAAAATCCGAAAGCATTTTGTAATGAAATACTTTTATCGAGAGAAATTTCCGTGACGATGCTGTTTCTCGTTAAAACCAGCTTTTTAATACAATAGAATACACTCATTAATGGAACTACAATTCCTACAGACTAGAAAATCTGTCATTCATAGTTTTGCATAATTGTTGTACTCTTCAATAAGAGGAAAACAAGGCTGAAAAATAAAGCCCTCCTCCTCGTGATATAATAGTTCTGCCACTGAATACACTCCATTTTTTATATTCAAAGTAGCATTCTATACATTTTAGGGATCCAAAGACACTCTAACCACTTTAGAATTGCGATATTCTGGCCAATACTTGAAGGTTCAAAATGGTGTTAGTTTTTATTGGTTATTACTAACATTTTCTTAGTAGCGCGTTTTTGCTCCATAACACATCTTGTTCTATGTATTTCTATTTCGCAAATTGCATTTCCATTCTAAGCAATTTATTCTGGGACTGGTATTGGAAGAACGTGTTAATTATTTTCGAAAATTTGTATTATCACTCGGCTAACCTGAGAAAAAGCTTGAAACACTCGAATGTTATTAATATTTATTAACGGATATCATCAATATTTATTCAACAAATGGCACGAATGAAAGAGATTCTACAAATTATACGGATGAATCGACAAATTAACGAATAGTGAGTAGCGGACTTTAGTAGTAGACTTTAGTCAACAAAAAACTGTAAATATTACATTTATTTCAAATGTTATCAAATATATTATATAAGTATACACCACATCCAGGAGCACTATTCTGTACTCGTCATCGACGGTCGTCGGTATCGGTATGTTACCGACAACTATCGGTTGCGCGACCGACCGTATCACGACGACGCTATTCTGTATGAAACTGTTACCGACGGTCGGAAATGCAACCGACAACTATCGGCTTGCGAGTGACGTCACTTAAACGTCACTCGATTCGCTACGTTCAGCCAATGAGGGCGAGTCGAGCTGTAAACGTCAAATGCCGACGGGATTTGTAAACAAATAAGCGTGCACGAGGTGAGGTTGCTTCTAGATTTACTTCTTTTCTGTGTCATTCTGTGGTGCTTGTGTATGAGTTTATTTTTTTATGATTTTCAAACTTGAATAATTCAAAAACAATAACAGTTGAATTTAAACATATGGCATGTTACATGAAAAATACTTATTTTTTGAGTAGACTTGATATATAATATGAAAAATAGGATGTTCCGTTTTAAAAAACGCAGGTAAAGTAATATAATTTTTTTAGCTCATTTCGATAATTTAAATAGTAAAGAAGTTTTATGGTTTAAAAACGGGACACTATTAAATGGCCATCCTCTGTACAATAGTATATTTCGAGGATTCAACGGAAGGCTTTAATTTGACCACTTTGTCACGTTTAACTGAAACGATTCAAACACTTTTAAAAGTGGAAAATTAATTTTTTAGCGAAATATAAAGTTTTAAACAATAAAACATTGTTGATTAAGATACCTTACTTTTAATGGCGCTTCAAGAATGTTTTAAAGACTGCAGTATATTGTCACAGAAAATTACATACACACAGCCAATAACGCTTACCTTGTAAAGCACTAAACACTATATTGTAAAATAAATTTTCAAATAGTCCAAATTTACTTAAATAATCCACAATTTCGACCAAAACCAAACATCAAAATAGAATGACTGCATCGGTAGCATTCACCGTGGGGTTGACGAGGTCACGGTAGAGATACCGATTTTCGTCGACTTCCATTCGCGATATCGCTCAGTAACAAAGCATATAGAATACCGCACAGTGTGATTTGCCGACGGCTGTCGATAAGTGAGAGTTACCGATAGCGACGACTTTCGAAAACGTGTACAGAATAGCGCTCCTGGGATGGGCGAATTATCTACATATCGACAGTTATCAATAAGTGCTGATAGGTGTGCAATAATGCCTATAGGTATCCGATGGAATAGATGGGAGCTGATAATATGGATAGGTAGCCGAGGATATCAATAGTTACGGATAAACTGATTACATATTTACAAATAACTTTTTGGGCTCTCAAATATATTTGCGAATAAATTATGCGCCTTATAGGAAAGTGAAGACGTTTTATTTTTCTCTTCAACATTTTTTCGCAAATATGAAAAAGGTACCAATGAGCTATCAATAAGTAGGCATACTTATATAGTCTATTTCCTCTTCAAAAGAACCATCGCTTGCATTGTCTAAAACCACTTCACCTTCATCACTTGAAGAATCGGCATTTTTCCCTATTTTCCCTTTTTTTGTTAGTTTTTGTCTCTTACTGGATGTTCCTGCTCGTTTGCAGAAGTTATCACTATAAACCCGCTTTCTAAAAGCATTTTAAAAGCAGTTGGAAATTTCTGCGTGTGCAAGCTCGTACGCTATAGTGTAACGATGTACTGTAGTGCATTACAGTTCGTCAGTTTCACATATTGTTCAAACTAAATTTATGAAGTAAACTTTTTGAGTATTTAACAATTTAAATATTTTATTGTTCCTACATAACTTTATTACTTGTATTAAATTTTCTAAATCCAGTTAAGCATGCAGTTGTGCATAAATACGCTAATTATTGTATTTATTTAAGTGACTATATTGTTTAAGCATTAATTTTCCACCGAGGGCTACATGCATTCTAACATTTCTTTGTTTTAATCTATTCAGTCATGTTAGTTAGTGCGTTCTTGCCGCACAAGTACGACGTAGCATGATGGTACAGAGTTCATTGGAAAACACTCGGCACGCATATCGTTTATCATTAATGTTCAAAGGGATATCATACAAATTATTGTTATTAATTTAAATGGCCGATAACGTAATGATTAAGGTTTTTTAGTTAAAATTGTTTAGTTAATATTTATATAACCCTAATTAATTGTCCTAATTTAATTTATCTAGTATATTTAAAGCAAAGCTACATAATTCCTTTTCAAATAAATATCAGTAAAGAAATACAATTAAATTCGGTTTTTAAACTGGGTCGTCTGCTAAGAAACATTTGGTGAGCCTAAATCATGTTAAAAAAAGGAAACTTTTTTGGAATTCCGTGTATCTCAACTAAAATGTATTAGTTTCGCGGGAAGTCAGCCATTTTATATTCAGACATTTGAAGTCGGTAGCCATTTTGACGGGTTAAACTCGTATGGTAAATCTGTTTTTCCCAGAGCTACATCAGTCAGGTAATACATTTTTATTTTTATTTTCATATTAATTATTTCTTAATTATTTTGATTCAATTATACAAAATGTAATTACTTATGCATTTCTTGTCACTACGACTATCTTGTAATTTACGATTTTTCTTAATTTTTTTGCTTTAAGCTCTAAAGTAAATTTCAAATAGCTTAGAATGCCTCCTAAGCCTAAGTTCCCCCATTACTTTACATTTAGGCCTGACTAAATAGTAAATCGGAATTCTAGAATTCCCTTCATTATTTCACATCTACTCTAATGTAGTAGCGCAGATAGCAATTTTTGCCTTAATGAAATCCAACCACCCAAAACTTCGGAAAACCTGTTTGGAAACCATTGTGGTAGTGAATGAAGTAGGAGAGAGTTCCAGAAGAAACACCGCAGTCTTAGGCCGTAGACAAGGTCATGGGTTCTCCACATCATTGCACCAGCTATTGATAGCTATGGTAAGAAATTTTCAATTTTTTTGATCATTTAAAATTTGATATAAGTTTAAATATACGTACATTTAGTAACTAATTATCGTAAAAATGTAATCATTATTGGCCAATTAGGGTACGTAATATTAAGTGCAAATAATTTAAGATTTGTTGTCTTTATCCATTTTTTTTTCTAGTTTTTTTTTGCATTTCAATTCAACTTTTTTTTGAATAACCGGATCATTTATAATTAATGGTTTTATATTTTCATAATAAATATAGATGAATAAAGTTTACTTATTATTTTTTATTACAAAGAGATAAAATATTTAAAACTAATTTCACGAACAGGACTATCTGCAAGGTCCGACTCCAAACACGGCAGCAGTCTTTACCTTTTATGTTGCTGATGGCTGCCTAATAAAAACGTATATTAGCTCCGTGTTGTGAGGTGTGTCTTCTGAGAGGACTATAGAGTACATTCATTTTTCGAGAAGGACAGAACAAATAAATAAACATGCCAGAGCCGCCAAAAGAGCTGTCGTGCCTATGCCCTTTATTGAAAGGATAGCCTAGTTGGTTTATGTGCAAATTATCCACCCGTAAGTTACATTACGTTAGGTTATGTTTTATTATGTAAGATTCGGTAAACACTTAAACTTCAAAAAGTAAATTACATTCACGATTTTTTTGTATTATAAAGTAATCCCTTTATTTAATGGCAAGGTTTTATACAAACAAATTTATTAGTTCTGAAATCTCTATCATCTTGATGTTTGTTTGCCAAAATTACTTTTTAGCTTCTGAGTAGCACATGTTAACTACTGTGAGTGTATAATTTTCATAACAAATTCCCTTTTTTATACTTAACAATTTCTGAAAAATATTTTAAAAATTGAAGTAAAGAATAGACATTGCATTTTCCAATCATAGACCTTGCCGTTTTTGAGCTTTATATTAGTAAATAATAACTGATGTACAATTTTGAAAACATACTTTCTTTTTTTTGCTTAGCAATTTTTGAAAAGTATTCCTAAAATAGAAGTGAAGAAAGACTCAGAATGGAGACACTACCTCTATTATATGTATAATAGCTTTCTTATGTTTGCGGCCTTTGTTCCTTAACTTTCTTTACAAAAGATAATGTATCATAGATATAACACCTCCTTTATTATTTATGTTTTATAACTTGTAGAATTTCCTTCAACATAAATAACAAGTTTTATCCTAATTATAACTCTGGCTCGTATCTCCCTCAATCATAATTATTATTTCAACTGATCTCTATATACAGTTTATCAACATTTACACCCATATGTCAAATTATTGTTACAATTATGTATTTAATTATATTTCAGTTTTATACTTTTCTAAAGAATCGTATTCTTATTTCCATTATGTTATGGTAGCTGACAGATGCTCCATTGCAATCCTGGCAAAAGATAGATCTACTTGTCTTGGCTCGTCTTTCTTTCTTTTCAAGGTAAAAAACCATATCCTGACTCTATTAAATCACAGCCACCATACTTTCTTCTTTCTTTTTATATCATATCCAACATCCAACTCCACCAAACCGTACTGGTCAGCATGATAGCAGTAGGGCCAAATTCTTCGTAAAAATGAATATATATATATATATATATATATATATATATATATATATATATATATATATATATATTACCATAAGTGACCCATTAGTCTTTTGCAATCATTCAGGAGATCAGGCTACCAGAAACAACGATAATGACAACGAAACGACAACTTTTAATAGTCAAATATCATACACGGAATATGCCATAGGATGATGGACGGAACTGGAAGAATAACTAAATAGCATAAAATGAGATGTAATAGGCGCTTGTGACGTTAGACGAAGAGGAAAACAACAAATTACTCTTAAATCAGAACATATACTTTATTATAAGGAAGAGGTGGCTGCTTCTGAAGAAAGTGTAGATTTTATTATGAGCAAAACATATATAGAACATATTGAGAAAATTAAAAGTGTAAGCACACCTGTGTTCATTCAAATCAAGTTTTCTACCAGTTCGCCTTCAGATTAAGCAGTACAAAACGTATTTGATGATAGGATGCACTTCAGTAATCTCCATCAAACTTTATTCATATATATAGGCAGCAATCATAAACTGATAATATTCATAAACATGAAAAAAGAAAGAAAGAACCTAATGACTAAAACCAAGACATGAACCGGTACTGAGGATCACGAAGGGTATCAAAAAGAAAACTGAAATGGCTTAGTTAAATGAGAACGAAGTCGCCATTAAAGAACTGAACACACTTACTAATGATATATTGACAAGAAAAGTATAAAATTAAATATAGAAATAAGAAAGATAAATTACAAGGTCATACATCCCGAAATAAAAACGCGATCAAGAGACATCTCTAATGCTATTTGTAAGCTAAGCGTATTATCTTGGGAACAAAAAACATTTGCAAATTAACTAATAATCAGGGAGTTTCAACATCGAATACAGGGTTCTATTCGAAAAGAAAAAGAGAACAAACAATTGAGAATAAGAAAATGCCTCAACCATGGCTCTAAAGGTATACCGGGAATAACAAAAAATGAAAAAGAAAATGCCCTTTCTTCAGTAAAAAACGACAATGCACCAGGAGAGGATGGGATAATGGCGATCACAGCATGGGAATTCGAAATAATTAAAGTTATTTAATGCATGCCTCTTAAGGGGAAATACGCCCGATCACTGGAGCAACACAGTCGGCCTTCTCATGCATAAGAAAAAAAGTATAGCAATCCTATCAAATTACCGTCGAATAAGTCTTGTATTCCACATTTGTAAATTGTTCATAAAAATTATAACCACACGACTAGCCCTAAAGTTGGACATTTACCAGCCAGAAAAACAGGTCGGTTTCCGATGTGGATATGGGACAAAAGACCACCTGCGAGTTATAAAGATCATCATTGATAAATCTATGGAATACAATAAACCCCTAATATTGGTATTCGTGAACTTCGAGAAGGCACAGTCAGACATAAAGTTATATCAAAAGCACTAACGAAATAAAGAATTGATCGCTGTTGCACCATATTAATGAGAGATATCTACCTATGCTGCGACATGCGTCATTCTTCACGAAGACAGGAACAACTTTTCCACACGATCTCTCCAAAATTATTTACGACTCTTCTTGAATCTGCTTTATACAATTTGAAGATGACCATGCCAGGGTAAATATAAATGGAGGGGTTGGGGCGAGTGCCTTAACTACCGAGATTTACAGACTTTATCATACTGTAAAAATACAAATATTTATTAAAAGCCAAAAAAAAAGTAATTTTTATGTTTAATTCAGTATTAGACCGCCACTGAAATTTAATTCATATTGGGATTTCTATTTAAACGGTATACTTTTTATTTGCTTTTTAAGCAAAACTCATAGAAAATCTTATATAAAACAGCTAATCGGCATATTGGCCTATTTATGATATCTGCTTTGGATTCGAAAAATATGTTTCGTAAAGAGCTTTGTTCTCTTATAGATCATAAAACTTTTGCTTTGGTATGCTGATAGGGAAATCAAACAGTATTAAATTCATATATATATATATATATATATATATATATATATATATATATATATATATATATATATATATATATATATATATATATATATATATATATATATATATATATATATATATATATATATATATATATATATATATATATATATATATATATATATATATATATATATATATATATATATATATATATATATATATATATGTATACATATAAAAATATAATATTTCTTTTTTTGAGGCAGAGCTTTTTCAATCATACAGAATTTAGTGCAATAACACTAGTCAACAAATACGAAAAAAAAATTATAACTGTACGGGGGAGGTTAAAACATCCTGATTACGGATTCAACAACCAAAATTGTCCCAACACGTATAGTTTTTGAGTTATAGAATACATCAGTTATTTTTATTTTATTCCATAATATTTATATAATTTTTATATATAAGTTCAAACTAAGAAAAAATCAAGATATTTTAAGGCTAGCCGGTTTCATTTGCAAAAATACACATGAAAATACATTTATAGTAGGTCTTTTGTAGATAACTTTATTGCAAATGCCGACTTTCCTTTATATTCCTAATCGCATTCTCTTATGACAAACCAACAATAATCTCCCATAATTGCTGCATCGCATCTGCCTTGGTAGCCTTACTCTATTGTTATATAACTTGGTGGAATCTTTCTGCTTGCTCGCCACTAACCAAAAAATATTCTGCAGTTTAAAAACAAAATGATAAAATTCTTTTATTCATACTTTCGTATGTTTTTTTCATGTCAACTACATGCGCAAAAAGAATAGAGGGTCTTTTATTGCCATTATGGAGCAGAACTGTTTTTAAACTTATTTTAGAAGAATCTATAAATCAGCGCCATTCGTCCGGGATATATGCAAAGCCTAAACACACACTATTTGAATTAACACAAACACACACTTTATCCTGCATAGTAAAAAACGAGGATAGCTCCTGGTTACGGTTCCTGAATATTGTAACTTTGGTTCCAGTGGCCAATAAATTCCATTGTTGTAATTTTTAACCTACTACTTGCCCAACGTGCTCTTTGAATAAGTGGAAGTCCCGAGCTAGATCATTTAACTCAATTTGTTTGATTAAATGGGATGTGATTCTTCACTTTCGGGAAAATAAGAACAGTCCATGACATCTTCTCCATGAAGAACCCTGTCTCATTGCTGAGGGAATATCTGTATATTTAATATTATGTTTGCTCTTTCTTGCACAACCAGACAATTTTGTCACTCAAAAGTAACAGTCATTCAAATGATTTGTTGTTGGTGGAACTGCACAGGTTTGACAAATCATTGAGAACTTAATTGCCAACAACACGTCTAAAATTTGACTACTTTTGTCATTTTGTTAAACATATGTATAGCAAAAACTAGTTCCATCTTTTTGTCCCGTCGCATACGTCGGTTCACAGATGTGTCGTTTACACTAATTTTATTCAACACAAAAAAAAACACTAATACAAGGCTCTTACTATGGGCTTGTTCTTTACACTTCGCTTGTCTATCTAATAGTGATAACTACTCGCGCTAAACCAATACTGACGATCCGACGGCCAGCTACTTTTATAGCCGTTTTGTACCTCTGGTATTTACTAAAAACATCGGGTATTGAGAATACTGGAAGCGACGACATTTTCCCTAACTTAGGGCAAACAAAATTTGACAACGTCGCCTCCCGGTATGGTACATAAGTACAGTTTACTTTAACAATTTGAAAAGGTGAAACATCCACCTGCGTATTGACGCATACCGCAATTATAACTAACATCTATCATCTCATTTTTCGAATTTAATTTTCATTTTATTTTCAACAAACACCTTTTATAGTAATGTGATTACAATACTTATTAATTTTTGCTGAAAAAATCAAAAATCTTGCGTGTTAGGAAGTTTTTACCATCATTATGATATTTGGTGACCAAAAATTAACAAAGGGTTTCCTTTTACACTACAATCGCAAAATGGCTGTAAGTTTTTTGCGCTATATTATTACCGTAAGGTGTTTTCATGTGTTTTTAATTTTTTGTTCGCTTGCTAGGGTTGGCCTAACGTAAAACTTAATATTATAGAAATATTTATTTAGGTTCCTTACGTTTCAATTTTTATTTTAGGTAATATTTTTATTACATTCACCACTCAGCTCAACGCTAAGAAAACATCTACTATGTTTTTTATTTTTTGATTACCTTGTTACTACTAATTCTTAATTATGTATGGTTAATTACCAATATTCTTAAATTGTATTTTATAATTAGCAAAATCCTGCCCTTATTGCCAAATATGGTGTTCCAAGCAGGTTTTTATTTATATTTTGACGCATACCTACTAACTATAGAAGATACACAAAAACTATAAATATAAATGTTGTAAGAATTTTCTTGTATTTTAATATGAGAAATTAGTATATATATATATATATATATATATATATATATATATATATATATATATCTCCTATATATATATATATATATATATATATATATATATATATATATATATATATATATATATATATATATATATATATATATATATATATATATATGAAAACACAAAAAAGAGACAACATATGTTAATTGACTCAACATTTATGTTTGAAACTAGAATATTCTCTCGCTCTAAACACTATTTGTTAAGAACGGGTTTAGGTCAGTTTTTACGCTTGTATTTAGACATAAATTTATCAAACCTGCTATATTTATAGTAATCGTAAAAAGACCTACCAGGATGATCCATTGTCAAATGTTATGTCTGTATTTCTACTTGCTAATTTTTTTGTTTTTGATATTTTTAAAATATATTACCGTAAAAATCCTAAAACTCTTGTATTTAAAGTTTTATGTCTATATTTTATAGTTCAAACTGTAGGTAGATGTTAAAATAGAAACGAAAACCCTAAAGATGATAATATTGTTATTTTACTTTTACTTAAATTTGATTCAAATTATAGAAAATTGTACCCATATCCACAACATTAAACTTGATATGCAAGGCGCCTATTTTTAATATTTTTTACTAAAAATTATTTTTCGCTACAAAATGAAGATGTATGTTTTAATTAGCATTATTTATATGTAAGCGTCAAACAATGAAATCCATTACCCCATGAAGTGCCCAATCATTTCACATAATTTCTCTTTTGTTCCCACAAAGAAGGAGTAATTACCTGAAATTCCTAGGCATTTCAGGATTACAGAGTTTTTAACATAATACTTCTCAGAACCAATCTTTAAAATTATGTGAACTTTTAAATACTAATAAAATATAAAATAATCACAATAATTAGCATTTTTTTTTCATTATGAAGTGTATTGTATTATCCCTTTTAACCAGTGCCCTTTTATCCAAATTGATAAACTTATAAACAATTAATGGTATTGGAGACTTAACACACTGCAATATTCGCTTACCGGGACGAGATTTATCTTTACTAGCTATTCTTACATCGCACCCTGGATGACTCCCTTAAAATAGAGCTAATCTTACTAAAATATTAGTTTGCTTTATCTATACATGTACGTTCATAATTACATACGTTCAAATTTAAAACACAAGTTAACACTTTAAGAGCAATAGAGAAAAAAAGTTTAAATTTTGCGAAAATTAATAAATGCTATTGCATTGCCAGCAATTTGCAGTTACATCGGGCTTTTCGTACACAATTGAAACATTGTATTTTGTATTGACTAAAATACCCAATGATTTTGCCATACTCTTAACTGGTAAACAAATACCTTTAATGCGAATATTTACAACTTTATCAATGTTGGGTATTTTATTGTCTACAAAGCATTATAACTAAAGATTTACTAGTGTTTAAAAATAAACTATGCTTTCTTCAAATTTAATTAGCTCTTCGTTGGGCACAAATTCACCTATGCGATATTCAGTGGGTAAAAAACCTTCAGGTTGTATGAGTATCATCGGCGTAGATTTGATATGTAGAGGTGAAGTTAAAACCAGGCTTATGAAAACCATAGTATTTGAGCTTTGAGCAGAACAGAGCATAGTTAATGGTATCAAATGGCTTCGACAAATCCAGCAGCACCAGCTCTGATATTTTGCCATCATCCAAGTCCCCAACACTCATATCCAAAATTCCCAAAAGAGCGGTCGCAGTACAATAATTCTTCCCAAAACCGGACTGTTTTTCAGGATTTATTTTATTGTCATTAACAAACAGATTAATTCGAGTGTGATATTATAAGACAAAAGATTGATTTTGGATACGAGTCCACACAGAGTCTTCTAAAAAAAAGGGCGCTTCATTAGTCGAACTAACTTGATAATTCTCATATTTAGAGCAAGTTATAATAATGGGAGGGTTTCATTTGATATTCGTTTGCCAGTTGGTCTGAACAAAGTTTTAAGACGAAAGAAATATAAGGATCTCGGGTAACCATAAAAAATAAAGAAGTACAAATGTGCTAGATAGAGCAAGACAAGGTCAAAACTATTGTCAACGTACTAGGTACATACGGGAAAGTGTCTGCCTTGTTTTTGCTATCAAGAAAAAATGTTTATGTTTATGTAGAACTTTATAAAAATTGTCGCGTATACGAAACTGATTGAATATTATTTTCATAGAATACTCTTAGTTATTTTGAAATGTGAGAGTTTTTACTTCCCTCGTAAAAGTGAAGTATTGTAATAATAAAAAAATGACTGTCCGAGATTTTTTCACATCTTTATGTTTCAGGGTCCGTAGATACCGAAAAACATGTTTTCTCAATTCCGTCAGTTTGTCTGTCTGTCTGCCGGTCTGCCTGTTTGCAGGATAGCTAAAAACTACTTATTCGATTAACGTCAAATGTTAGTAAAAAAATAAGGCTGGTATGGGGATGACCTGGTAATGTTTTGGTAAAAATCCAAGATAACAAAACAAAATCGTGACTTAATAAAGTATTTAAAAGTCAGCCTGAAAAAACTTCTTATTAGATTAATATCCAATTTTTTGGAAGTATTACGCGTGATATGGTAAAGTTGTGATACGAAACGATGGCGAAACAAAATGGCTGCCATATAAAAGTAAGAAAAGTCTTCTTATTCAATTGACTTTTAGTTTATAAAAATAAATAAATCTGATATAGGGAAAAACTGGAACGAATATAAGATCACGGAACAAAATGTCGATGTGTGTAACTACAAAACCTACTTATTTAATTTATTTTAAATTATGCCCTAAAGTTAAGTGTTGCAGAAACTGGTAAAATTTTGGTAGGAATCGAATATGGTTGAACAAAATGCAAATAGCTTCAATAAATACTTTAGGTATGTTGAGATTGTTCGGAAAGCGTGTTTCCGTATAATTTGAATTGCTAGATTAATTATTATTAATAATATTAATTTATTATTAATGGTAATATTTTATGTATTACTTGCATAGTGATTACAAAAATCAAGTCGGTAACTATTAATATATATATTTTACAGAAATGTTTGCATTTTTTGCATAAAATGTTCGAATTGGTACCTAAAAAATATATTTCAACATGCTTTTTTAGATTTTTAATATATTCAACCTAACTAACAAACGTATTGCTTATCCTGTTTCTATGTAGCTATAATTATGTATAATTCCTAATATAAAAACAAAACATAAAAAATTCAGCATAAAAAAGATAATGTAGATGAAAAAAAGAAGTATGTAATTCTACAAAACAAATTGTATATAAATTTTATCTGAAATACATTTCTTTCATGTCATTTCTTTTCATGCCACTACAATAGTCGTTCGTAAGTTGCTTAAGTTTTCTTACGCTCCTTTTAGCGTTGACGAAACTAGAAAATACTTTTGCTCGACGTCGCTACAAATGGAAATCAAAGCTGCTTAGAATTTCTATGAGTTTACAGAGTCCCTTTATTTAAAATGACTTAAATTCTCTTTCGAATTCTGTAATATTTTTATTCGCAGATTACCTTTTAATCAAATAATAATATTATCCTTGCTTTTAGAAGGATCATTTAAAAATTTAACTTAATATAAATTAGAAATATATTATAATTAGTAACCGAAAATAGATTCCTGATCATCTAAAACATAATTCATTATTGTTTATTATACTTACTTATGTCTCTTTGATTTTAAATAAATAAATTGGTGTATAAGTCATTAGTGAAGTATAACCATAACGATTTAAAACCTATATATTTAAAACATTAAGCCAGATATATAAGATAAGTTCGTAAAAGTTGTACTGCACCAGTTTACATGATTTTTTTTTAAAATGATCGTCTGGTTACTGAGACCTTTCAGTAATATTTTTGTATTGTTTTATTGCATATTTTTTGCATAAAACCAATATGTTTTCTTCAATATCATTTCTGGACGATGTGGTGAATGCTCATATTCTTATAATTCCACTAGGAAATCATCGCTATCTAGCGGAAAAGTTAGAACAAGGTCTGCCAGGCCAGCTGGTAAGTTTTCAATTTATATATGTTGTATATGTTTAAATTTTTTATTACTAAACTAATTTGAAACTACGAACAGTTTACCAAAAAAGTATAGCCATAACAAACTATATAGACTAAGTATTTACATATTGGAATTTATATTATACTTCTAGGATCTTGCCACTTTTTGGAGATGAAATTTGTATATTTACGCTTCTGAAATTACTTACTGGCTAACATCGTGACTGAGTCAGAAAAAGCCATTCAGGGTTGATTTAAAAACGTACACTGAAGCAACTGCAATTTTTATAGTTGTTTGAGTTCTAGAATTCGTAAAAAGTAGTGCAATATTTCTTACATTTTCTTTTAACTAATACTTAAATTGCTGAATTAGTATTTTGTTTATATTGGTAAAATGTATTTGATCTAATTTTATTAACTCTGTTATTAGTATCTTATTTGGTTTCTTGGCTTGTAGAAACACAAATTGATATCAGCACTTTAAAAATCAATTAATTAAATACACAATTATTTCTCAATGGAAAAGAGAGGGATTTTGTAAATAGGATTAAAATGAGCAAATTAAAGATAATTTGATTAATGATTTAAAAATGTTTTACTTTAAAGCTTCGGATTTTAATGCGTAAAAAACAGAGTAAATATGCAGAATATATGCACAAAAGATGATATAAAACTCTACAAGGGGTCACATTAAAAAAGTGCGATATGTAAAAATCGCAATTTTGGATAGTTACTTATTTTTTCTGAAAACATCATTAAAAACCTATTATAAAATGTGAAACACTCGTCTTTGTCACCTTTTGATACCCTGCCAAATAACATCAGAAGCATATGAGTTAATATATAGAAAATTGTTCTGTATATAACGAATGTGTACGTATAAATGGCAAAAAATAAAAGTATTATTCCGAAAATAAATTCCATGTTCATTAATTACAAAAATATAATACAAAACTATTTTTTTTAACGAAACTGTTAAATGTTTGTCTAAATTATCTACTAAAAAAGATTGTCTTTTATCCCTTAATACTGTTTTATAAGTAAATAATAGGTAAATATCTTTTACGCGGTACTTCCCTCATTATGAACCTTTCCATTTATTAGGAATAGTGAAATGTGGCCAAATCTAATTCAATACATAGTAATTTAGTAACACATATCGTCTCATTTTTTAAAAATTTTCAGGAGAGCGATTTTAAGAATTTCAAGAACTTTAAACCGTTAGGGTTCTGTTACTATTTCATTAAATATTTTAGTTTTTTGTATGTGTATTATAATTATATGACTAATGTTTGTCATTATGATAAATGTTGCTTAGGCATTGTTAATAAATAATTATACAAAAAAAACGAGGGATACGCCATTACGTGTGAATTAGATATTCGTGGAAATAGAGATACGTCTATGCCTTTAAATAAATAACGAATATATTCATAGTTTATTTTAATAACAAAATAGCAGTTTTTCATAAACTTAATATTTTTAAGTAGAGATTTGAAACTGAAATTAAAAATCACAAAATAAATGCTTATTAATTAGTAAATATTTAATTATTAAATTTAAAGATAAGATACCTAACATAAAGAACAGTTGCAGCTGAATATCAAACATGAAAATATATAAATGAAAAAATGCAGACAAAACATTTCAAAATACTTAATAATAATCTTTATAATGAGGCAGCGACTTAAAGAATTCTTGGTGTTCTTTCTGTCGAATAACAGGCATATCCCCTAAACACAAAAATAAAAAATCCTGATATTTTTGTTTGCTGACTTTGTTTGGTTCAAAATTTAGTTTTGGAAGGTTGTTGTTCATAATGTCCTGCTGGTTACGTTTGAGAGTTATACTATCGTAATTGTCTTGACCGTGACTTGTTTTAAAAAATATTTTATTTTGTGTTTGTTTTTCTACTTTAAATTCCATAACTTCCGTCCAATTTATTTGCGTTCCCAAATCGGTGGTACTTAAAGTTAACAACCTTAAATCTTGAGAAAATTTTTTAAAGTCAATAAAATCTTCAACCTGAAGAGGACACACATTATAAGGCTTTTTGGATCTTGCCAGGCGAAATACTGGATGTAACTGCGATGGAACGTAAATATTGCCAGCGTGTGAAAGCGAAGAAGTAATAGCACTATGTGCCGAGTCTCCTTCATTTTGCTCGTGAAACGATTTAAAAAATCTCAAGGATATTTCTTTTAAGTTTGGACAATGAACTACGGCATACAAAAGCATAGATGCAATGATAGAGTTTTTATTTTGTCCTCTACATCCATCCGAGAATAATGATACCTGAGTTACTCCTTGACTGTCATAATGTTGAAGGGTTTTATATACTGCAGTGACTATTTCTGACGCTCCCCTTTTACTGATTCCTTCGTGCCATGTCCAGCAAAAGCAGTCTCTATTTGCGAGATTATAGACAGTCAAGTTAAAAGTAGCAAGCCTGTTTTTATAAAACAAAGCATTTTCATTACATGCAGGTACGTATATAACCTATTGTAAATCAAAACATCCAGCAAAAATGTATTGATTTTCCTTTGCTTCTTCTTTAATTTTTGCCTTTACTTCTCTAACTTTTGTTTTTTCTAATAGGTGTTTTTCATATTTTATTTGACATTTTTCTTTTTCTTCATTATTTCCTTCTCTGTAAATTGTACATAGGGTACAAATATCTTTTTTAGGGGAATTAAAAGATAATTTTTTATTCTTAAAAATCCTGCAGTAGGTATGGAAGCTAGGCTTATCTTTATTTGTTGTTAGCCATTCTTGTAGAAACATCGCATACATTCGCTTTAATGTTAGGTCTGGATATAGGTATTGTCATGTTGTGTCCCGGCGGCAGTAGTGGGATTCCATTTTTGGAAAGCGCTCAATATGACTGTCCATGGCATCGCGGACTTCTTTTTCGCTAGTTAAAATTGATTGGGAACGCTTTCTACCCCCGCGCTTTTCTTTCTCGATAGCGCCGATTTTATCAAAGGTTCCCAAGAAGAATTTTTTGCAAACAGGAATGCGCCTACCACAATATGTAAAGTAATATTTTACACTTTTTTGCCTTCTTGACTGTCCATTTTTTGTTGTTTTTTGCTTTGTATCTTTTATTTGAATATGCCTCGGTATAAACTCCCGCTGAAAGTGCAAGTCTTTTAAATTACTGAAACCATTAAAAAAGTCTTGTCTGTGCAAATCAGTTAATAAAAAGCAGCTTCTTCCATTTTTTTACAGGTGTCTAAATTGCATAATTTGCCTGGTTTTCGGGCTGGTACAAGTTTTCCCGTCGAAGCACTTATATATTCCATTCCAGAATTCCTTAACTTCTTAGCTAACTTTTGTTTGTTTAATTTTGGTTCTATTTTAAGGCTTCCCTCTCTTTCGTTTCCATCCACAAAGAATTCCTCTGGTCGTTCACGATTCAAGTTCATCGGTTCTTTTAAATTAATTCCGACCTTAGTTGCTTGAAATTTAGAAACTGGTATATGGATTAAATTGTTATTTCTGAGATTATCAAGTATAGTTTTATTATGACTGTTACAAGATTCATTATTCTGAAAATGTTCCCAACATAAAAATATATCGCAGCGATGGCAAGCACTCCACACTTCTTCTTTACAGTCTCCAACTTCACACGTTGCATTGTTGAAATAATCTGCCTGCGATGCAGCCTCATATTCAATAAACGAATTAGATTTTAACACATATTTCACAAGCGGCTTTTTGTCAGGGACACATGTGACATTTACCTCGGATGTGGTCTCAAGAATCTTATTTTTGAAATTGACTAGTGGTTCGTCATCAGAATTTGCAATGGAGCTGTTTTCGCTATGGGGACTAAAATCAACATCATCATTTGCAGAACTTTCATCCTCTGTTGCTATAATTTTACCAAAATATGTTATGTTTTCATAAATCAATTGAACTCTAACTCCGATTCTAAATGGTTTATTACATGCTGTTCTTAGTTCATCCGTGGACACTACATTTTTAGTGCCATCCTCTCGGCTCTGTGTAATCTTCAAACCGAAATGAAGGTAAATTAGTATTACTAGGAGGTTTCAAACAAACAAATAGAATGATTTTATCAAATCCAAATAATTTAGAACGGCATTAAATCAAGACAAATTTTTACACTAACAGTTTATTTAAACAAAATAAATTAATAAAAATACGTATTCGCGTATTCCTTTCAGCGAAAAAGCAAACACATGATTGAAAACAATTCTTGATTTACGTTGTTCTGCACTAACGGTTACTGCTTTTTAGCTTATATTAATTAAGAATATTTTTTTAACAACTTTGAATAAAATAAAAACTTGCATTCGCATAAAAGCATATATAAATTAAATGAAAAGCATTAACGGAGCAAAGTAATTTTTAAAACCCGGCATACGGAGCTAAAGACATTGCGATATAAAACCTAACCTAAGAATATCGTTGCCGGAAAATTCTATAACAATTATATTCTTAAACCAGATATTTACTCCGCTAGGGCTTTCTGATATTAAAATATAGATAATGTATCAAACTATGTCTCTTACCTCAAAATAATATGTAATCTCACATAAACAAAATAAAGAACTTAAAGAAAACACAGCACCTTTCTCCAAAAGTTTAACGTTTTGCTACTGTTTTGCCAATATTTAAGGGTAATATAAAGAAAAGTAAGTTAGATCGCTTTGTAAGTTTTAGTATATGTTTGTTTTAAAGCACACGTATTGGCGTAACTTCAGTTACGGCGATACGTTAATTTTATATTTGCGAAAAATGTGGATTTAAATCACACGTACTGACTTATCTTAAGTTACGTCACTTTGTGTGATTCGATTTTTAATAATTTTAGATACGGCACATATTAAAATTTCTATATCTAGAAAACCATTTAAATCTGAGTTATGTCACTACGTGAGATCAAAGAGGATGTCTTAAGAAGTACTTATGAGGTGTAACTCTATTTCTCAAAATTTATGAGTTACGCCGTTACGTGAGAAGACCGACGATATATAGCGTCTTCTAAAAAAAATTATTTGGCGCCTGTCACACTTGATCTTTTGGCATAATTTAAAACAATAAAGTAGTGTTTCCGATGATACACACCATCATTTTATTACGTCAGTTTATCCCTACAAACATTTAATTTTTCAGAAATTCATTTGGCCGCCATTTGTTTTTGCCATCTTGAATTTGTACCACAACTCTACCAATTTTTCTCTATATCACACTTAATGTTTCCACAAAATTTGAAATTAATCTAATAAACAGTTTTTTAAGACTGATTTTTTAAATAGTTTATAAGCCGCCATTCTGTTTTGCTATCTTGGATTCATACTAAAATGTTATCAGTTCATTCATATGTAATACTCGATTTTTGTTCAAAATTTGAGGTAAATTGGATATTTTTTTTAGTCATAACTAGGCAGCCATTTTGCTTCGCCATATTGAATTTTTATTAAAGTATTACCAGGTCATTCCCATATGACCTTTAAACCTGAGAGGGTGACTTTTGCGATTACAAACATTTTATCTCGCCGCTATTTTTGTCCGCTATCTTGAATTTTATTAGTTAATTTCTATATCACAATTAGTTACGACACACAATATGAAATCAATCCTCTAAGTAGTTTTTCAGGCTAAATTTTTAATAGGTTTATTAAACCGCCATTTTGGATTCCCACCAAATTTTAGCAGTTGTTTTCTACATAATACTTGATATTTGTGCAAAATTTGAGATATTGGATTTTTACCAAAATGTTACGAGGCCATCTCTATATGACCCTTAATCAATCGAGTTGAATTGAGGACAGAATTGAGAAAACATATTTTCCGGCATCTAGGTACCCTGAAACGTAAACAACTGAAAAAAGGGTGATTTTTGTTATAGGAGCGTAGTTCAAGCGATCACAAAAGTACCAGACAATACATACTTTAATTAGTATACTGTACCCTTAGATTTTGTTTAAAACGTCATTGAGTTTTTTGGCTAAACCTTTACATACTTATCGCTTTTCTACAAGCTTAGCAAAAACATCATCATCTACTAATGTTGACTACGGTTTAATCGACAATACTACTTTTTAAACATTTTAAAAAATACACCTCTCAGAATAAGTAGTTTAGATCCAAGTGGACGTTTAAACGTGACTGGTGAAGATACAATATTTTATGTAGTAAACGACTTTATTACGAGAAAGATATCAGGTTTCAAAATTCCGTCTCCCAAAGGCAATAACATGTTTGGGATGGGGTTTACTGAGGGTTTTATTCAAACAAACAAACAAACAAAATAAGCTTTATTATCATCAGAAAAACATATCTCATTGACAAAGCAACATTAGAAATAGAAATATTCTATAATACCTTATGGAACTAAAACTATGTTAATAAAAGTAAACTATACATTGAAAGGTTTAAAAAATATACAGATAAAACATATATAATAATAACAAAACAATAGACAACAATCAATAATTTAAATAAAAACTATACATCTGTATAATAACAAATGGGTGAATAATATAAAGATTTAAAAAAAAAAAACAAATGTTGAGTCAGAAATATTTCAAATATTATACTTACTGTCATAGAGGGTTGTCATAAAATTCCTGCAGGTTGTAATATGGCTTTAACCTAAGTCCATCTAAAGGACTTTTCATCAGTAATTAATTTTAGGTTTATAGGTAAGTGATTGTAGATCTTAACACTTTCATAAATCAATGAGTGTTTAGTTAAAGCAAATTTGGGTATTGGGAGAGGAACGCTGAGACTGTTACGAGCAGTATAAACACTATATCTAGAAAAATTCCTTGTGCATCAAGCAACAAGTCTCCAATTCAACTGCCGTATATATTTTTAACTAGGAAATTTAGATATTTTAGATGCCTATCGAACAAATGACAACTGCAAATATTACATTTGATCCAAAATATACAACTTTATGCAATCATTGTCAAAATATAGAAATATTACATAAATATGCATTTATATGCATTTTGCATATAATCCAAGCTTTATTGCAAATATTATCATACAATAAGCTAATACAATATTTATTAACTTTGTGCAAAATAAATATCTAATAAGAACGTACTAAACAAATACTCTTTACTTCCATAAGCTGAGCCTAAATACTTTGTGAAAAAAAATTATTTATGTGAATTAGGTAGACAAATAATCAAATTTATTTTTGTCAGAGTAGGTGAGTATATGCCCGAAACCTTCTAACATGACGAAATAATCCATCAATCATATAACGTTGCTATTGGCAACTCTCTCGATATAGAGCATACAACGAATATTAATTAAACGCAATATGGCAATGTTAGTGTTTCCTATCAGCTACAGACAGCTCCTTATGATTGTTGTCAATGTGATTTATGGAAGGGTCTAAACAAGCAAATCATAATTTGAGTACCAACATGGATATAGGATCTACATAGAGTTGAGGTTATGCTTACTTTATATATGTATATGTATACTTTAATAATGGTATTTGACGCTTCTTCCCGCGTAATTTAAAACTACTCATGTTTTGCGAATGTGAAGTCACGAAAGCAAATATCTCTCACGTATACAAAAAAAGATTAAAGATTTGTTATTAGCTGTTATTTTTAGGAAAAGAGTTCTGTTTGTCTTTAATTGTAATATGTCGATTTTTAAAATAATTTAATCATAAACTACTGATCAATTACTAACAATATTTAAAATATTGCTACCGTTTTTAAAGCCGAATATCTCTAATTAAATACCGCAAGTCGAATCAGGGTTTTTGCTTCGAATTTATTATTGTATTACTTAAACCTAAGCGTAATTGTATTTATATTAAAATTGTCACTGACTATTCCACAGAGTGTTTTGTAATTTTTGTATGTAATCCCATCATAATATTCAATAACTGTCTATATTCATTCATTTCGTAAGTTTTAGTTATCTGCCTGACTATAGAAAACATACATCTCTTAATGAATATATGCAACTCTAAGTGTTAAAATTGACCAAACGCTAATGAAACTTTGTATAAGCATATCATAAATGCTATATTTCTTTTTTTTTTGTAAATATGTAATGCAATTTATGTCGTAAGATAAGGCGTTAATTAAAAATAGATTAGATTTTAAAAAAATACGTATGGGATTCTTCTAAAAATTTGCGTATTTCCATCATTTATAAAAATATTGCTCTAGATATCGAGATAAGTATAATTTAGAAAGAATTGTGGCATGGCTCAGAGTCACCCATCCCATATAATGCCCAAATTATCAGATTGACAGTAATGATTACAAAATGTAATAATTTTATAATCTAATATTTGTTTAAAAAGTAATTGTAATTGCATTACATCTCAAAAATTGTAATGGTAACGTCTAATTTCCCATCTTTCGCTAAATTAATTGAAAAAATAATTGTAAATTGGACAATTATATTTAGTAGAATAAATAAATATAAAACCATTGTAAAAATAAAGAAATATTTATTAGAAAATATCAAAGGTAGAAACTTTATTAATATCAAATTTAACATAAATAAATTGTAGGTACCTATTAAAATAAAAATATTTTGATAAAAAACAAAATTACAAAATAGTGCATTTTTTCGGCAAAACTGGGGTTACTTTGCACCAGTCATATGAAGCAAAGTATCTTCACACTGTTCAGTAAGATGAAAAATACAGGTTTTTATCTTGCATCTTCCTTTGCTTTTGGAGTATGCCACGACAGTAGAAAAAAAATTAGGCTAAAGTAAATATTCCGATGATACTCCGGTATACTTACAAACATGACTGAACGCTATAAACACAGGTATTAGTACCAGAACTGCAGCGAAGATTTACAAAATACCTCGAAAAACTCTTTACAAACGTAAATGCCAGCATATGAAAAAAGCTGGATTTCCACCCAGATTGTCGTACGAAAAAGAAAGATGTTTTGTCTCTTGCATTCAAAATCTTAACGATTTTGGATTTCCTGTTACTAAATTGGTATTGCGACATTAAAGTAATGCATATTTAAACAACCAAGGTCGAAAAATAGCCCACTTTCAGAAAATTTTCCTAGAAAATATTGGGCAAAATCTTTTTTGCATTGTCATAAGGACCATACCCGAATGCTTGCTTCGAACATAAAGAGAACCGGAGCCGCCCTTCATGAAGCCGAAATGAGGGAATATATAAAAAACTTAAGAGCAAGTTTAGGCAACGTAGACCACACGCTATATTTAAGTACGATGAGACGAATCTCACCGACGACCTTGGGCAGAAGAAAGTTTTAACTAAACGTGGTGCGAGGTATCCGCAGCGAATATGTAATTCCTCAAAAAGCAACCTCTCCCTAATTATCGCAAGAAGTACAGATGGGAAACTTCTCCCCCCATACGTCGTATTACCATTCCACTTGTGGGCTAGATGGACTGAAAATAGTCCACCAGGGGCACGCTATAAAAATAGTTTATCTGTTTGGTTTAAATCTTAAACATTTGCAGACTGGTTTAACACTAATTTTACCAAAGCTAAAAAAAATTGAAGGCAATAGGAGACAATTTATGCTCACATTTAAATGAAGTCTTGGATTCCTGTAAAAAAAATGACATTGCTTTTGTTTGTTTGCCACCCAGCTGTACTCACATAACTCAATCCTTAGTTTTGCGTTATTTGCACCATTCAAGAGAGCGTGGCGAGAAATTTTATCAGGGTATATAAAACCTCAATTAAAAAGTAAATCAATTGTTCTCGAAAAGCGGCTCTTTCCATTCATTTATTCAATATTTGGAGGGAAAGAGACAGGAAGCCACTCAGTTAATAAGCCGAGGAAATAAAAGAAAATTCCCCCTGGAAAAAGCCTTGCTAAGTTTGAAACTTATCTTAAAACTACCATAAATATGGACAATCTGATGAGCATTAACCACATTTTGGAGAATCATTCGATGATCAATCGATCAAGTACAAGAAATTGAATAAGGGATTTACTTTAATCAAAAACTTGCATTAGATTACAGGGATTACAAGGGAAATGTTGCAAGAATTAAACAAAACCGATCACAAGATGTTAGAAGAGCTATTGGTAAACAAATTTATTTATTTATGAAAAAAGCATATATCCTGGAGTTTTAACATCCATGGTTAAGTCGCTAAAATATGGTCTGAAAAACAAATCGAAATATGGTACACATGGGATAAGATAACACAGAACACTGCCGAATTTTGATTTAGTTTATTTTATATATAGTTGCTGACAATGCGTTGTGTAACTCGACTTTGCTTTGTGATTAGTTTGTAGGCTGCATTTTAAGAAAGGTATGACATTTTTACTTTTTATTTGGGAATATTTTAGCTATTAGGCTATAGCCTAACCAAACATTATATTTTAATTACGTATCAAACCCGAATATAACCTTATACAAAACTCATAAAACAATAAACGTTCTGTTTTGTTTTTTGAAAAATTTGAGGGAAATCAACGTTTTTCTGGGGAAATTATAGGCAATTTTGATAACGAAAGAATAGGGAAACTCTAGAGAATTTTTTGAGATTTTGCTAAGCAAATTTAAACTTTTGACCTGGCAACACTGCGCCAGAGCCAGTTCGCGTTTGGATGTTCGACAGAGTATATCGCTCAGCTTCTTATTATTTGGGTTCTTCTAAGTCATGCATGGAAAGGCGACATTGTGATAATAGTCCAAATAATTTTTATTATATTTGCGGCAGTTTTGTTGTTCTAAAACAAAGACAAAATATAACTTCGTTTGTTAGTAAAGCGTATTATGCGTACTTTGGAATGAAAATAAGAGACCAAGGCAAATCTTGGACACCATATATTGTATGTAGAGTTTGTGTAGAAGCTTTAAGAAATTGGACAAAAAGAAGAAAAAACTGATTAAGTTTTGGAGTTCCTATGGTGTAGCGCGAGCCAGGAAACCATACTCATGATTGCTACTTTTGTTCATGCAATTTAAAAGGTTTTAACATTAAAAATAAAAAAGGCATTTCATATCCCAACTTAAATTCCGTTATTAGACCTACTCCACATAGTCCTGATGTTCCCATACCTTTTCCATCAAGGGAAATGGAGAATGTGCCATATTCTGATTCGGAGCATTCTGTAGGCGACTCCAGTGACCGCGATTTTACTTCTGAAACAGTCGAAGAGCCAGAACTATTTAATCAGTTTAAGCTAAATGATTTATTAAGATATTTAAATTTTCCCAAAGATGGCGCAGAACTTCTAGGATCCAGATTTCATGATAAAAATTTGCTAGCTCCAGGAACAAGAACCAGTTTCTATAGAAATGGAGATAAGGACCATATTTTAGTCAAGAAGAATCATTAGTATATTGTAACAATGATCATGAACTAGTTTTAAAGTTAGGAGCCACCTCTTACGAGAAATGGCAATTTTTTATTGACTCCAGTAAAAGGAGCCTGAAAGGTGTTTTGCTACACAACAGTAACGTGTTGGCCTCTGTTCCTGTTGCTCATTCTGTTCACCTTAAAGAAACTTACGAAGATTTGGAATTACTCTTGGTAAAAATAAAATACAAGGAACATAACTGGATGCTTTGTGGAGACATGAAGGTCCTTTGTATGCTTTTTGGCCAACAATCAGGTTATACCAAATTTCCTTGCTTTATTTGCGAATGGGATAACCGAGCCAGAGATAAACATTGAATTCAAAAGGAGTGGCCTCCAAGAGAAAACCTTACTACAGGAAGTAAAAACATAAAGCGCAACATCAAACGAGTTTTATTGCCAACTCTACACATTAAACTGGGCTTGATAAAACAGTTCGTGAAGGCTCTCGAGAAAAAAAGCGGATAATGTTTTAAATATATTTGCAAAAAATTTCCCAAACCGTCTGATACCAAACTGAGGGAGTTTTTGTAGGCCCCGACATAAGGGCTTTATGTAGAGATGCAGACTATCAAAATGCTATTAGGCTTTAATGAAGCTGAGTTTAAAAGTGCCCATTCCCTTAGCACATCATGACCAATTTCCAGACAATCTTGAGGCAATCAGCGAGGAACTGGGCGAGCATTTCCACCAAGCTATGAAAGACATGGAGCGGTGTTTCCAAGGAAGATGAAGTATGTCGATGAAAGAAGATCTACAAAACGGAGTTACCTAACAAAAAGGCAGATTGAATTGAGTTAAATATTAAAATTAGGTAGTTTGTTATACTTAAAGCACTTATAATAATATATTGTAATTTTACAACATACTAATGATACCTTTGATAATTAAACCAATGTATTTACCTACATATAATTTTTGTTTTTCTTTCAGAATTTGCGAAATTATCTTACGTAATAGAGAGAAATGGTTACAAATTTTGAAATTAGGGCATTGAAACACACACATCAAACAAAAAACATCTTTCAAAAAGTTTAATTTTGTTGGCCTGTTTATAATCGGTGCAATAAATCCGCCCAAGCAAATATCGATACGTGGCTTATATTCTATCCTAGAATGTGATAAGTTATGGTGGGAGTGATTGTATTCGGTAAGTTTTTATTTTTTTCAATTAATAGCTAATTTTAAGTTAATGTTGAATTATTTTAACTCTTTTTTGCAACCAGTAAATCGTAAAATCATTAAAAATGCCTAGTAAATTTTGTAAATCAATCAAAAAGATAAAATTATAGTATACTATTTATTTACTTTGGTGTAAAGTTAGCGTTTATGCAGTCTTTCTTTGCCCCAGCTGCAAATTACTACGTAAAAATAATTGCACCACCATTTAAATTCGTTTTTCGCTTTTATAGAGTAATCAATCGACTCAAAAATGTAGTGAAGGTTATCTTATAACCTTTTTAAGCTTATTTACAAAATGTGAGTCAAAAAAGTGGTGAAAAATAGCCCCACTTTATAGTACGTGATTTTAAAAATGTGCTAGCTTTGAGTGACATTTTGTCTAAGATTACAGATATTTGTTTGCCCTGTCGCTTCAGGTTCAGTTGATTTTAGCTACAATTTATTTTGTAGGTAAATTCTTAATTTAAAATGAAAAACTTGATGATATTTGGTATACATAAGAAAACAATTTTAGACTAAAAAATCCAACAGTAACTTTACTATTTTTAAATATCTGCAGATACTAATAGGGGAATATAAAAAGCTATAATACTTTTCGCAAATAAAAAAATCTACATAGAGGACAAAACTGTCATTTCATCAAAAGTCCATCACATCAGAAGTAAAGGCCTAATTATTCAAAGGTCATAAAATACAGAGCCTCTTCAGCGATACTTAGTCTCATACCTACAAAGGCTTATAGGAGAAAAAAATGGAATATATAAGATTGTTACATACAGTGACATATTCGGTTTCTTTAAATGGGACACACAGTATAATTTGCACTGAGTTTAAGTATTAGGCTATCCTCATTACAAAAATGTATTTCGTTAATAAATTTTCTCACAAAACTGTTTTTTTTTTTTAATAGTATTCACTGTACCCACCTTCTAAAATAGTTGTTATTACTACAACTGTTGTAATTATTTCTTTTACCTATATCAGATCTATTTTAAAATATATTCTACGCCAAACAAAACGGACTGGGTCTCTACAAACAAGAAACATTTTTATATTCATAATTATGTGCAAAAAATGCTTTATATCATATCGTAATCAAAGGATACAGATAGTTTTTATCATGTGAATGGTTAATATAATCACAAGAAAGTTTCTTGTCAGAAAAAATTCTTCCAGGTATGTAACCTAAAGCCAATTATCAAAAAAATCATATTTATACATTTTCAAAGAATGAAAATTTGCTTTATCTAATATTTTTTATACTATATGAAAGTGGCGCAAATATGCGCAGGTTTTTATTTTTTTGTCTCAGTAATGAATAGTTTCCCACTTATTTCAATGATGCACTTAACATCGGCAGCCTTCGGTAACAGAGAATGCCCCAATTGAAAATAAATTATATGAACCTTCTTCAAGATAAAAGATAACTATTTATTGTTCAATAATAAAAGTCAAAAATTAATTCATTCAACTATCGTGTATACAGAAAGTTTTGCGAAAATTGACATTCAACTAACACTATGCCTAGTTCGAAAACTTGAAAAAATATCTAAGTGTAATATTAGAAAATCATTTTAGGTAACACAAACTGAAATGAAAAAATAAGAGCTATTCTACCAATAAACAAGTTTATTCTAATATGTCAAAAACATCAACAGTTTTTTGAAATTACGTCATAACAATTTTTGATACGCTACGTTCCTGTAGAGAGAGTTCCCATGGTGGGCTCCCTAAACACCAAAAGCACAATATGTAGTAAAGAAATGTAATTTAATTACAAATTATAAGTAATTTGTAACTAAATTACATTTTTTTCAATGTAGTTAATTTATACAGTAGTTAAATTACTTTTTTGGATGGAAAGGTAATTTATAATTTTAGTGATGATTCTGAAAAGTAATAGCTATGTAAATGTTTTAAAGCTTAAATTTATGTTCCTAAACTGCAAAAACCAAATTTCAAAATTGTTAAGTCTATCCAAAAATGATCATGATCTCATGAAAGATGTTAGTTGGGTCATTCTTTAAAAGTTTATAAGTACTGGTATCTTTTAAGAACTTATAAACTTTTAAAGAATGACCCAACTAACATCTTTCAAAACAAAAATAATACTTTTGTAAAAAACTCTTTTACAAAAATCTATTAACTGACGCGGAAGCTAAAAACTTGTCAATTCATAATGCCTATACAAATTGCATAAAGCTAACATTCCCCTCAGGCCTATAGTTTCATGTATTCAATCTCCTTGCCACAAGTTCTCAAAATATTTGTCAAAATGTTTGTCGAATATCAGAGGTCAAAACACTTATTACATAAAAGACTCATTTAAATTTAAACATTTTCTAGATACACTAACAATACCACCAAATTCAAAGTTAATATCACTAGATGTAATTTCTTTGTATACTAATATACCAAATGAACTCATAGTTAGTGCTATAAAAGGCAAATGGAATATTTTAAAAAATTTTACAACTCTTACTCAACCTGAATTCTTAGAAGCCTTACATCTTATAATGTCAAATAATTATTTTCAATACAAAAACCAATTTTATCAACAACTTGATGGATGTGCTATGGGCTCACCTATTTCCTCTACAGTCGCACAAATAGTTATGGAATACCTAGAAGAGGAAGTTCTCGAAAAATTGAATTTTAATATTACTTTTTTTAAGAGATATGGGGATGATTGTTTAGCATCAGTTCTAGAAAATAAAATAGAAGAACTACTTTTCGCATTCAATAATTTCCACCCGAAACTTCAGTTCACTCTTGAAGTTGAAACAGAAAACAAAATAAATTTTCTCGACCTTACTATAATAAGACAAAAAGAAAATAATTTAAAAACTAAATGGTTTACAAAAGAAACTTGGTCTAGACTATATCTTAATTTCAATTCCCACCATCCATACAAACAAAAAAGAAGTGTTGTGATTGGTCTAGTTGACCGTGCCATATCTTTAACGTCACCAGAATATCGTCCTGAAGTCCTTAATAAAGTTAAAGAGGCCTTGAATGCAAATCATTTCCCAGAAAAACTGATAAAAAAAATATCAAACAAAGGACGTACGTATATTATAACAATCATAACGAAAACGTAGGACAAGATAATACGCAAAAAATATATATTGCAATGCCATACACATCTCAATTATCTGAAAAATTAAAACATATCTTAGGAAAATATAACATAATTGTGTGTCATAAAGCCCAGAACCTGATGGGCTCCCTATTTACAAAATTAAAAACTAAAATTCCTGAAAATAAAAAATCCAATCTCGTATATGAAATTCCCTGTTTAAACTGCCCTATGAACTATATTGGTACGACAACCCAACTTTTAGAAAATAGAATAAAAGGGCATAATATACAACAACACATGAAAAAAGCACAAAACACGAATTTAATTTTTCTGAAACCAAAATCATTGATAAAGATAACCGGTATCAGAAATCAATTATCAAAGAAATGATTCACATAAAAAAAGAAAAAATGCAGTAAATGACAAACAATACATAAAAAATTTAAGGCAAATATACCACAATTTGATATTTTAGTATAGTTTTAACTTCGTCTAAGCCGTTATTTTTAAAATTTAGTATATCATTGTGAATGTCTGATTCTACTCTAAGGTTTAAATAAAAAAATAGCAAAAAATTATCTTTAAATTCCTCAAAAAAACGTACTACGATAACAACACCTTTTTACCTAAAACTGTGCCATGAGTTGCCTGGCAAACCACTAACTTGCTACCTATCATTCAAATATAAATAAATAATCAACACGCATTTTTCGAGGTATGTAACCTTATTTTATTAATTTTGTAATAATTATTTGTCAATAGTATAAAGTTTTAAATTAGTTTTAGAAAAAATTTTAAATGTCTTTTTATAATTAGACCCCTAAATGTTTTTTAAATTATTTGTAGATAGGAAAGGAAAGCCTTATATACCAAAAAAAAAATAAAGGAATGAGCAATTTTTGAGAAAGCCTACTATAATAGGCGAAACGTCAAGTTAATCCCATTGATTTTGCAAATAAACCTATACCCAAGAAAGAAGTCCAATTAATATATACCGGGTTTAAGAAGCAAATTGAATAATTATATATATATATATATATATATATATATATATATATATATATATATATATATATATATATATATATATATATCAATTAAAATAAATATGTCAAAATTATACAAATTACAAGATCCAATTAAAATAAATAGAGATCTTAATAATAAGTTAATTTTTTCCCTAATATTTAAATTTTTTTGGTGTAACATAAATGACACGATGATATAATGCGTAACTCTGCACGAGACTGTTATGCATACGACTCTGCATGCCGTCTGTTCTAGCATAAAGCAATAATTACGTCATTGGGCTATCAATTAATATCCATTGTTAACCTATCATTCGCTAACAGTCAAAGCATTTAATACCGACTGCATTCAATCGACGAATTGGAATTATTAGGAACTTGATGTATTGATTTGGTACTGTGTATACTGTTGCTTATTTCAGTGCAAAAATAAGAACAAAAAAGTTACAGAATATAATATACTAAAGGGTATTAGTAGCAGTTTTACTTCCGTATATCAAAGTTTAAGTAAATGCAAGTTAACAAAATGGAAACGGGCTATTATTATTCGCATAGCCAAAGTTGCGAGAGATTTAGCTCGAAACGTGTTTTTTGCCTTTTATATTTTCAAAAACTGAAAAATGGATTCCGTTACGTCTACGAAACTTTTTGGAGTGGTATATCTGGCTATGGGGTCTAAGTCCCTATTGTTTTGGGTGCATTGCAAAAAAATTAAAGGCGACCAAAATTCTGTAATTAATCGTATTTTTCTGCAAGACAAAACGTCTGGTTGAAACATGAATGTTTTCATTAGCCGCACTTCGTCTATCAAGTTTCTTTTTATACTGGGATAGAACTCTTAAAGTAAACTCTCTTTTGTTTTCATAGTTTTCACCTGTTTTCTGTAACTATCGATTAATAATTCCGGTCTTGTATTTGCTAGGCAGTCCGGACTTTGACACGATATTGGGTGATATCTTGGCTAAAACCCCTAAACATTTCAGATCAGAGGCTTAAACGGTTTCAGAGATACGATACTTTTTTTTATCGAAAGGCAAGTGGCTACTTATCGAAGATTATGGGCTTACGCGGCCTCTTTTTTAAAATCCTCTTACACAAATACATAACCCATTGAATTGGCTTTGACTCCCATATTTACTGTTTTTTGCTAAGTTTTCAAAAAATATCTGAAACACGCGTTCGAAGAAAAATAAAAAACTATTTTTTTTACCTGAAACTTTGGGTCACAACAATGTCAATTCTCAAAACTATTCAAAGCTTGTATTTCAGTTACACACTTTCTAAACTTTTACATAAAGTAATGTATTACGTTTGAAAATGTATTTAAAATAATTGGATTTAATCTCTTAAAGCGATTTTGAATTGTTGTTTTGTTTACTAATCAAAAATAATTGAATAACGTACGAACGAAAGGCCGCACAATACTTTGGAATAAAATGTTCTCACAAAGATTATTTTAAAAATTTTGCGTACCAGCATGTGCATGTTAATAACAGGATGGCATATAATCTCATTATCTCCTGTTAAGTGGGTAAATTGATAAATTCCCATTTTAATATATTATGATAAAGTAAAGCATAGAACCGCAGATTACTGGTTAAGCGGTCAAATTTCCAGAGAAAAAGTTAAAATATAAAATTTAAAAGTTTTAAACGGCCAACAAACTCATCCATAAATTGTACGATAAATTGAATGATTTGGTTGTTTCAGAGATAGACATTACTTTGACTAGACAATCCACCAATAAACTATGGATCCAAGCTTTGATTCCATATAATTGGAATCCATCGAGAGATTTCCGCGTAGCACAATGCCCGGAGCCGATGCTGTTGGCTTCGCACAGCGCCCAGAGTTGCTAGTCCGCGATATACTGCATTCGATCGGCTGTTTAAATTCGTTTATAGGTAAACATATTTTTTGGGTTATATTTCTAAGCAAGTAGACACTTCTGACTGACAAAAAAATGGAGAGTTTTGTAATGGCTCATATTTTAATATCATGCAGTATTAAGGATATACATGAATCAGCACCCACTCGTTAGGTAAGGTATAATGGCACACTTGACGGTGGCGCGCTTTGATGTGTGTTAAATTATTACCTGCACCACTACAAGTTTCTCGTGACAAAGTGGTCAGGTCGCATAGTTGTGGAATACGGCGAGTCAGCACGTCGGATAATTTGTCGCGTTAATGATGGTAAAACAAGAGTTTTATAATGGCTGAAAATGTATCTACTACTTAATTCTTATGTATAATTAAAGAAAAAAAAAACAGTTAGACCTCAGTTTAGTGGAAGAGCCACAGTCAGCAGTCCTCGAAATACGAATATCGAACGCACGCCACTGCGACCCACTACCTGACTTTGCGAATGGATGCTGACTCATGCACAGCCTTAATACTGTAACATATTGAAATAAAAGTGATTACAAAACTCTTTCAGTTTTTTGTCAGGAGCTCTCCGGCTATAACGGAGTTTATGGCTTTGTCCATAAAATTGTAGAATTTTTCTGCGGCAATAAAGCATACTTTTGTTTGTTTGTTTGTTTGTAGGTGAGTACTAGCTGACCCAGTACACCTTGTTCTGCCTTTTCTGTTAGATGGCGCGATAAGTGTCCGGTGGATTTATAAGATATACATAGAACGCATGCACCACATCGTCCAGAAACGTTATTGAAAAAAACATATTTTATGGAAAAATACGCAACAAAACAATAAAAAAAATAGTGTTGAAAGGTCTTGGTAACCAGACGATTTAAAAAAAATCATATAAATTGGTGCAGTACGACTCGCTCACGAACTTGTAGAAAACTTTGGCTTAGTGTTTTAAATATATAGATTTTTGTAACGCGAAAAACAAATCTACTTTATGCTAAAAAAAATCTATTATATTTCACTTGCTCCGAAAACTTACAAAAGAATTATTATTTCCTTGTCACATCAAAGCAGTCCTTTTGAAATTGCAAAAATTATTTTGTGAAAATATAGTTTTATATTGAATTATCATTTTTTTCTGAAAATTTTTGATTTGAAATAGACGAGGATATAGTTATTAACCTGTATCTTTTTAACGTGTTCCGTATAATCGAGTTTTTTACAAAAGTTGCAGTCAACCATTATTTTTCTTTGATTCATCAGACCAGATAACAAGTCTGTCAAAAGCTTCATCAGTATGGATTTGTTGTAAGTGCCATTGGCAAAATAACATTCAGAGCTTGACATCGCCGGGCCTATGTGGAATACACCAGTTGCTTCCTCTATTTGCTAGCAAGAAGACGAAGGCGTCGCTTCTACATAACCCAATAGGTTTATTTCCTTTCTCTCTCTATCTTGTGTGGTGTATGCTATGGATATCTGATATGAACAAAACGCATTCCTAAGATACTTTCCTAACCATAGCGCTCAAAATTCGTAACGTTTGTAAATATAATTCCGAAACTTCTTGGGGATTTTAATTAGATTGTATGAAACAAACCAACATATACTTTTCATAATTTTCGCAGGCCGCTATTATTTTAAAAAATTAATTAAATAAAGTATATAGTTAAATAGAAACACCAAAACCAGAAAAATATTTTATTGGTAATTAAAAACTGAAAAAACAAGTTTTTGACATCTTGCTTTTTGTTCCAAACAAATTACTAATAAATTATAATTGGACAAATTGAAAATTTTAGAAAATTTCGAATTTTGAGCTAATAAATGTAAAAAATAATATACAGGATGTCCCATTTAGAAAAAAAGTAGGTTCCGATAATTTTTTACCTGAATTCGTATAGTTATTCCACGGCACTGAATTCAACTGAAAAAGTCATACAAGGAATAGTTTTCGCCTTTTTGATAAGTTTTCAGATAGCGAGGTTACGTGGGATGCCTGAAAATGCAACATTTTCAAAAACGCCCTGTATCTCAAAAAATCGGTAAATTCCTTTACCCGGAACTTCCCTCGTTATAAATTATTACTTTTATTAGGAAGAGTGAAGTGTGATCCAAGTTAGTTCAGTACATAGTCACAGTATATATGTGTTACATATACTGTCTCTTCATTTTTGCCCATCCATCATATTGGATTCCTACCAATATTTTTACCATTTCCTTTCTACCTATGCCACACTTGACTTTTGGGCATAATTTAAAATAAATTCTATAGGTATCCCATATTCACATTTTATTTTTCTGCAAAATTTAAAATCAGTTGAACAACATTTTGTTGCGTTGATTTTTTAAAAATTTTATTTGGCTATTTTGTTTCGCTATCTTAAATTGAAACCCATATTATCACTCTTTACCTACTCCGTTGGTCCGCAGATATTCCAGATATTAGGTTTCTGAATGGTTTTTATTAACGATCTTCTTGTTGTTATGTTAGAGTGGTGTATTATTTGGGGTTAGGATACAGTAAAAAAAAACAAAAACCCTTTTTTAAATTGTCTAAGTTTCGCTAATTTACTGTTGCATCGTCAGGACACAGATTTTATATCCTGCATGAAACCCATATTAATCTTTATACTCCATTGGTCAGCAGATACTTCCTAGCCCGAAATAATACACCACTCTAACATAACAACAAGAAGATCGTTAATGAAAACCATTTAGGAATTTAATATCTGCGCACCAACGGTGTAGGTAAAGATTGATAATTTGGGTATCATGCGGGATATAAAATTTATATGTCTCCTGAGGATGCAACAATAAAATTGCGAAACGTCGACAATTTAAAAAAAATGTTTTCTTTACTGATAATATGGGTATCATGCAGTATATAAAATATATATATATGTCTTGAGGATGCAACGTTAAAGTTGCGAAACGTCGACAATTTAAAAAAACTTTTGTTTACATTACTTTTTTTACTGGGTCCTAACCCCCAATAATATACCACTTTAACATAAAAGCAAGAGAATCGTTAACGAAAACGATTTAGAAACTTAATACTGGGAAATATTTGCTGTCCAACGTAGTAGGTAAAGACTGAAAATATGTGTTTCATGCAGGATATAGAGTTTATATATGTGTCCTGAGGATGCAACAGTAAACTTTCGAAACGTCGACAATTTAAAACAAGTCTTTTATTTTTTACTGGATCCTAACCCCAAATAATACACCACTCTAACATGAGAACAAGGGGATCGTTAACGAAAACCATTTAGAAATTTAATATCTGGGAAATATCTACGGACAAACGGAATATGTAAAGACTGATAATATGGGTTTCATGCTGGATATAGAATCTACATACGTAACCTCAAGATGCAACAATAAAGTTGCGAAACGTGAACTACTTAAAAAGAGTCTTTTGTTTTTTTTACTGGATCCTAACCCTAAATAATACATCGCTCTAACATAATAAGGATTTTTAACGAACATCATTTGGAAACTTAATATCTGGGTAATATATGAGAAGTAACGGAGTAAAAGTACTGATAATATGGGTTTCAAGCAGGATATAAAATATATGTGTCCTGAGGATGAAACTTTTGCAAAACGTCGAAAATAAAAAAAAATACTTTTTACTGGATCTTAACCTCAAACAATACATCATTCTAACCAACGTGTTTTAACATTGTTCCACCATATTAGATTTTTACCAAAATATCAGGCCATCCCCATATGACTAATTTTTGGTCAAAATTTGAAGTCCATCGGGTAAGTAATATTTAAGCTATGTCTCGAACTGACACACAGACCGACAGATGGACCGACGGAATTGATAAAACATGTTTTTTGGCCTCTAGGGACCCTAAAACATGAAAATATGTAAATGTTGAGAGGGCGATTTTCTTCACGATTACAAAAATTTATTTGGCCGCTATCTTGTTCCGCCATCTTGAATTAGTAACACGGTTTTACTAGTTAAGCCCTATACCACAATTAGTTATGGCACACAATTTGAAATCAATCCATTAAGTAGTTTTTAGGCTGAATGTTTAAATATTTTATTATACCGCCATTTTGTTCCGCCATCTTGGTTTCGTACCAAAATTTTACCAGTTGATTCCAACATAATACTTGATGTTTATGCAAAATTTAAAAGAAATTGAATAGCAGTTTTTCATAATAATTTTTTTTCAATAATTTCACTACGCCGCCATTTTGGATTTTTACCAAAATATTACCAGGGCATACCCATATGACCCTTAATTTTTAAGCTATGCCGCGAACTGATATATAGACAGACGGACATACCGACAGATGGACCGACGGAATTGATAAACCATATTTTTTTCGCATGTAGGGACGGTAAAATGTAAAGACGTGTAAAACCTGAGAGGGTGATTTTTTCACGATTACATACTTGTTATTTGGCCACCATTTTGTTCGGCCACCTTGAATTAGTGCCACTATTTTACTACTTGATCCCTATACCACAATTAGTTATGGCACACAATTTGAAATCAAACCATTGAGCAGTTTTTGCAGACTGAATTTTTAAATATTTTATTATGCCGCCATTTTGTTCCGCCATCTTGGATTCGTACCAAAATTTTACTACTTGATTCCAACATAATAGTTGATGTTTTTGCAAAATTTCAGATAAATTAGATGAGTAGTTTTTTGAGAATAATTTTTTTAACATTTTACTAGGCCGGCATTTTGTTTCGCCATCTTGGATTTTTACTAAAATGTTACCAGGTTATTCCCATATGACCCTTAATTTTTGACCAAAATTTGAAGTCAACCGGATAAGTAGTTTTTTAGCTACGCCGCAAACAGATAGACAGACAGACCGACGGAGTTGAGAAAACATGTTTTTCGTCATCTAGGGACTCTAAAACCTGAAGATCTGAAAAATTTCGGAGTGTGCTTTTTTCACGTTTATAATACTTTCCTTTTACGAGAGTAAGTAAAAACAAAAGGGTTATGAAAATTCTCCTCGCGCATCGTTAATTTTACAAAAAAGTAGCAGAAATAAGGGAGATACTCCGCAAAAGTGCCGAAAATTTTACATTCATTTTAGAAATATTTTACTTACAAAAACATATTACCTCAATCTTAGCTTTTTACATCTTGGAGACATGCATATCTTAACGATGTGGCGTATTCAAGTTTGCTTCAAGGTTAAGAAATGATAAAAACTGCTGAATTGAAAAATGTATTAATTCGTAAAAGTCGAAAACTTTCCCGGTTTCAAAAATAAAACCTCCAACCGGACACGGGAATTTTATTTCGTATCTTTCAACTTTTAAGAAACATAACAAAATAAGTAAAAAGTTTTGATCCGACAAATGAAATTTCATTGTCTCGGTGTTCGTGAGGTTTCTGCGGTCCAAATTAGTTCTGTACATCGGGGAAATATTTTTCTGACAGCGCAATTTTTCAATTACGATGATTCCTGGCAGCGTTTTCGACCGAGACAGATATTTAGAAAATTCTAGCCACTTTATTTTAGAATATCGTTCACCGATAATCATCCTTACTTAAGATCGTTTTGGTTGTAAGATCCACAGAGAAAATTTAAATCTTATTCAAAAGTCTGAAATGCAATTAAAGAAACCCTTAATTAATCTCTGCAAGTGTAATTAAAATTGAATCAAGCTGTAGAAAATGTGAAATTAAAGTTACTTCAATATCGTGTTCTTTTTTAATGTAGATTTTTCCTTTATTTACCCTTAGTTAAATAAATTCCGTTAGTAGCAGACGAAAGTTAACCTTTAGGGTTAGTCCAGATGAGCCAGGGTAATTGCAATTATAAGAATTAAGTAGTTGCTATTGTATTGTAATTCAGGAGAGTTTGGAATCGTTTCCGCATAAGAAAAGGGAGATTTTTTACTTATATACATGTTTTAAACCTAAAAATACATACCTACTACTGAAATACTAACTCCCCGTTGGAAATAACAACTGAAAAAATCAAAAAAAATTAATCTATTTTATAACATAGACTGCAAAAGCATAAATATAGGTTGGACAAAAAGGACTACGTGCAATATCTGACTGACGGCTTTTGGCTAATTCTGAAAAGTCTAAAGTTTACTCAGAAGAAAATTTCAGAACATTTTTTATACGTCAATCATTAGACACAGAAAAATTATCTTTAAACGACATTTTCTCAGCTTTGCTTGATGAAAAATTTTTGAACATTGACGCAATATTATAGATTATTTATGAGTAATAGAAAGTCTACTTACTTATAAGTTCCATATCCATAATTTACAAAAATTCGATTAAACAATTAGTCTAAACCAGTAGGGTTAGGCAATAACAATTTGTATATAAAAATTAAAAGGAACGATTCTGTTACAAATTATTTAAAAACATTTGCTCTATTGTAATACTGTCCTTTAAAAAAGGCTATTTTAGAGGGATATGTTAAGAACGGAATAAGGCTAAACTGAAGCAAAAAATAAATACCTGTTAATTTTGCATATTGTCTGGGTAGAATTGATTTTCTGTCCACAGTGCACAGCCTCCTTAGAAAAATGTTAAGCAAAGGACAACTTATTTACCGTATTTGGTTTTGACTGATTAATATTAGACACAGGTGATTTTCTCAGAAAGCTTAAATTTTATAAATTTTATTAATAATAAATTTTTGATTTGCTGTCATTCAACTCAACACACAGAAACTATCTTTTTTTGGCAATGGATAGGATAACTCATCTTTTAAATCTCGTTATATAGGTGATGATAGGCACTCCTAGATATAGACCTCCTCTAATAATTTCCATTCCAACCTATTTTTGCTAGTTGGTGCCAATTTCTTCCTATTTTTTCTTTTATATCCAATTCATCTGTTTGGGGCGCGCCCTATGCCCTCTTGAACGGCCTCAGTCTCTATGGCACAATCTGTTTTGTACATCTTATCCTATTTTAAAGAAGTAACCCGTTCTAATACATCTTGTACAGTACCGTTGAACTTTCCACCCCGCAGTTCCGCATGCCTATTTTATGATCAGTTTGCCGCATCTTGTAGTTTTGAGGATAGAATTAGAATGTGTTTTGACTGTTTTGTTTTTGTTTCATTGAAAAAAGTTGTAAGCACGTACTTTGTTTCAGAGTTCATGCATTTAGATTGTTAAGGTAAAAATAAAAACATGTATCTTTATTGGGTGCTAAAGTCTTTGTTCTTATGTCTGATATTAGGTATTTTGCGTTGGTTATTTTATACATTGATTGACAAAAACTTCTACAGGTTATTTTAAACTCAAAGGTTCATTCATGAAGAACCAATTAATATTTTTCTTTGAAATTTGTTTTTATACACGTCTTAGGTCCATCTTTTAAAAATAATTTTAAGTTTGAGTGAAATCGACAACTCAAAATTAAGCCAAAAGTCAGTGTCAAATGATAGATTACGAAAAACTTAGATAGGAAAGTATTTGATTGCGTTCTAAGTCAAACTCATAACATTTTACAGCGCTTCAAAATTGGGAATTTCTGATTTTCAATTGTTTCTATTTCCAAAACTATTGAAAATAAATTTACATTGTGATCACCAAATTATTCAGAATGTGGTGGAGAATCTGTAGGGCTTGTAGTCTTCTGTTTCAAGTATGGATGTTAGTGTATAATGGTAGCAAGGGTCTGTGTTCTCCGTTAGTTTGTATGTTAGGGCTAATGCTTGATGAACGTCCTTCGCTGCTGAGTTGTGTCTCGCGGTGTATTCAGTTCCGATCAATATTCTACATCCACTCGTTATGTGATCGATCGTTTCTCTCTGCTGGTGACATCTTGTCGTCTTCAATGGTTGTGTTTTTGATGATGTGCTTATGGTAGTTTCTGGTTGCTATGCCTTCGTCCTGGATGGCAAGTAGGAAGCCTTCTGTTTCGTATATGAAAGCTTTTTATGTATGTAGTCTTGCTTTATGTAGTATCTGTGTCTTCCGTGGAGTGTTTTTTCAGACCAGATTCACTGTTGCCTCGTCGAGATTAGTTTGTTTGTTGTGGAAGAATTTTCTGATTTGGTAATTTTTTTTTTATTAAGCGATTGTATATCTATAATTCCCCTCCCTCCTTCTTTTCTCTCGATGGTGAGTCGTTTCTTGCATGTGTTGGGATGTAACTTCCTGTGTTTAGTGAATTCAGAGCGTATGAGAATGTTAATGTTTTTTATGTCTGTGTGTGACCATTTAATGATACCAAACGAATACGTAACAATAGATATGGCCAAGATGTTAATAGCTTTCGTTAGATTTCTGGAGTTCAGTTTTGTTGTTTTTAGTAATTTTGTGAGTATGGTTTTGAATTCCGTCTTGAGCTCTGATTTGACATCAGTGTGGTTAATTTTGGTGCTTTGATGGAAGCCTAGGTATCTGTATGTTTCTTCTTTGAGCATTTTATGTATGGTATCATTGTTGATTGTTTCCGTCGTAGGGTGGTCTTTCCTCTGTCCCTTGTTGGTATTAAGTAGCTTGCATTTACTTATACCAAATTCCATGTTGATGCCCAGAGTATACTTTCTGTGATCTTAAGCAGTTCCTTTAGCTGTGCCTTGTGCTTGCGTATAATTTTATCATCCATGTACCATCCATGATCCGTGATGGTTTATTTTGTGTAGGTTATTTTTTTGTGTTTAATGCGGAATCCAAGTTTGTGTGATTCAGTGTGTTTGAGAGTGGATTGAGACAAAGGCAGAACCACAAAGCGCCGAGTGAACCTCCCTGAAATATACCTCGTCTAATGTAGATCTCTTCTGTTTCGATGTGTTGTTTTTGTGTACTCATGATTTGCGTAAGAAATTACCTAAGGTTTTGATTGACTTGGTATAATTATAGCACTCTGGTTAGCCAACTGTAAGGTATCGAATCAAGGGCATTTTTATGATCTATGTAACCAGTGTGAAGGTTTCTATGATTTTTTCTGGTTTGTTCCATGATGACGCTGTCTATAATTAGCTGCTCCTTGCATCCTTGACTGTTTTTCCTCCACTCTTTTTGCTCTTCCATTAGAATGTTTTTGTGTGTTAGATGTTATTCTATTCTCCTGTTGATTAAGGCTGTGATTATCTTATATAGGGTTAGAAGGCACGTAATAGGTGGGTAATTTGACTGCAACTTTTTATGTTGTCATTGCAAAGTTCTCTTGTTCCTCCAAGCACTTGTATCTGTCTTCTTCCGCTTTAATCCATGAAGCGTTATTATTGTGTAGTTTCGGCTCTGACCAAATGCTTTTCCAGTATTCTGTGATTCCCTGTTTGATCGGTAGTTCTATTACTTGTGCCTCCCCATTGGTCACGTTTTTTTTGGTAGAACTGTTTTTCGCTTCGTCGAAACAGGCTGAAAGACTTTCATTTGACTCTTTGTATCTTCGGAGTCTTGCAGCATACGCGTATAACTTTTGCTTCAGAGTGTCAAGGATTTCTGTAAGCGTGTGCTCAGGTGAGATTGACTTTCTCTACACTTTTTGTGATACGTTTTGACATTCCAGTTTGTAATTCCAGTGTTGCGTCGTCATTTTCTCAATGTTCAAACAATAGCAGGTATGTGTGTTTTTATTTTGGTACAACTAATATTGCCTATATATCTCCTGTTAGTGATTCCGATCATTTAGATTTGCAGATTTTCTTAGATTGTTTTTTAAATAAATATACATTTAATTATTCATTTCTTTTTAAAAGCCCTACATTTTTTCTATTTTACTGGAATGTTCAAAATGTTGGTATTTTTTTACCTACATTTTTAAGATTGAGAAAAACTCTAGGTTTTGAACCTAGGCTCTCATATGGCTTTGCCTAAATCAAATTTCAGTGAACAAAAATATTAATTTTTAAATTTTTTATTTTCGAGATTACCGAGACCAAGAGAATCGAGACCGAGACCGTAAACATTTTTCGAGATATTTGACCGCCCGTTTAGTATGTACAACCATGATAGAATAAATATAAAATATAACATTGCACATTTATGGGCGTGGAACGTCATGCGGTTATTTATTTCCGCGTATTTTTGGTGTTGCAATGTAAATTGTGTTCCGATTTTTCGTATTTTTCTATTTTAATAACTTTTAAAATGCGTTGTGCACATAAACAACCAGTCTAAAAATTTTACCAGCGATATGTTTTTTGGTTTTCCAATGATGAAAATCATGCCAAGGAATGTTTGAATGCTTGTAAACGGGCAGAGAACGTGAACATAAAAAAACTTAAGAAATTGTTCCAAACATTTTAATAAGGAAAGTTAAGAAAGAATTTAAAATTTGAGGTTTTGGGATATTCGTCTAAAAAACGTAACGCACTGTCTACTATATATATATATATATATATATATATATATATATATATATATATATATATATATATATATATATATTGAGTACAAATTTATTTATTTTCCTAGTTAGGATAGGGTAAGTAGATAAAATAAGTATAATTAATTTACTTAAATATGACAAAGGAAACCTATTCTGTTGTGTGTTATTTTGTTGCATGTCTTTGGATCTTTTATTAAAATTGCATTGCAAATAATGCATTTAGATATTTCAAAGAGGGCTGGACCAGATGGCATATCACCTGCTTTACTGAAGAACTGTTGCAGATCACTTCTTGAACCACTAATGATTATTTTTCAAAAGTCAATGGACGCCAGCTATTTTCCTGTAACATGGAAACATTCTAATCTTTTTCCTATATTTAAGAGTGGTGACAGAATGAATATTAACAATTATCGAGGAATATCACTACTCTCCGTCATACTTAAACTCTTTGAGGCTATTCTCACTGATGAGATTTTTGATACTTTCAAAAATTACATTGCACCTGAACAGCACGGTTTTTTCAGAGGTCGCTCAACTGCTACTAACCTTGCAGAGTATCAAAACTTTCTTGTTTCCTCAGTCGAGGCTGGATATCAGATTTGCTTTACTATTGCACAGACTATCTGAAATGGGTATTTCTGGAAATTATCTCGGATGGATCAAATCATATTTGACGCAGCGTCGTCAGCGAGTAGTGATGTCTGGTTCTGTCTCACGTGAAGTGTTTGTAACATCAGGCGTTCTACAGGGTTCTCATCTGGGGCCTGTACTTTTCTTATTATTCATGAACTACGTCATTTCTGATTCTGAATGTTTGCAGTCTGATCTTAATAGATTTAACGAATGGTGTAATTCAAATTACTTGACAATTAACACATCGAAATGTAAATTTATAAGCTTCTATAAGCGTCGAGATCCAATCAAAATAGAATATGCTATCAATAATATAAATATTGAAAATGAATCATCCATTAACGATTTGGGAGTAATTTTTGATACCGGCTTGACATTTAACCTTCGTATTGATAGCATTGTTCTGAAGGGGTTTAGAATGCTTGGTTTTACTATAAGGGCTACTAAACATATTTATGACACGAAGGCACTTATTTGTTTGTACAATTGTTTGGTTCGCAGCATTTTAGAGTATTGCTCAGTAATATGGTCACCATTTTATGCTTGTCATGTAAATAGACTATAACGAATTCAAAATAAGTTTGTTAAATACTTACTGTATAAACACCATTTTCCATATCATAATATACCATATGATACCAGGCTTTTACTTTGTGGTTTCAAAAGTCTGGAGCATCGACGCAGAAATGCTTATCTGTTATTTCTTTACAAACCTATTAACGGTTTTATTGATTGCAGTAATTTATTAGGCTTAGTGTTATTTCTAGTTCAATTAAGGCGTACGAGACAGGCTCAATTATTTTACGAACAACATCATAGAACCAACTATGGCCAAACTGCCTTCATTAACCGTTTAGTATGTAACTAAAACAGCTTCTTTTCTGAGTTTGACATTTTCTCGCTTAACCTATCTGGTTTAAAAAGAATGTTAAACAATTAGTAAATCCCTATAAAATTTCGTTACCAACATACTGACTTAAAATTTTGCTTGTCTTTATACATAATCACATACATTATTTAAGTAGGTTTTAATAGTAGTTTGTCAAAATATGTGGGAGTATTATATCTTAAAATATCCAATACGTCAATATTATTCCATATAAAATGTCTCTTTTGATATATATTTATAAACGCGAATAAACTGTACGCCGCCACGTTAAATTCGAATTCTACTAACCGCATATTGTATCAGGGCATACAGCGTATTATTGGTTTTAATGGGCGTGTTATGGGAGACCTTGTTATCTGAGGGGTTGATATAGTTATTGGCCAATAATTAGAGTGATATAAAATTACCGTTGGATTTCGATCTAAATATTAATAATTAATAGTGTATTTATTTAGTAATTGCACTAAAAGTAAAAAATAATGGTGGTCTTACAGATCTATGAATTGTGCGCGTTCAGAAAAACTAGTACAATGGATTATTGGCTGGATTGGATCTGGAAGTTTGAAGAAAACTATAAAATTCCAATACTATACTTGAAGTATTTGTGGAAAAAATGTCAGCATCTTATAATAGGTTTATATTTTAAAGAAATTTCGCAATAATATTTTAGTGAGTGGAAATGCGAGCAAGTCGTAGTGTATTAAAATTGTACCTAATTTAAATGTGAAAATTTCATTGGTAACAGTTTGTTGCTTAATTAAAAACAAGCTATTATAGCTCCACATTATTTTTAGTGATCCTATAGGACACGAACAAACAGCAGCTTTTTATGAACTTGTGGAAAAATGTATTCTTAGTCAATCTGCATCAACGTCAACGGGTGTTCCAGAATCTCCTTTCATAGATGCCAGTGATTACTCGCCACAATGTACTCTTTGTGCTAAAGTTTTACTCAACATGTCTCTGTATCCAGCAAAATTACGCCGCCAAGCGAAGGAAGAAGTTCATCCCCAGTATAAAGAAAAACCGACGGATTTTTTTATAAGAAAGTCCACCGAACTAAAAAATACAGAGAAAGTTATTCGCTATCATTCAGAAACATTGAACTAAAAGGCTTTAATGGCGTCTTACTTAATATCAGGTGATTCGCATGTGATCGCTGAAAATTTAGTCAAGGCTTGCGTCCAAAATATCCTTCGAACTATGATTGATGAGAAAACCATAAAGTTAGTTAGTGCAATTCTGCTGTCAAATAACACTGTTTCGAGGCGCATTGGAGATTTGGCTGATAATGTAAAAGTTACTTTAATTTTCCAAATAAAAAAATAATATATTGTTACCAGATATAAATGAATCAATCAATGTGGCTGAATTAGAAATGTTAATACTATTTATAGGATTTGGGAATCCTTTTAAAAAGGCTTCTCCTCTGCAAACCAACACGAGTGGAGTTGAATTTTTTTAAGTACTGGACGGGTTTCTCTCAGGAAACAGTATTCCGTGGAGAAAATGCGTTTACATCTGCACAAATGGAGCGAATGTCATGACTGGGAAAATATGTGATACTATTATCTGAATTGAGAACAAATGGGTGCAGTAGTAGTCATTATGTTCTCCATCGGCAAGTTTTAGTTGTAAAAAAACGCCACCCGTCCTAAAAGAAGTACTGAATGAACGTGAGAAAAACCCCTAAACGACTGAACTTGTAACAAAACGCATTGCACCTTCCTATCTTAGTTTTAAGCCTGGGTTATAGATTGAAAAAGTTAACGTCTTGCATCGCCGTTTGCGCTGTCCTTGAAGTTTACTTAACGTAAAGCAATGACGCTTTGACGAAAGCGGCTAGCGTAAAATCGACGATTGCGTTCAGCTGCCACCAATGAAATTGCAGGATTTTAGCGGGCCTTTCAAAATGTTCGTCCGTCGATATTAATTTGACATTATGCGTAACCTAAAAACATTTTCAGTTGTTATTTATTTTCAACAGGTCAGAAAAATGGATAATGTAGATGATATAGAAAAAATCAGTGAGTGAAAAAATGCAGAAATAAATATTGTATTTATATGTTACACTCTAGTTTTTTTCTTGACTATGAACATATTTTTAGCAAATAATTTGGTTTTTAGTGGACGTTGCATTATTTATTCAACTAGTTGAAGGTTATAGGCATTTGTATGATATAAGACAAAAAGATTACAAAGATATATATAAAAAAAAGGTCAGCTGGACAAAAATTTTTGTTTTTTTAGTTGAAGAATGTAAGAATCTCTGGAAATACCTACGTGATATGTATGTGAAAAAATCAAAAATAGAGGCTTCTGGTTCAGGAGCTGGCTCTGGAAAAACATAGACATATACGAAGATAATGGCATTCTATGAGCCATGTAGAATCAAAAGATGGTAAATATACTCAAATTATATTTAATAATAATACCATAGTCCCCTGATAGAGATAGATACCACAAAAGGACTAAATTTATTTTTGGGAGATAAAAAATTACTTGTTACAAAAATGTAATTCACATTTAGAGAAGTTTTTTTTGTTTATAATTTTCTTCATAAAGATTTGTACATAGTATGTATACACGTGATACAGTCTAATCAATATAGAAAATAAATTTTTGTAAATATTATTTTAGAACTCTTTCTAACTTGACGCAAGCAAAACAGTTAAAAGTGACAAATAAGGCAAATGTGTGGGGCACAATGACAGATATTTTAAGCCTACAAGGCCAAAGTGAGCTGGAAACTCCTCAGAATGAAGATATGGAATATGTAGATACTTCAGAAACTACCCTAGGTATATTAACTCCTACTACAGGTAATGATATTACATTAACTAAGTTTATTGCATTATTACCTTTTTAATGTTGTTATCGTATAATATAATACCACTAGTTCATTATAATTGATGGTAATAATAGCTTGAAGGTGTGTTTTTTTAGCTTCAAACTACCAAGTTTATTATAATTTTTTCTTAAATGAAAGAGATTGACTCGGATGGAGAAGGGCTCTTTTGATTTTAAGAAGAAAATTAAAATAACTGAATACATTGGTTATTTTAATTGCACGATAATCTGTATTCAATCAAATATTTTCTGAATAAAATTAACAACTTTTGTAAAAGCTGCTATACAATAACTGTAATTTTGCTACAATGCAATCATGCCATTCTACGAAAGTTGCCTATACTTCTCATGGATTTTTTTACATGAAGGAAAATATTCACTGTAATTTTTGGCAAAACTGCATACTTCTTATGTAGTTTTTAACATATGTGGGAAATACAAATTAATTTTGACAATTTTTAGCTGTCAGGTTACAAAAGAAATAAAGGAACTTATAGGCTTGGCGAAAAAAATATCTGACATATTGAAACCAACATTAAAGCCTCCTCAATTAATAATGCTTTTGGTCAATATGTTCCACTTACCCTAGAAGCACTGCCTGAAGAAATTGACCGAGCCAAAAGGCTACAAATAGTCCACATATAAGAAAATTAACTAAAGTGTAAATTTTAAGTGGTTTTTCTTAAAGATGTTGGGTGTTCAAAACATCTCTCAGTCCTGGGTGGTTTTCAGTTCAGAAACGTGTTTATTTCATACCCATATGATAACTATTTGGCATTTTGGCAACTAATGGTATGTTATAAATTAAAGATATAAATGTTTACATCTACATAACCACCTAGGACTTGAATATTTTTTGAATACCAAATATATCAAAGATTAAAAATATGATGAGTAAAATGTAGTTTTGTAACCTAAAGTAAATATACGATTTTGTTGTTTTTATAGAAACATTCTCTTTATGTTTAGCTAATTCGTTATTGTGTTTGATAAAATAAGTTTAATAATTATTCATAAAATGTTATCTATGATCTAAGTAGTAATTTAATTTTTTTCTTGTATAAGACTGATTTTAAGAAATGCTCTTTTTTCTCAGAGCAAGATGTTTTGTTTCTCTGATAAATATTATAATGTTAAAGCACAAGGTTTATTTAGGATAAAAAAAAACTTGTTTATGTTTCCTTTTTCCCATGCAGGACTATACATACAGACTGAAAATTGTTTCACTATAAAAGTTTCTCCTAAAAGAAAAATTTGCAATAATTAATTTCTTATGACCTGCACTGTATCACGTCAAAAACAATATACAATTGGGTACCGTTAGGTAATAATTGTATACATAAGTAGTTTAAAGCGTTGTGCTACAAGGTGTCAGGAGAGAAACATTTAAAAAAAATTCAGTGGGAAACTTTTACACTGAACAATGGCTATCCAGAATATACCAGTAGTTAGCATCATATATGAGATTTTTTTTTAATTATTTCTCAGAAACTATATAATCTTGAGGTGTAAAGCGGACATAAGTTTGACAGTATTACACTTGGTATCACATTTTTCATGAGGGCGTTAAGAAAGATGACAGAAAGTGAATTTAAACAACAATTTTATTACATTACATTTTTGAGCTTACAATAAAATTATAAATCAGAAAATTTCTTACAGAAAGGCGGGTATAGTTTTTCTATATTATTTAAAGTTGTAAAGTTGTTAGAGAGAAGGTGGCAAAGACATGACAATTATTATCAGACAATTACTAACAACATATTTCACTACACAATAACTTCTTCATACTTTACATCTGAAATGAATAAGCTTAAAGAGTAAAGTTCTACCTGATTGCTAATACCAAAGGTAATACCAATAAAATAATATATCTAAACAAAATCATATTATGTAATTAGTGAGTTTTATATCTCGTCTTGAAATCCAGTGCCCCTATTTATATGGTCAAGCTGCCATAGCAAGCTTCCAAGATCAGATATAAAATAATTTGATAAGGAGTTTCGAAGACTATACAAAAATTGAACTGTATTATTGGAATATATTCGCCCTACGGATCTTAAAGGCTGAACTTCCTCTCTCCAAGCTCCGTTGTTTTTATCGCCCGTCTCAACATAGCCAGTTGGACAATACGCATTTTCACCAGACTTTTTTGCCATACAATAATTATGTAATACGACACAAGCTTTTACGATGGTATTCACATTACTCGAGTCAGCTACAATTGTGCTTTTTAAAATTCTCCAACATGCTACTAAAAAACCGAAGGTACTTTCAACAGTTCTTCGAGTTCTGGTCAACCTATAGTTAAAAATACGTTGAGTATGTGATAAGTTTTTTCCTCCACATGGTCTAAATATATATTTTTTTAAAGGAAAAGCTTCATCCGCTACAAAAACATAAGTCATATCTAGGTTGGTACCTGTAATTTTACTTGGAGGTGGTATTTTTAGCCTGAGATTTTCTAGCTGTTCGCAAAACGAACAGCTTTGGAAAATACCTCCATCACTAGCACTCCCAAGAGCCCCAACATCGACAAAAATGAATTGATAGTTGGCATCACATGCAGCCATTAACACTGTGCTAAAATACTTTTTGTAATTGAAAAAAGCTGATCCTGAGTTTGGAGGGGCTTGAATTGCAACATGTTTTCCATCCAAAGCACCTAAACAATGTGGAAAGTTCTAAAGGTTTTCGAAACTTTCAGAAATATTTAACCATTTTTCAACAGTGAGGGAGTTTCCAATAGCTCATTTACTAAAGTGTACTACAGAGCAGTACAAGTTTCATAAACAATACTCCGAGCTGTTGTTTTCCCTATGTGAAAAGACCATGCTAAACTTTGCAAAGAATCACCTTGCGATAGATACTTTAGGGTCCCACTAAGACGTTGTTCTGCATTTATTCTATCTCTAATACTTCAACGAGATATTTTTGATTCAATTTTTGAGAGAAGCTGCTCAAAATGGGGGACCGACATCCTCGTCCATTTAAAAAACTGGACTGGAAATTCTGGTAACAGTTTCCGGTATTTGTACTCCTATTAACAGACCGAATTCCCCACCTTCTTTGCCGCCTTCTCTCCAACAACTTTACAGCTGCCGCACACGTTAATATGCCCACAATGCCTACTAAAACCATATAATTTTGATTATCCATTGCAAGTAATACACACAAACGAAACTTAACTTACAATCAAGCAAAAACAATTGCATTTTGGATTACACAGAAAAGCGATAAATAATTAAATATATAAAAAAGTAAATATAATTTTTTTTCAATCTATAACTCGGGCTAAGAACCAGAGTAAACCCTCAGCTCAAGCGGATGACGCAAGACGTTAACGTTTTCAATCTTTAACCCAGGCTTCAGTTATCTATCGGCTAACATCAATATCTACTTTGACAGCAAATGTCAAATTCTGGCACCTCCACAAATGTCAAATTTTGACATCTCCACAAATGTCCAATTTTGACACCTCCTGTCAGAGTAGAAATAGATGTTAGCAGATAAATAATTAAAAATCGGCAAATCTTTTTTACCCGGAACATCCCTCGTTGACCCCAATATAGTTCAGTACATAGTCACAGTATATATGTGTTACATATACTATCTTTACAAATATTTTTATTGTTCCATCATATTGGATTCCTACCAATAGTTTACCAGTGTTTTTCTATCTATGCCACACTTGACTTTTGGGCATAATTTAAAATAAATTCAATAAGTGGTTTTTACATTGACACATACCGCCATTTTGTTACGTTATGCTAAATTCGTACCAGTATATCCCATTTAATTTTTCAGCAAAATCTAAAGTCAATTAAACAAAGATTTTTCACGTTGTTTTGTTAAAAATTTTATTTGGCCGCCATTTAGTTTTGCCATCCTAAATTCGTACCACAGATTTACCATTTGATATCGACATTCAATCATATCACACTTATTTCGTGTACAAAAATTTAAATTAATTTATTAGTAGTGTTTTCAGGCCGACTTTTTAAGTATTATTATTAGGCCGCTTTTTTGTTTTGCTATCATCTTAGATTCACATCAAATTGTTACCAGTTCATTCCTGTGTAACATTTGATTTCTGTGCAAAATTTGAGGTAATTGGATTAGTATTTTTAGTCATAATTTGTTTAACATTGTTCCGCCATATTAGATTTTTACAAAAATATTACCAAGTCATCCCCATACAACCCTTAATTTTTAATTAAAATTCGTAAGTCTATCCGGTAAGTGCCGCGAACTGACAGGCAGATCCACAGATGGACCAACGGAATTAATAAAACATATTTTTTGTGAAGATATGTAAAACCTGAGAGGTTGATTTTTTCATGATTACAAACATTTTATTTGGCCGCCATTTTGTTCTGCTGTCTCGAATTAGTAAAGCAGTTTTACTAGTTGATCCCTATTTTTTTTCAGGCTGAATTTTTAAATATTTTTTATACCGCCATTTTGTTTCGCCATATTGAACTTTTACCAAAATATTATCAGAACATCCCCATATGACCCTTAATTTTTTATCAAAATTTGAAATTAATCGAGTAAGTAATCGTTAAGCTATGCCGCGAAATGATACGGACCGACCGAATTGATAAATCATATTTTTTGGCATCTAGGACGCTAAAACGTGAAGATATATAAAACCTGAGAGGTTGATTTTTCATGATTACAAACATTTTATTTAGCCGTCATTTTGTTCGGCTATCTAGAATGAGTACCACAATTTTACTAGTTAATGTCTATACCACAATTAATTATGTCACACTATTTGAAATCAATCCATTAAACAGTTTTTTCAGACTGAATTTTCAAATATCTTATTAAGCCACAGTTTTATTCCGCCATCTCGGATTCGTACCAAAATATTATCAATTAATGTTTGTGCATAATTTGAGAAAAATTCTATAAGCAGTTTTTTAATAATAATCTTTTTAAAATTTCAATAGGCCGCCATTTTGTTTCGCCATATTAGAGTTTTACCAAAATGTTGCCAGGTCATTCTAATATGACCCTTAATTTTTGACCACAATTTGAACTCAATCGGCTAAGTAGTTTTTTTGCTATGCCGCGAACAGAGAGACATACCCAAGGATTTGAGAAAACATTTTTGGAAATATTTATAATCAACATCAAAAGTTATGGTACGAGCGGGGATCGAACCCGCACCTCTAGATCTCTAGTCCATCGCTCTAACCAACTGCGCTATCGTACCACTGATAAGCAATTCGTTAGAACTTGTACATATTCAAACCCACCAGTATCATAACCATTGCTTATCCTGCCAAATATTCTAACCTTATGGCGCGGCATTCCTGACTGGACGTCAAATCTGCCATCGCTAATAGGAACCCTCCATATTAGTAAATTCATAATTTTACGTTATGCCCGTATAAGCCAAATTTTGAATAGTAGAAGTATTTTATCAGTTTATTTTTAAACTGTGAAATATATTTTTGGAAATATTTCTAATCAACATCAAAAGCCGGTGGGTTTGAATATGTACAAGTTCTAACGAATTGCGTATCAGTGGTACGATAGCGCAATTGGTTAGAGCGATGAACAAGAGATCCAGAGGTGCGGGTTCGATCCCCGCACGTACCGTAACTTTTGATGTTGACTATAAATATTTCCAAAAATATATTTCACAGTGTAAAAAATAAACTGATAAAATACTTCTATTGAGAAAACATGTTTTGCGGCATCTAGGGAACCTGAAGCGTGAAGATCTGAAAAAATTTCGGAGGGTTAATTTTTTCACGATTACAATATTTTCCTTTTACGATGCAAGTAAAAACCAAGACAGAGAAGTGTAATCCGTTTTGTTGCAAGCAAAGTCGTTTAGGAGTTGCAGAACTTCAAAAGGTCAAAAATGTTAATTTTCAAGCGTCATTTTCTCGAACACAGTTGAATTTGCGTATAGAGAACAACACAAAAGTTATAATAAACAGGGTATTTCATTTAGAAAACGGATATTGCCACCGTTTAAATAAGAAGCGGCTATACCGCACAATTTAAAACATTTAAAAAGAGATGTTATGTTCATTTAAACCAAATTTTCAAAATAATCTATTTATCGGTTTTCCAGATACTTCTAATGAGCCACTCACCGTAAATAACCCTGTACCTATATAACCCTTGATATTAGTGGAAAATTTGAGGTAAACTGGATAGTTAGTTTTTTAGCAATAATATTTATTATTAGTCCATTTTATTCCCCTCTTTGGATTTTTACCAAAATATTACCAGGTCATCTCCATATCACGGTTACAAAAATTTTATTTGACCTCCATTTTGTTCCGCATTCTTCAATTCGCACCACAATTGTATCAGTTTATTTCTATATTAGACCTAATTCTTGCACAAAAATTTGAAATCAATTTAATAAGTAGTTTTTTCGACTATTAAATATATTATTAAGCTGTTATTTTGTTTCGCCCTCTTGGATTCATACCAAAATTTTACCAGTTGATTCTTTTTATGCAAAATTTAATCAGCAAGGTAGTAGGGTCCCTAAAACGCGAAGATATGTAAAAACCTGGGGGTAATTTTTTGACGATTACAGCACTTTCATTTTACGGAAGTAATAATATATGCGTTACCATGTATACATGTAAAAGATATCTTTAAATAATACTTTAGGTCTCACGATAAAATATTTTATATTAAAATCGATTTAAAACCATTTTCGATGCCCGGTATATGTCTCTGTAAAAATTTTAAAAAATAAAATATATAAGTTTTAACCCCCGATTTCTGGCTCATCCTGTAGTTTGCGAGATGTGATGCAATGGAAAAAAAGTTTTGTTATAAGGACGACAGCAACATAAAGGAAATTTCACAGAACCCAAAATGTTTAATATGTTTTTGATTTGTTGATAATTTAATTGTTTTTTTTTTGTTGATTTGCTCTTATTCTATGTTTTGTACATAAAGAAACATCTTCCTTATTTTTTTAAATAATATGGTTTGCTAATTGTAAACATCTTAAAATTGTATATCAAAAATATTTGTAATAAACGTTTTTTGCAATACTTCATTGTGTGCGTATTGCATACGGTAAACAATAATTTTTTTCTAGAATGATATGAAATATAATGATGAATGATATAAAAAAAGGTATTGTTTAATTTTAAATGAAGAGGTCATGTTAACCTGTAAGTACGGATTAAATTAGGGATATAATGCTACATCTAACAGAAGCATTTAATTGATTATTTGGATGGGAGTTTTATTATTAGAACATCTGTAATCACATCTACATTAAATTGGTTATCTTTTCATCTAAAAATTAGTTCTTTTCCTGAAAAGTGGTTTTGTGTTGCCCCCCCCCCCCAGGCGATGCTTTTTACATCACTGCCTGGATAGCTTAATTTTCTGATAGGTGCTTTACTTTATACAATACACTGAGCATATATTTTTTAATCTAACCTCTCTCTGCTGTTTTTTTGTTAACTCGCTTTACAAAATTATGTAAATGAAAATTTAGTAAAACTAAGCGCATACCGAGATTTTTTTCTGATTAAATCTCTTGTACTAGATTATATTTAAGTCTAAAGTTAATATTAAAGAATGTACTTTTGAATTGCATAAACCTATACATTTTCAAAGAAGACTAGTGGGCAACTTTTAATGAGTTTGAAAAAAGATTTCTTCGACAAATTTTTAAGTTTCTTTCTAGTTCGGTTTTCATTAAAAGTTATTTTCTTAACAAAAAATTGCTTTAATAGAGAAGGCTTCGAGAACTATTTAAAAATTAAGAATACTTTGTGCATTTTTGTGGGGAACATTATATTATTATTTTTCGTAATAAAAGATACCTCGATGATTACCGATTGCCTTGAGCTTAACGGAAAAATTAAGTGATGAATTATTGTTTAAAACATAAGAGAGGTTTAATTTATTAATCATATTAGTACTTTTATAAGATAACAACAAATAATTTTTTCTTCACCCACAAACCTAGAAAGACATTATTTAGTGTTGCTAAACCTACTAGGGCGACTAAATTGTTGTCTATATACTTATTTTCAGTACCTTAAAATAAAACCCAGTTATATACATCATTGAATTAATTTGAATAGTGGAAAAGGTGAAGTAGTTCTAATAAGGATTCAAACATGTTCCAAACCTCAGGAATCGATTTTCGCTACTTATGAAATTTAAATATAAAGAGGATTTGTTTTGTTCTGTTGTTTAAGAATAATCAAAAATTATGAATACAGAAGAATGGAGAGAATTTATACAACAGGGGAGGTGATACTATTCTGTATTTTTTTTGTAAATGGCGAATAAAACTTAAGACATGGAAGAGCATCGTTTGGAACAAAAACGCAACTAATTGAATTAGTATTTATCAAATGGAACAAATTCGTCTACCCTTGATAACGACTAGTTACTCTGATTTCATTTCAGGGATATTCACGCCACAAGATCAACACATTTAATATTCGGTTGTTTTGATCTTGTGATGTGACGATCCATATAGATGCCTTGTGCAATAGCAGGCGAAACAACGGAAAGTATTTCCAATTCGACACGGCTTAAACACAAGAACCATTATTTCTTAATAAAATAAATACTTTTGCAATCAATTTTCACAAAGATCTGTAAATTGGCTTTACACAGAACTTCCCTCGTTATTATTTTATTCCATTTATTAAAGCAATGAAGGGTAACATAATTTGTGTATGTACTGAACAAGTCATACTTAATAACCACATACTTCACTTTCATTAATGAAAAGAAGGATTTAGATATATATATATATATATATATATATATATATATATATATATTTTTTTTCAGCAAAAATTAATATTCGCATTATTATAAAAAGTAATGTTTACCTATAGGAATTAAAAAAAATAAATTTGCAGTGCTCTCGGTAAAATTGGGAGAAATATTTAGAAATGTAGTTATGAAAGGCAGAACCCGATTATATATCAATTCTTATATTTTTAAAGTGAAAAAAAAAATAGTGGTATATTTTTTAATACTTTTTTTTTGCTTTTTTGTAATATTATACAGCATTTGCTCCCACTTACATCTGACTGGACAAAGAAGAGTTCCAAATAAACAGTCTTAAGTGTTGACTCACAGGAGGCGAATTATTTTTATATTTCTTTTCCAAAAACTATTGAGGGCAAGGTACAAGTCTAACTTTTTTATCGCATGCATCTAAAACTTCACAATGTTTTATCAGATACGACGCATTCAATCCACCAATATTTTAAAAACATAAATATAACGTTTTATTTGCTTTTCCCATATAGAAACTTTTATTTTAGTTGTTATATATTTATATAATATATATATATATATATATATATATATATATATATATATATATATACATATATATAAATTGAGTATGTTTTCATTCCACGTACACCAACGTCATAACAAGATCATGTTTGGAACATGTTCTGCATCACAGCAGACACAATGATCCAGTTTAGTCAAACGACGATCGCGATTTCGCTCTTATTAGAGCTCATCAGGCCGCCATAGACTAGCGAGTCCCGTGTAGGGCAAAGGCACAAAATGGAATCACAAAACCATCTACTCCGCTGGCTAATACCACGACCGGCATTGAATTACATAGTGATTCCTGGCTTTCGTTGGGAGCATTAAATGATAGTATGTTTTCATTCCACGTACACTAACGTCATAATAAGAAAATGATCCTTGTTTGGAACATGTTCTGCATCACAGCAGACACAATGATCCAGTTTAGTCAAACGACGATCGCGATTTCGCTGTTATTAGTATATATATATATATATATATATATATATATATATATATATATATATATATATATATATATATATATATATATATATATATATATATATATATATATATATATATATATATATATATATATATATATATATATATATATATATATATATATATATATATATATATATATATATATATATATATATATATATATAGAATGTCCCACGACGAACTGCGGCGATCGATTTCGCAGAAAGTAGGTTTTGGAAAAATTTTAACTTTTGGCAACTAACTAAAGTCGATAGGGTCAATTCGTGCAAAATATTTTCAAGATAGCGGCACTTCCGGTTATACCGGAAGTAGACGTCAACTTTCTTTTTTTAAGTAGAATACCCCGTATGATATTGAATTTTTGGATTCCTCGAAAAATTCTAGGTATATTTCATGTATAATATCCTATACCTAACTTGAACTGTTTTTGAGATATTTTGAATTTTGTAAAAAATTACGTTTGCAGGTCTAGACATAACTATAAATATCTGCTTATCGAAGTCTCTATTATTTATTTGCGGGTGGCTTCCTTGATCAAAAACTAACATAATAAATATACTTTAAAAAATCGTTAAAAGTTACTTTTATCAAACGGAAACCCCCAATTTTTATAATTTTATCTCATTTAACACTTAAAATAAGGGTGACTTTGTATATTCCAAAATTTGTAGTTTTTGAGTTATTGACGGTTTAACATTTTTTATTCTAATAATGCCAGACGGCTTCTAAGTTTTCTTGTTAGTTGGCCATGATAGGGAGGCCTGGCGAGAATAAAACCAATTAATTACTATAGAAACGTAATATTTATTGTCCTTTGACAATTACCTACTAAAATATTATTTATTTATTATAGTAATTATAATATATTATTTATTTATTAAATTAGATTATTTGAATTTGTTTATTACCTATGGGGAATCTAACAGAGTTTAAGAAGAACATGCCAGATATTTGCTGGTAGATATCCAGATAAACAGAAACCGTCACCAAACAGCGTTAAACAAATGTTGGAAAACTATAAAAATTTTGGAAATGTCAAGGCAAAAATTAATAAGAGGAAGCCCATTGTTGATAATGAAAATGTCGGGATTGCAATTCTGGGATATTTTGCAGCACATCCAAAGACATCCCTAACAAACGTTGCAAGACAATCAGGAATCTCGAGGAACTCAGTGCATAGGATTCTGTTAAAACATAATTTCGAACCTTATTTAATATTATTGGTTCAATAGCTAAAAGACACTGATTTGCCAAAAAGAGTACAGTTTTGCGAGTTTATTTTACAAATGGTACAAGATAACTCTAGATTTTTGGACTTTTCAATAGACACAATTCCCATTTTTGGAGTGATTCGAATCCTTATGCAGTAAGATCGCGGAACTTTCGAGGATCGTGGCAATTTAATGTATTTTGTGCTGTAAAGAACGATGGAATAATAAAACTGAACTTTTACGAAGAAAATTTGAATCGTAAGTTATACATTGCCTAAACACAAGAACTTTTTTAATGAAAAATAATCCATTTAGGAAATATTACAATAATTTTTTTTATCAATTTAGCGTCAATCCAAAATTAGATAAATCATTTAGTAAATATTATTACATAAATAAATTAAATTAAATTATTTATACAGGTCACACTACACTACTTCATACAAATACTGCTCCACATACCGTAACACTTCATATCTAAAAAATATATCATCCCAAGTTTTATAGGAAAGTTATCTTTTTCTTTATCTTATATAGGGTACTTTAGAAAGTCATAAAATACTAAACCTTCTTTTTTTTATTGAGCACTCTTCAGATTAGGTTAATTGAATTTTGATGTATTTTGTTTCTTCTTAAATCAATAAATCGATGAATATTATCAAAGCATTTTTTTCCGTAAAATTATGTCTATAAACTTTTGTAGGAGAAAGATATCTGAATATTCTTGAAGAGTTGGACAAAGAATATTTAAGTAATTAACCTTTGGCAGAACATAGTCAAATTTTCTACCAACACGATTGTGCCCCACCACATAGAACCGTTGCAGTTACTAACTTTTTACAAGCTACGTTTTACGACTCGTGGATTGCCAACAATGGACCTTTCCTGTTTCCTCGATCTGACAGTCTTAGACTATTTTATATGGGGAACGATAAAAGGAATCGTTTATTTTAATCCAGTAGCAACGAAAGAGGACTGTATGGCAAGGGTAAGGGACGCGTTCGAAAGTTTATCTACAGCTTCAATTAGAGCGGCCACCCTCGAGGGATTTATTCGGAGATGCGAAGAAAGTACAAAGTGGACATTTTCAACATTTATTGAAAAAATAAGTTGTGCTCTTGTGTAGACTAGACTATAATGGGAATAGGCTTTCTTTAATTATTTTTTGTCTTCACGGTTTCAACATTTTTATAGTTTTTCAACATTTGTTTAACGCTGTTCGGTGACGGTTTCTGTTTGTCTGGTTATCTATCAGCAAATATCTGGCATGTTCTCGTTAAAACTCTGTTAGATTCCCCATAGATAATAAACAAATTCAAATAATCCTCGTGTGGGTAATTTAATCGCCCTGGCATGATTATTAGTTTAATAATTATTATAATTACTATAATAAATAATATTTTAGTAGGTAATTGTCAAACGACAACAAATATTAAGTTTCTATAGTAACCAATTGGTTTTGTTCTCGCCAGGCCTCCCCGTCAAGGCCAACTAACAAGAAAACTTAGAAGCCGTCTGGTATTTTTAACATAAAAAATGTTAAATCGTCAATAACTCAAAAACTACAAATTTTTGGAATAGATAACTTTATACAAAGTCACCCTTATTTTAAGTGTTAAATAAGATAAGATTATAAAAATTGGGGATTTCTATTCGAAAAAAGTAACTTTTAACGATTTTTTAAAGTATATTTATAATGTCAGTTTTTGATCACCCTATATTTATTTGTTATAAAAATATCAGCACAGTCCACTAAAGTGTACCCTTTTAGACAAGGAAGCCAACTGCAAATAAATAATAGAGACTACTTCTACTATATAATAGTTCTTCTATATAAGACTACTACTTCTACTATATAATAGTTCTTACCGCGTTTTTCTACTTTAGATTTAATTACTCTTGGATTTTGAGGTTCGCCACAGGTGACTATATGCTGCTCCGGGGTAATAGAGTAAGTCCGGCGAAGATTTCCGATGTTCTCTTGGTAACAACAAATGTCAGTATTGCTCCTGTTGCTGACTCTCGTGTGGTTTATTGTATTAAGTTTTGGCGCTAGTTGTACTCGTCTTTCGCAATCTCATCACATTCTTTCCAAAATTTGCACCAAACCGATACGCCTTGAAATTACAAGAGACTTTTGTACATTGTCTAAACTGTGCATATCTTGTAGCATAATGCCAAACGATTTTTTGATCATGACTATTGCTTTTTGATCAAGACTATTGTATATTGCAAAAGCGGTTGCAGAGTCTGAAACAAGCTTTAAAAATCCTTCATCTCATCCCATTACAGTACGAACCAAGGGATATTTTAAGTTTTTATTATTTAACAACCTCTAGACATAACAAATATACATAATAATAATAGAAAGGTACGATAACATAAATTAAGCTATTAGACCGGGAAGCTATTTTCAAACAGTGACCACAGGGTTAACTCGAACTATTAAACTCGTTCAAAAATTAATCTTCTTAACCCTAGCAGTGTTTATCAATTAATTGGATCCATATCCTTAGTAGATCTCGGTTGCCCGTCCTAATTGGAGGGTCTGTTGAAATAAGGAGACCAACCTGAATAGATTTTAAGATCGGTAAAAATCTTTTAAAGGTTGTGTACAGTAATTTATATTAGAAAATAATTTTTTTATAATAATTGTGACCTGCTCAATAATCGAAAATAATTTATTTTGTAGCCAGTTTTTGCCTAACAAAAATAATACTTTTTCTTTATACTATACTTTCTTTAATATTAAAAGTGGTACTTTAACACAATATTTACATAGACAAATGTTTATCAATAATAAAGTTTAACTAATATTCGCCTGTTTAATGGCTATTTTTGAATCAATGTGTGAAGAATTAAATATTTCAATTAAGTACTTTAATTCTAAAACTCTTGTTAAGTCATGAAATAATTTAATTTTGGCTTATATGTTTACCGATTTAATATATTGTTTGTGATACCTAATATTTACTTAGTTTTTTGTATAAAGCACAAGTTTATGTAACTTTAAATATATCATGTTGAAATTACATTTAAAAAAACAAACTCAAAGTGCAGTTGCCACGGCTGTATGAATACTGCTAGAAAATTGTCATGATTGGATTGATTTTACAAAAGTTACTCAAATTTTTATCAGATTACTTCTTCTAAAGTATAGGGTAACCAGGAATCAAGATACCGATTTATATGTCCATAGAAAGTTGTTTTTATTTTTATTAAATTTTATTTTTCCATTTATCCATTTTATGATTTCCAAGATCAAACGCCATAAAAATCTTCATAAAACATGAACATATGTCATAACGTCATAACGTATTATTAAATTTTGAGTACAGGGTGATGAAGTTTTAAAAAATTATTTTTTTTTATAATATCTATGATACCACCTCTAGATATTTTAACGAAATTTGGTATACGGCTAATATGCATTAAGCGGCATTTTCTGATGTTTTCTTCCAGTGGCGTTAGTGCGGGATTTAAAGTAAATATTTCCAAAGAAAAATATGGTACGCCACTGCTTTTTCTTGTTACAAGAATTACTTTTATAATTTTCATTTACTTCCGAGCAAATCTATTCTCTTGATTTTCTTCAATTCTATTCAAACTTGGTAAGTTCTCTCAAAGATTTGCTTTTTGGAGTGAGCTGGTTTTCACCAGTGGCGTTCGTTGAAATAGTGCCGATCAGAAAAAAAAGTATGAATTAAATAACTATTAAATGAACGTTTAATAATGTAATAACAATTATTGACAAATTGAAATAATCAGAAGAAATCTAGGAGTAAATTAAATTAAATATTGATAGTATCCTCCCCTTACTATAGTACGACTTTCAATAAAAAATATTCTGTCTGAGATTCTAGGTGTTTGACGAATCACGTCGCAGCGCTCAATAATACGGTTTCGCAAACATTTTGTACCGGTGTTGCGTATAACAATTCCTTTAGAAGCCTCTATAAAAAAAAACTCTAGCGGATTAAGGTCTGGGGATAGCGGTGGTCAAGGTTGAGAACCACCTCCTCCTATCCATCTTTTAAAATATACTCTTCTACGTCTTCTAACAACAGGTATTTCTGTCTCTAAAAACTGATGGTATAATTCGCCAGTTAACCTTTGTGGAAGAAAATGTGGGCCTATTAAATAATTGTCACTAATACCCACCCACACATTCACTGAAAATTGATATTGGTATGCTTATAGTGAAAAAGTATAATGGATTCTCTGGAAAAAATTGCTTTATCAGTAAATAAAATATTAGCAGTAAAACTGGGATTAGCATCAAGCATAAGAGAAAGTCACTAACAATACCACAAATCAGGGGGTAATCGTCTGGGAATAACGCCTATACACGATGAATATAGTAAAAATGCAGTAAGTTTTCTTTCACTATTCTGAAAACAGCCGAGGAGGAACCATTATTTACTAATCTTCCGTGTATTCTGCGTATAATGCTCGGAATAAAGGCGTCTTGCATCAAGTGCATTACCATTAGCTAATCCATAGAAAAAAGGCATATTAGCCATTTTGGTATCTGTGCAGGGAGCCATTTTTATAAACTATTATTCACTTATTACACTTTTTTCTTAACTTTAACTTTTGGGAACTCCCTTACTGACCGAAAAAAATAAAGCGTAATAATTTCTAATTTATTTCGCTGAAATATCCTCTTCACGACATTTTATGTAACAATTAGCAAAACCAACTTTGTGTAAACACCATACATGAATTCGAATTAAGGCGAAAACCATCCGTCATACGATTTAAGTGTAATTTTCAGGAAAGACCGTTTTTAAAAACATTTATTACTATTTAAAATGAATTTATTCGATCGAATTCCAAAATTACAACTTTCTTTAATGTTACGAATATAAGTTTACACGACGAAGTACAGACTTAGACTGACGACTAATTAGAAATGGCGGTATTTATATGTGCATTTTAATCTAAACATACGACGTCATTAATTACTAGAAAGTGTGTATAGTTTCTAAATAATGGATATATAATTCCTCCCTCCTCAAGTTTCAGAAAACAAGGGTTCATCACTTTTTTCTGAATCTTTTACAATATGGAGTTCAATATCTTTAGTAACAATTTTCTTTGGATTATAGTTATAATATAAAAATAATAAAGTGAACAATATTATTATTATAATTAAGATTATTGTTATAAATGTCCAAACATGATTCTGTTGAGATATTATTTTTAAATTTTCCAATTTATGATTTTTTATTTGGTCAACTAAGTGTTGAGCTTGCTTTATAGCCAGGTGATCTACTTCTTTTAAAATAAGTGTTTTCTTAGAAGTAGAATTTAGGTTAAACTTGAGTACAGGTAATTTTAACTGAAAATCAACAATTTCATTTACATCTCTTTTAAATGAGAAATTATTAATTTCTATTTTACATTCATCGAGAGATATCAAAGAAGGGGAGTTTATCAACTCTTGTTTGGTTGAAAACTGACACTGACTTTTCAATAAAATAGGTTTTTCAGGAATAACCAGTACAGTATTGTCTTGTATTTTCCTAATAGTACTAGAGGTGGATGTAATTTCTAGAGTGGGGCACTCACTTCTGGTTTTTGTTAGAGTGTTGTACAGGCAAGGTTCATCTTTGGTCAAATCGTCTAGTTTGCAAAGATGACTGTTCTCGATCCGTGGACACTCGTATGGGCTATTGTAGAAGTCTTCTCTTGTAAGTAATATATAAGGGTGTTGGATACTAATAGTATGATTAAGGATAGGAATAGGATATATTTTATACAATATATAAAGGGTTGGATATACCATTGGTGTATGTATTGAAAATATTATTAAGTCATTTTGTATTAACACTTGGGTTGACATTATCTCATAGTAATTAACTAAGTTATTAAATTTTATAATTCTTTCGTTAGGAATGTGTTCAATGATTTCTTTTAAATCGGACGGCTTTAATATGGAATGATGCATAACACCAACTTTCGCGAAACTAATTGCGATTTCTAAATTCTGTAAAAGCTCATTAACTCTTTGTATTTGCAAATTAGTGTTGTCGATTATCACAGATATATAGAAAGTGTTTGCGAAGCCTGCTTCCTGGCTTTCTAACGAGTCTAAACGGTTTTTAATTTGTTTTTGGTTATTTTCTAACGTCTCGATTTGAGTTGTGAAAGTATTCGTAATAGCTTTTAGTACGTCTTTATTTTGTTTTAAATCGTCGATAAGGGTTTTTTGATTGTTATTAAGAATGTGTATGTAATTATCGTATTTTAATTCGTCATCGGCATCTAAAGTTCCAAATAACCATTTTTGTGCATTCCCTACAATATTAATCAGACCACGTTTTTGTCTCTTTTCTTTAAATAAAGAGATGGTTCGATTTAATTGGTCATACAAATATAAGCTTTGATTTACTTTACTTTGAATCATGAATGATAACGCGTCATGTTTAAGGTCTTGTGAAATGGCCTTTTGAATTTGTATTAAGGATTTTTCTATGCTTTGTAAACATGATCTAATTATTGAAATGTTTACATGATAAAAGGCAGTATGTTGGTCATTAATTAAATAACTATTTCCTAAAGAAATGGGTAATAAAGGGTTCCGAAGTTCCTCTATTTCATAACTAATGCTTTTCATTGTGGCTAGGGCAAACAGCAGAATCCATATCTTGAGCATCGTCTGAAACAATGAAATCATTTTTTTATTTTCTTTGTTTCTTAAGACGTCTCTTATGAATAGGAGTTTTATTGTCAAAAATTTTCTCTTTTTGTGATGAGTTACGAGGGTTTTTAAGTTTTCTATACAGGGGCATTCGTTTTTGTCTACTGGGTGTTTTTACGTACACAGGTTTAGACGTGTTGATTTCTGGAGGGTCATCTAAATTTTCATTTCGTTTTTCTAAAGTTTTCTTTTGAGAATCTTTTAATTTGTCGTAAATTTGTTTATTGATAAAGTCTATGTTTTCGCGGTGTTCAGTCATGAATTGTGTTTGTAATTCTTCTTCTGAAAGTTCGAGGGGATTTTTACAATCTAATTTTCCCTTAATTATTTGAAAGGGCGTATATTTCGTTGTTGAATGTACCGAGTTGTTATATGAGAGGATTGCCAGTGACATTAATTTTTCTACAGGTTCTTTGGGATTTTTCTCGAGTATAGAAAGTAGCGTTTCTCTGATTGTCGAGTGAAAACGTTCTATCGGACTATTGGAATTTGGATTGTGGGGAGTAATAAAATGCAATTGGATATGATGCAATTTACAAAGGTCTTGTATCAATGCATTTTTAAAAGATGAGTAATTGTCTGTTGTTATTTTTCCTGGGATACCGTAGTGTTTAATATAGTCAATTAGTCTACCGGCTATCTCGGTGCTTGTTTCTGAAGAGATGTGATAAGCTTGTGCTAATTTCGAAAAGCTGTCAATTATTGTTAAAAAATTATGTTTGTCAAATTGGTAAACGTCAATATACAAGTGGTCAAAAGGTTCGTTACCGATCGGAGTTGGTTTTAATTTAATTTTATGTGGCTGTCTTTCATATTTGGATTTTTGACAAATCTCACATGTGTTAACGTATTGTTGTACGTCCTTTTCCATATTCGGCCAATAACAAGTTCTTTTTAGTGACGTAATGTTTTCAGTAATTCCTCGGTGAGATGTTTTTGTTTCATGATATATTTGTATCTTGTGAGTTTGTTCGTCTTTGTCGGTGATGTCTTCGACAAGGGTGTTGCTTATTTTTAGCTGGAACGAATTAGCATTAAAGAATTTCTGAAATGTTCTTAGTATAATGGGTTCCAGAGTTTTATCTTTGAAATGCATACAGTAGTTACCTGGAGGCATATTTTCTTTAATTAATTTCAAAATTATATTTTCACAAGGATCATTTTGTAGAAAGAATATTATTCTTTTCTTTCCTTCAAATGGGTACTGTGTTTCTTTTCTGTTAGAATTATTATTTGAATAACGAAAGATTATTTGGTTTTTGAAGGTATTAAGGTGTTTTATTGTATAGGGTGCTCCTAAGATGGGATTTTCTTCAGATGTATGTACAGTTTGGTTATCATCTTGATCTGGAGGAAGTTTATTTCTAGGGTTATTTGCAGATTTTTCAGAAGAATGTCGACTAGTGGTACTTGAACTTGCGTCTGAAAATTCTGGTATTTCTAAATTGTCAGGTTGTTTTAGAACTTTAACAGGGGCTTTTATACAAGGGGGTTTTAAATGTTGTACTGGGTGTCTATACCCAAACGGTGTTGGTGGAAGGTTAGGTAAATTGTCTTGTATAAGTTCTTCGAAAGTTTCTTCAAAGTCACTTATGTCCGCTAAAGTTAAGTTATCTTCCGGTATGTGTATTTCCGGAAAGTCATTATTTTCTAGGGTATTTATTTGTTCAGGGGGCCTAGATAATGCATCTGCATTCATGTTTTGAGAGCCTTTTTTATATTGGATCTCGTAGTCAAATTCTGCTAATTTTAATCTCCATCGTACGAGTTTAGTGTTTGGCTTTTTAATTGACATTAGCCACTGTAATGGTTTGTGATCAGAGAGGATTTTAAATTTTACTCCAAATAAATAGGGTCGAAAATATTTGGTTGCCCACACTATAGCTAATAATTCTTTTTCGATCGTTGAATAATTGCATTCAGCGGGGTTGAGGGTACGAGAGGCATAAACAATAGGTAGATCTTGACCTACTGGACCATGGGATAAGATTGCTCCAATGGCGTAATTAGAAGCATCAGTGGTTAGCAGAAATGGTTTTGAAAAATCGGGGCGTTGGAGTATTGGGTCATTCATAAGAAGTTCTTTGCATATCTGAAAACTTTTGACAAATTCGGGCGTATGAACTACTTTTCTATCCTTTTTTAAACAATTTGTCATTGGTTTAGTGAGTTTTGCAAAACCTTTTATGAATTTCCTATAATATCCAATAAGACCTAAGAAAGATTTTATTTCTTTTGGGTTTTTAGGAATTGGAAATTTTTTTATAGCCTCTATTTTTCGGGGATTTGGTTTTATTCCCTCTGGCGTAATGACATGACCAAGGAATTCAACGGATTTTTGAAGAAACTCTGATTTATCTAACTGAATTTTCATGTTATTCTCCACTAACCTTTGAAATACTAATTTTAGGTTTTTAACATGTTCTTGAAGGGATGTTGCAAAAATAATTATGTCGTCCATATAGACGAGGCAAATTTTACCTTGAAGGCCTTGGAGGACGTTGTCCATGACACACTGGAAAGTGGCTGGGGCGTTTTTTAGACCAAATGGCATACGAGTATATTCGTAATGACCATTTTCTACATTAAAAGCTGTTTTTTGAATAGAATTCGGATGCATTTCAATCTGGTGGAATCCTGATGCGAGATCTAGCGTAGTAAAATATTGAGCTCTGCCTAATTTATCAAGGATATCAGAGATATTAGGCAAAGGATACCTATTATCTATGGTCTTTTCATTGACCTTGCGGTAATCGATGACCATACGCCATTTTTGTTTGCCAGATGCGTCCATTTTTTTTTGGAACAATCCAAACAGGAGAGGACCAGGGGCTTTGGGAAGGTCTAATAATATTGTCTTCTAGCAACTGAGATATTTGTCTTTTAACTTCTTGTTGGTGGACATAGGGATACCGATATGTTTTAGTATGTATAGGAATTTCATCTGTTGCTTTTATCTCATGCTTAACACGGTTGGTAAATGTAAGTTTATCGCCTGGTTTATGTAAGACATTAGGAAATTGATTAATAAATTTTTCTAATGCACTCTTTTCTTCGGAATTGAGATGGTCTGAACGTATTAATGAAAAGGGGTTATTAAGTTTTATATAGTCGTCAGTTTGATATACCTCGTTTCGGACTTGTTCTAAATTAAATAATTCAAATTGTTCGGAGTGAAACGGTGAACTAATTTCTCTTATATGATATGGCAAAAACTCAAGAATTACACTTTTATCAGTAAAGTTTTTTAACTCGAGAAGAATTTGGTTATTATTTACCATTGTTATGCAAGGAGATACTTCAACTTGATTAGTTTTTATATAAGGAATAGTTATTTCCGTGTTTTCAGGCAAATCAGTATTAATTTTTGCTAATAAACTATTATTAGGTGGAATTTCTATTTTTTGAACTTCAAAATTTGTACGAAAATAAAAAGGTATGGTATATTTGTTATTATATAGCGATTGGTTCATTAAGTCTATATTCAGTTGTAGTTTTTTCAAATCTCTAATGCCTATTATGCCATCGAAATAATCATGAAAGTTGTAGAGTATATATTCAAGTGGTTGGGAAATACCAAAGTCTGATAAAATATTTATTTCAGCTTTACTTTGTGTTGTTTGCTTTCCCATACATGTAACTAGGGTGTGTTTGGAATTTCGTATTTTATTTGCAAAATATTTTTCTGCAATAGCTGGTCTAATTAGGGAGGTGTGACTACCTGTATCTATTAGAAGTTTACAAGGGGGGTTTTTTATTTCGATATATGGAAGGGCATTAATTTGAAAGCTATTTAAAGTTAAACTGGATGGTCTATTCCAGAGGCCTCCGATGGAAAATTTTCATTTTCCTCTAAGGTCTGTTTTTCGCAATTTTCATGGTCATTAGAAAACTGGCTGTAATTATATTCTATATCATCTGGGTTATCAGGATTGTAAAGATCTGAATTGTCAAAATATTCGGATTCTGGTTCGGGATAATCATTCATATAAGTGATTTCCTGAAATCGTAAGGGGTTAGCATAGGGATTTTTCTGCCAAAAGTTTTGTGGAGCGGAGTTTGTTGGTCTTTGGAAATTATTGTTAGGCACTTGAGAAAATTGGTTTTGTTGTGGACCTGAATTATTCGGCCTAAAATGTTTTTGTTGGACACTAACTCCGTACATTGGTGTAGGTTGGCTTGAGTTTTTATTTGAATTTTGATGTGCAAAAACATTTTTTGGTTTTCCAAAAACTTGCGAATTAGTCGGGAATCTTTGTTACGGGAATGGCCTGCGAGGTTGAACATTTATAGGTTGGCTAGAGAATTGCGTTTGCTGAGGGCGAAAATTGCTATTTGGGGAAGGAAAATTATTTGGCATTTGTTGAAATAGATTTGACTTAAAGAAGTTAGGCGTTTTTTGTATCTGTCTTTGGGGAATATTATTATTATTATTATTTGGGTTAGGCCTAAAGTTAATTTGATTTTCTAACATTGCAAAAATTCATAACATGGCTAGTAGCTAAACTTAAATTTGCAGGGTTATGAATTAACAAAATGGTTTTTAGTTCAGAGGGCACATTTGCCATAAGGACTTGAACTGCCGTTTGTTCCGCTTGTTCAATAAAGGCATTTTTTACTACCTGTGACAAATGTTCTGAGTGTAATTTAGAGGTTATTCTATGTACTAAAATTTTAAGTCTATCAATAAATTCTAAGAGAGATTCGTTTTTGTATTTTGCACAAGAGGTTAATTGGTTTGTTAAGTTCTGTCTAGAAATGGGGTCGCCGAATTTTTGTCTTAAAGCATTTTTAATATCTGTCCATGTTGTTAAATCGGGTCGACTCATAAGAAAGTTTCCGGCTTGATCGATTAATTTGGATTTTATGGAAAGTAAAACAAATTCTTTCTGTGATTCATCACCAGTATAATAACGTGTATAAAATTCGTCTATTGCGTGTATAAAATATTCTAAATGATCGGGGTTACCATTAAAAGATTTTAAGAGTTGGACAGTTGCTCTTAAACTTTCAGCCATTTTATTGTCTGTCAAACTAAGATTCTGGAGATCTTCTAAGATTGAGTCAAGATTCATAAAATTAAAGTTTTGTATGAAATATTAAAATAAGGTTAATAGAATTAGAAATTTCTATTTATGAAAATTTAACACTCGCAAAAAGAACTTTTTGGTATGAGGATTTCTAAAAATCTAAAGCTTGAAAATTTTTCGTATGAAAATTTTCCAAAAGAACGTAAATAAACTTGAAAATTTTACGGGTGAAAATTTACAAAAGGACTTAATAGTTTAAAGAACACCAATTCACAAAATTATAATAGCACTTTAGGAAAGAATGGTAAATTACAAAAATGCTTCTTGGAGACTTATGATGTTCTTGTATCCTCAATTGACAGTTGAAACTGAAGATCTGGACCTCCACTCGTAGAAATTCTTGTTGCAGCGAAAGCAAGACTTCTGGATAGTGAAAATCTGAAACTTTGAGGATCCTACAACGACTGCGCCATTTAAGTGTAATTTTCAGGAAAGACCGTTTTTAAAAACATTTATTATTATTTAAAATGAATTTATTCGATCGAATTCCAAAATTACAACTTTCTTAAATGTTACGAATATAAGTTTACACGACGAAGTACAGACTTAGACTGACGACTAATTAGAAATGGCGGTATTTATATGTGCATTCTAATCTAAATATACGACGTCATTAATTACTAGAAAGTGTGTATAGTTTCTAAATAATGGATATATAATTTACGAAACAAAATCAAGAGATCAAATTTGTTCAGAAATTAATAAGAATTATAAAAATAACCTTTGTTTCGAGAGAAAGCAGTAGCGTACAATATTTTTCTGTAGAAATAGTTAGTTCAAATCCCGCACGAACGCCAGGGAAAAAATTAAAGAAAAATAGTTTGCATCAGAAAATGCCTCTTATTGCATAGTAGCTATGTCCCAAATTTCATTAAAATATCTAGAGTGGTATCATAGATATTTAATAAAATATAATATAAAAAAAAAGATAATTGTTTGAAAACTTTACCACCTACTATCTCAAAATTTAAGACATTTAGGACATATGTTCATATAAGTTTCTTTTATAAAATGAAACCTTAAATATTTTAGAAAGAGTCGAGGATTTAGATTAATTTCGATATCCTCCTAAATGACAAAAATTAACATACAAAAAACGCATTGCAAATATTAAGGAAACCATTGATTTTCATCACTGATTTTTTTTTTTCAGTCAGATTTCATGAAAAATAGTATCTACACGTTGTGAAAAAATTTAATATTTTCAGATTTAGATTTTTCCATGAATATTACAGATTAAATTACGGATTTTTTTATATTTAAACTAAAAATAATCGCAGTTGTCATACAATTTTAATAAATGAATAAAACATTATTTTTGACATATACATATTTAATTTTTTTATTTCTAAATTAATCTTACATGATCTATCCTGTACATAAATATAATTAACAGATCTCCCGTTTCCAGCACATCTTTTGATTAAATTCAGCCAGGCATAGGATTAAAGAGCAATAATCGTAAATATGAAACTTAAACAAGCTAAGAAATGCATCTGCTAACCTGAAAGTCTTAGGAAGCATGTAATTAGGAGTTCTCGTTAATTATCCTTTTATACCGTAGAAGACGGATGACACAGAAGGCGTAGACTTTTATCAGCTTTGAGATACGAAGGGAAAATTATTCTCGGTATTAAATTAAGCTTGGATAATTTCATGCAGAAGGGTAACTTGTATATTTTTCCCTTAATTCTCGGAAATTCAAGAAACATGGTATAAGAATTTAAGCTAGGAAAAAATTTAATAAAAAAACATATGGGCGGCTTACCGACCATTTAATATATACATTAACAGACAGCGGAACACTGTACAAGTGAAGATAAACAATTTCCAGTCTATAATAGTAAGTATGACGACGGGGATACCACAAAGTTCAACTTTTTGACCCACGCTTTTCAACCTCTACCTGCAATATACCATAGTAATATCACCACAAACACTACTAGTTGTCTTTGCCGACGACACATCTGCCACTACATCCCGTAAAAGTACACGCTTCATTAGGCTACTTCTACAGCAGCATATATTGCGGCCGTGATAAAAGACTGCAAAATTCAGGTTAAACTATTTTACACATTACTGCGGTATCTTTGCTATTGATTTACACATCCTTTGGGTTACAATTTACTAACGAACATCATTTCAGAGTATCGTATTGATTTTAATAATTTTATATATACATTGAACAGAAAACATATTTTTGTGGCCATCTGGTTTTTTCTACATTCCCTTAAGGATTTGCTTTGGGTTTCTTAAAAATTTAATTTGGTTTGCATGTCGCTATAAAATTTATATTAAGGCTAGTAACAAGACTTATGTCATTACTCACCAATTATTTGTGAGCTACAATTTATTGATTTATTTTTCTTGGCTCCCTCCATCAATCTATAATGGTCTCAGTTTTTATTTGGTCTAAACTAGTTTCTTACCAAGTGTCATCTTTGATTAATCTATAAAAGACATTTAATAGTCTTATTTTTTTTTATAGCATCCAAGCGTTTATTTCGCATCTCAAAGTTGGTATTGGTCACTAATTTATTTCCTATATATTTACTCATTATTAGGCCCTTTTAAGCAATGTCGCCAAATTTTAATTACCTGTCTTGTAGCAATGTGTTTCTCTCTCTATAAATGTCACACCGGGGTTTTTTATTTGATTTGTTTTCATTTGTTATTAACTTTTCACAACTTAGCAATGTCTGTTCTATTTAAATTCTTGTTTTGTTTAAGGATTAGTTGCCAAATTTCAATCACTTGATAATTAAACATAATATAACCCTTTGAGCAGATAAAGTTAACTCCCTGTCAATTTGGTAACCCCGTTGATTGTGGTTTTTGCCGTCTTTTAAAATCATCAAATATTAATTTGTTTCATCGTGCCTGTGTTAAGGGCAGCTGCTTTTAAGCAATTATAATTTTGATATTCATTAGTGTGAGGAAGGAACGAGCAAATATATTACCTGATTCAACCATTTTTTCTTTTTTCTGACCGACTTTTTTAGCCTTGTCCATCACCTTTGTAATTAAAATGTTTCAATACCCAAAGTACTTATTTACACATAGCTCTGAGAATGTCGAAAGCGCTCTGCTATTATAATTAATTTGGGTATTATACACGCTACACAGTTAGACTTTTTATTTCAGTATTTCCACATGTACACACATCCCTATAAGTTTTCATTCAACCCGTTTCAGAAGTAAGTTATTCAAAATAATAGCACAACTAGACTAAGAACCACATAGACATATCACACTCTCCAATTAAAACATACAATGGAGGGGCGAAATCAGGTATCTAGGCCCTTACTACAACAAACTCGCATGAAATCATCACATCATAATTAAAAGAGCAAATGTTATAAGTTAACAAGCAGTGTCCTCTGCTGCGACTTTCAGTAAAAAACAAAATCTTTTGTTTTACCACCGTATGCTCTAATGCCCGACATGTAAAGACTAGCAGCCTACTAAAACACAATAATACAAATCATGGATATTGTCCTCTGGTACGTAACACATTACATAACGACTTAAAGATTGATGACTTACTTGAGCACATACAAAATTTCAACGACTTACTCTTAACTACCGTAAGATGCAACGTTAACTAAATAAGCCGTGCCATCCTCCCGGTGTCCCTAAATAACATCACGGGGCGCCCCAATGTTCCCGGCGAAGCATAGCTTCTACCAGAGCAGTTACAAACTTAACCGTAGAGTGAGACGTGGCACATACGGACAAATCGCGAATTTAGGTGGCCATAATTCGATATTTAAAGTTATATTTATATATTTTTCACAATTTTGTCAAAATCGCCTAAATAAAATTTAGAAATTGAATGCAGTTTTTGGCATTGACTTCGCATGTTTGCTAGAATTAAAAAAAAGCAATCGAATAATAGGTATATGTATTATGTAAACAAATTTTATTTTTAACAATATATAAATTAATCGTGTTTATGAATACATAAGTGTTACAGTTAAAAAGGCATTTTAATTACTGTCCAATTGTTCATCATCACTATCATTATCGATATTATCGACATCATCGACATCATCTTCATCATCACCACTACAGATCGGTTCCATAATTACGATTCAGGCGTCAGGCGTTTTTAACACGCTTAGTACTGCTTTATTAAAAGTCATTCTGGTTTTCTTTCTACATGATGATATCACGGGATCAGAGGCTATTAATATCCAATTAACTATATCCAAATTAGTTGCAAGCCTTGAGGTTTTCCTTGAGTGAAACTGTCGGAGAATTTTGTAACTTTTATGTCCAGCTTCAATATCTTCAATCATCTTCTGAAAGTTGATCAGGAGGTACAGGTAGTGATTGAATGATGTCAGAGGCATGTATCAACAACTTGTGCACGCTAGCGCTCATTCTGTACCAGCTGTAAAGAAAGATAGATCTCTTAGCAGTTTCTATGCAGTCCTTTTTGAAAGTCTGTTCATTTACATAGTGACCACACGAAATTACACTAAGTATGTTCCGCGTTCTATTAGTTCGTTGTCAATTCCAGTTGTCTGGGCGACTAAAACGGGATTTTTCAAAAATTTTTTGGCGGTACTCCCGTCATTACTATTGCCTCCGCATTGCTTTGGTTGATCGACGACAAGACCTATTTTTGAGTAAAAATCAGTAACTATTTTCTTCTTTCTTTTGTTCACCTTCTCTTTGGCCTCTATTCCTCTAGCCTGCTAGCTTTGAATCTCAAGTTTATATGCAATACGTAGAGGCATGTAATACGGAAATACCATATTTATATGTGCTTGTATCACAAATTCTTTATTGCACTTTTTCTAAGTCGTTCATATCTTTAGAACTAGCTTTGCAAACATTACATGACTCAGTACTTATGGTATCTGTTGAAATATTAATAGTTTTACCTTCTAATATTGTGCATATAGGAGTGTGCACGAATGTTATCTCCTTAGTGCCTATAGAAACAATTGTGGGTAAAATGTGAAATTTGATTTTGCACTATATTGAATTCTTTTATATTGTCTCGCGATTCTTTTTTTAATTTAAACAAAATTGGTCGGCAGTACTTGATAGACGATAAGCTCATGTTCTTCCAAAATATTTTCTTATTTGCTCCTTCACATATAGATACTTCGAGGGGCACAATAGTACATAAAATTATATTTGAATCTGTATACTGCGAATTTCTTGTAAAATTCTGTTTATATATGCTATGCCCACCCTTTTTAGTCCCCACTTATAAAAAAACATTAATGGTATTGAATCTTTCTGGAATATTTTGCGAGATTACCTCTGACTGTACTTCTGCTAGCAGCTGAACAGTCAAATCAAGTAAGTCTTGCACTGGTCCATGAGCACATCTTTTCTTAGCTCCAAGTCTCATATTTATGTATCCCACCTTAGTTAGGTTCAGTAAGACATAAGACTTCATTAGGACTATATGATGTTACTTTATCAAACGAAGATCCATCACGAATTGCCTTCATTTTTTTTAATGGCTTAGGAGTGCTGTTTACGGCAAGTTTTACAAACTGGGCTGCTGTTCTTTTGCCTGCTTTTATTAGGCTTGATTCCGCAGCAAAATATATTTTTTCAGGAGGGAGATCCGTGACCAGTGATACAACACTTCGGCGTTTACTGAAGCTAGAGTTGTCGTCTAAGAACTTTTTCGCCTTCCTGGCTTCTTTGAAAAATCGAATTGCGTAGACTTTCTTGGATGTTGTGGTTAAACGTGTATACACAGTTTTAGCTCTGTATCTGGCCATGCCTTATTTTTTTCACAAAATCTCTCATACATGTATTTACATTCACGCCACTAAGATAATCGTTTCGTAACAAACACCTTCACAACGTTTTTTAACTGTGTAGGAACACTTTCAGATATTTCACTTATGCTGAACTTGTCCGTTATGTACTTTATTAATTGTTCATTACACTTTGTTGACGATAATTTAAACAACTCGTTATTTTTCAACACCAAAAATAGTTCGATTCGTTTCATATTTACCTCATGTATTCGTCGTGTAGCGGGTTCATTGGGACTACCTGGAAAAATAATATGTAATCAGCAATGGCGGAGACATGAGGAGCTGTTTTTGGTCTCAAATTTATCGTTAAGGCATTAACTTTCATATTATTAAAGAATAACAGTTGTACTCAATGAAACTTTTTTTAAAATCATTGCTATGTAAATTTGTATCGAATTTTTGAAACCAAAAAAGTGGTCTTGTAAAAGGTATTTGATTTTTACAAATTTTATAAATTTAAAGAAAAAGTAACACTAAAATATTAAAGTACATACCTGATGTTTCAATCTCCATAATGAAGGTTTTTTAAATTCAAATAACACAACAATAAACAAACGTAATTTGTCCGGTAAAATTTGAAACGCAAAAAAGATGACTTCGTTTACAAGCCAACCTTGTTTTTACGCACAGCCTCCTACTATACGGTAATAAAATAAATAATTTGGGATGATAAAGACCGACTATCGCACATCGCGTTATGAGCATTAAAAATGTTTTTTGAGTATATTGCTAAAACTATTATTGACAACCTAATATAGCTCTTTGTCCATATGTACGTCGCCTGAAATTAGTAAGGTTGAATCTTACCCATCAACACGTTCTTCCACACCTTGTGTTTTTCCGCCGTTTCACTGTAGGGCAATGGCGAACATATCACAAAAGGACATCTAGACGGGGTGCAGAGTCAAATCCAGTCCTCAGTTTTTGCAAGTTCTAATTAAAACCTCCCTTACAAAAAACGGCCTCCCAGTACCTCCCCAGCACAAGCTCCACCAGAAGGAACATATCGTAATAGTAAGATATCCTTAGTTCAAATATTTTAAGGGAACTCATCTAAATAGATTTAGTTTAAGTCAGCTGTAAGTTATATATAAGCCCAACAATTAATATAATATACATTTATCTTTTACTGAAATCTCTTGCGGTCTATGAGTCTAGTTTATATAAATACTACTGTAACAAATTTTAAAACTAGTTTCAATAAACTACTCCGAGGTTATTTCCTTTGCCTAATCCGCAGAAATAATGACTACATTGAAAAGTAGATCTACCTCGACATGGTCTAATCACAAGAGTAAGAATTTTTAATTTATACATACTAAACCAGCTGGGAAAAAATGAACCAATTTTTTGCAATCACTTTTTTATTGCAACATTACCTTACTGCCGAGGTGACTTTACAAAATACAAAACTCATTTTGTTTTAATAGGGAAAAGGTGAAACATTTTGACTCTCGATTATATGCTATTAACTTTAATTTTACTAGAAATAATAATATAATAATATTAATTTAGAAAGTGTAGCTTTAATTGGTTTTGTTATATCTTGGCATGCAATATACGTCTTTTGGTTTTAAATTTAATGAAATTTAACCCTTGAATATATAACCCAATCTTAAAGAACCTTTTAACCTTCTAAACCCCTTGGAGTAAAGCGTTGCCAACCGAAAACGACGTAAATCCAAAGAATTAATTTAGGAAAACCATGAAGAGCGGCGGATGTCACTTAAAACCGCGCTTTTAGGGTAGAAAGGCCTGACTGGGCTTTGGCTTGTTAATGGACCCTTTTAGGTCATGTGGGACTGATTAAATGGTAGATTGGTATAAACTACTAAATATGTTCATATTACAGGTTTATCTCTTTTAATTAGATTACTATTCTTGCTTTTTTTTCAGAAGGAGCTTTTAAATAAGTATTACAGAGTAGAACTATAATAAAATAATTACCTTCAATATTGTTCCCTAATTTAGTCATATTTTATCATTTTATCTGATACTAGCATAAAAAGACGGAATATTATTAATCAATTTTTCAATGCCTCTTGAGACAATATATTAAGCACTTCAAAAATTATTGCGTTGTTAGAAGCAGTTACTTAAAACAAATTGTTGATACTCTAGTGAATACTATCTTACCCTTTGTTAACAATCTGTTAACATAACGTACCGATGGGCCAGTCTTGCAGGAACATCAAAATGTTCATTAGTGACTTTGTGTCCAGACACAAATAACAATTGAATTCACTGAATCAACCTGCTCTTAAAGCTGCTATCTGGAAAAAATGAACGCGCTGATTTGACTTCGTTCTCCGTTAGCCGTTTGTGGTACTGGGATACTATGATTTAAGAAAGTTATGAATGCTATAAATCCTAATCACATTTCGAAATTGTCTGCCAAAGTCTTTGCCTAATTTAATAAGGCTGTGTATACCCAATACATCAGCGTCGTGAAGAGACGGCATGTTTTGTTATACAGGCAAAAAAACGAAAACGAAACAGAGGCATTGACGGGCAGCTCAAAATTCTTTTTGAAAAACGCTCAGACACGTCGATTTTGTTTTCGAGGAGGCCACTAAATTATCACAAAAGCACCTTAATATCTGTAGCCCCTTAGGTGGGGATAGCACAACGCCAAAAATCGTAATTGGAAACGAGGGTGATACCTCATTTTAAAGGTCTTTCGATTCCCTTCAAAATGGTTAAAATATCATGTGATTTAGTTTAGTAGTTTTAGAGATTTATTGATTTAAAGCTTAATACATCAGATTAGTGGAGATCAATTATAGCAAGAAATTTACCATATATAAATAATATAATGATATAAACTGTTTATTTCATCTGCTAATGATGCAAACTTGGTTAGCGAAACGCGGATCCAGAACGTAACAAATTGTGGTTAGGACTCTTGTATTTTGATCAAAATTTATACTAACAATTATATTTGATAACATTGTAAAATATAATTTACGAAGAAGCCTACAGAGTACCTTTGATTTTACTTATTATAACTTAGTTAATTTCAGTAATGTGACAGGGTTGCCGCTACATTTTAAATAAATAAATAAATTTAAATATTATTAATTTATTATGCTCTTGTTACACGAACCTTACCAAAAAAATTGGTAGTAATTTTCTCTGACCCAGTATTCTTTCAGTGCATGTTAGACCATTTGTTTAATTTAAAAATATACAAAAAAACATAATCATTAGTTGTTTTCTGTACTTTTTAGCCTGTTTTATTATTCACTTCTCTGTTTGATTCAAATGTTATAATGAATTTTCCCCGTAGTTCTACATAATCGATAAACTTCAAATTTAATATACGTCAGTAGATAAGGCAATTGCGCATTCTTGAATAAAACTCGTAATTTTTACATGTAAATCCCCATAAGAAAATTTAATATCCGATTTTTAATTTTGGTGCCATTTAATACTCAGTATTAACGAAAGCGCCGATTTACTATTTTGTTTATTAGAAGAACGAGGTTTAAAGGGAACAATTTTTTATTACACCAAATGTTTGTAAAATACAGTAATATCCATAAACTATACCGGCAACATTTAAATTAAAATAGGTCTAGGCGTTAATATATAACATGCTTTAAAAATTAATCACACGTGTAGAAAGCACCATTTTTTTTAGTCAGTACATCCTTGAATTGTTTTCTTGGTAACCTTTTAATAACATCAGGGAGTTTTTATAATACTTTAAAGCCAGAAAATTTGGACTTGGACCATTCTAACACTTTATAATTCCATATCTGAACGTTACAAAATTTAGCTTTATGTCTAGTATTTTGGTCATGTACAAATTCATACCTATTCATTCCTACAACATTCCTTATATCTCATACAGCTACTGTCTTTAATGCTTTTCTCTGATAACTAAATATTCTATGTCATTGTGCGTCTTGTCCCCATATGATTGTAGTATATGATATAAGAGAATGACATTTTCCAAAATAAACAGTTCTCAGGCCATCTACTCAGAGCATCTGCAATGTTTCTCAATACAAAAATATTATCAGAAATCTTTTTTCTCAAGTTCTGAATGGATTCTTAAAAACTTATCTTCACCTACTGTGCCAAAATTTTTTTGGGCTAAAATTAACTTAGGTTTCATTAAAAAATAATTTGTTTGATTAGGACCAATTTAAGGCTCTGGACTCCGCCTCACACGACTCCGATATATGGGTATCTATATCAGTATGAATAGTGAGAAAGGTGGTGTCATCAGCAAAGAGAGTGTATTTTGTATTATCTTCTCCAAGTCAATCATTATTATATATAATGAAAAGAATAGGCTCCAGTACACGTTTTGAAAGATATAATAGATAAACCGCAAATCTAAAGTAAACATCAACGAACCTTAATCGTATATATGTCTACAGTTATTTGTTATACAATAATTAATTTTGTTTTTTAATATTATTTAAATAAGGATATGATATTTATAAAAATAATATATGTAGATAAATTAAAAATCAGGTGCGCTTCTATATCCGGTAAATTGAAAAGGTGCTGTCTTTAGAATCAGTTATTTAAAACTATTTTTAATACAGTAATTCAAACCATTGAAAACATAGTTCAACGTTTTTATTATATATTTATGTCTTTAACAATACTTATAATAAAATTATGCATTTTGGAGTGGACTTAATGGAAACAAAAACGGGTATATTAAGAAATAAAACAAAGCTATTAGTTTATTTTATATTTCATTTTTAATTCATCTCCCTAGAATATTTAAGTATTTAAATATATATATATATATATATATATATATATATATATATATATATGTATTGTTACTGCTCGTACATATCTCGTCTAAATTATTTATATAAGTATATGTCTATGTTTAATCATAGGTATTATTTAGAGGCTATATATTTGCATTTACTTTACTCTTCCATTATGGAAACATGCCCCTAAGGTAATGTGCTATGTGATGTTTTAAAAATTCGTCGTTTATCATCATGAGCGTTCAGACATACCTTTATTTGACGAATTACAGTTCGTGTTTTTTGGATCTAATTAAATTTTGTGATATTGTCTTTTCAGTCACAGATTCTAGACAGCCCACATAATCATTAAATGTTATTTTATTTCTACAACTAATAATTTTGAATTTTATTTTAGAACGTAGACCAATGAAACGAGTAATAATTCGTCTATTGTTGTCATATTTCATTATTCCAAGAACGTTTTGTTAACTGGGGCTTGTTATATATCTTGTTACTTGGGTAATTGCTAGTATCAAAATAATTATATCAATCTTGTTTAATTTCGAATATACGATGTCCCTACCTGCAGTGGCGGCTTCTCCCTTATGTTAAAGGGTCAATGACCCACAATGAATATTTCCAAACAGAAACAAATAAATAAAATAATACATAATTTATAATTTTTTCAATTTTTTTTAAATTTGGAAATTCCCTTTATTATTCTAAGCGTATAAACTCGTTGACAGTTCTCTTAATTCCGCGACACACAATCCATGCCTCGCACCGCGATCTCCGGAGAGGTTTCGTTTCATTTGGAATCGAGCATGGCTGGCGGCCCGCGTTGTTATAAACGCAGGCGAGTTTTTTCCGAGTGTTCCCGATCAAATTCGCATAGGGGCGCAAAATATGTCCATAATCAAAGTTTTTTTTGTTTATTTTTAATTTATTTATTTTAGTATACAATATCCAACAGGCTAGCCTGTTACAGGATAAGGAAAAAGATATACATACTAAACATAACATGCAATATAAAATATATAACAACAATAACAGTACGACACATAATGACAAAATTGACACTTTTTGCGCAAGAAAAAGTAACGGTTAAAATTAGAATATAAATTAGAAAAGGGGTTGAATAATGAAAATTAAAAATGAGGTTAAACAAACATCCTTCTAATCTCTTGAATGTTGCAGTGTAATATGTCAATACTATTTTGAATTTTATTGTAGTTTTTTGAAATCTGATGTACTGGAGAAGATATCAGGATGTTTGTATGTGGAGCTGGGGTTTGAATAAAGCTCAAGCATCTTGCTTCCAGTCTAGGCACTTTATATCTAATACAATCGAGCAGACGGATACAATTAATCTTATTGTTTATTCATTTATACAAAAATATAACTGAGTTGCATGATCTTCTAGCCGCTAACTCAGTAAGGCCAAACCTAACAAGCAAATCTTCATGAGGACATCCAACAGCCGGCCACACACCGTCCAATATGCAGTTTAAAGGAATGTATAAGGATACGATAGAGGCGTAGTCAAAACGAGATCTTACAAATGTCGAGTAAAGAGAAAGCAGCGTACCGGGCTGTTGAAACTCCCTTGAATTACGCAAAATAAAGCCCATTCCTTTCGATGCATTTATCACTGTATCTTCAATATGGTTAATAAATGTAAGTTTTGAATCGAAAATTACTCCAAGGTCCTTAATCACAATAGATGTTGCTAGCACAACATTATCTATGGCATAATTATTCTCAAATTGTTGTAATTTTCTCGAAAAAGACATGATATTACACTTTAGAAAAGTATACTGAAAGTAAACGGAAGTTTATTTTCAGTACACCATCTACCAAACAAGTCTAAACAGTTTTGTAGTCTATAAGCATCGGCAGGTGAGCGTATCTCACAAAATATTTTAAGGTCGTCCGCATACAGCAAACATTCGACCTCCAATCAAGAGACAATGTCATTAATGAACATATTAAAGAAAAGTGGTCCAAGCACTGACCCTTGCGGTACCCCCGATGACTGTACAAATCTCTCAAACCTGTATCCACGGAACTGTACATATTGATACGTATTTGGTGAACAGGATTTTATTAATTGAACCAACGGAAGTTACTAGGAACAGGATAATGTCATTCATTTAAATCAACCACAGGGTAGAATTTTGGGACTTGGGACATTGTCGACACCTATGAGGATTATATACATCAAATTATGTCAGGTAAGAATCTTCCTTTATCTGATCATACTTATACATATAATTGTTATTAGCTTCTGCATAATACTGAACACTGACTTAAGCCTCCTCTTATTCAATGATCTATAATTGTAACAATGTTTGCATCAGTTAAGTTTAAGTTCTTGTTGACTTTATAAAGCATGCAACGAAATGCATAGCCAAGTAGACAGACAGACAGACAGACCCAGGACAGAATCCATAGGTTTTGAGACTAATCCGTCGAAATATCTCAAATACATCTGCCAACAGTAGAACGCCGATTTTAAGGTATACCTCTGAATAGTCTTATGTTTTACAGTCAAAAATATCCCACACTTTTTGTACATGTTGATATGCATCGCCACTTATAAGCCTGCCCTCCAAATGATTATAAAAACCAAGCCTTGAGCGCAGTATAATGTTAGTAAACACTTTCCAACTATCCATGTGATCATAAGGAAATACACGGTTGTGAGCTAGTACGGGACACTGCTCCTCAGATATATTAAATGTTTCACTTTTTAATATAGGATAATTTTCTAAGTTTTAAGAAAGCTGAGTACAGAAATCTGAATAAATCTATAAATCGAAACTTAATAGAGGTACCAGAAATATATTTTGTAAAGAAAATATATTTTTGCTTGTTCACTATTTCCATCTATTTCAGTATAGAGAATTTCAAATTAATGCCGACTTGCCTCTAAAATATAATTAACTAACCTAACCTAACCAAATATCCAAAGTGTTTGCAAGCTGTACACGGGCGCAATAAGTAAAATTTTGTATATATGTTTTTGGTAAACCTATATAGTTTTTATTTAGTTCAATTAAATTTTGTGAACTATTTATTTTGAAAATTATACCAAATTTGATGATTTGAAGAACAAAAAGTATAATGATGAATGATGAAGAACTGATTACGGCCAAAATAAAACCAATGACATCCATCACTTCTATAGCTAATAGACATCGGGACGCCAATAAAAATCAAAACAGTTTAAAAGTCTCAGATTTTAAATATACCCCATTATAGGTATCAAACTGACTATAGTTGGCGCATTACCTTTCTGGAATGACGTCATTTTTGGTTATTTTTGTTTGATTTATGTTAACTGACAGTGACAAAAACATTTTGAAAAAATTATGTGATATATATACATTGATTTGTTGTGATTCTTTTTGATATAATAAATCACAGCTAATAGTTTTGAATATCTTGATTTTATCCGCAAACTGATAATATAATTGAACGAGCTTCAAATGCAACAAAACTTGTACATCAAAAGCGTAAAAACAAAAATTACAAATTACACTATAGCGAAAAATGAATATGTTACAATGCAGACTTTGCTTAAAAAACTAAAAGAGATAAATGAATATTTTAATTTTTCCATCACCTCGCTAAGAAAATACGTAAAAAGTATTGGTTTTAAGTGGAAGAAATCAAATAATAGAAAATACCTGATAGATTTGCCCCACATCGTCCACAAGAGAATCAATTTCTTGCGGGCGGTCAAAAATGATCTGTACAAGATGCTTATACCACCGTATTTATTGATGGGATTTTTAGTAAATAAGCAGGATAACACTATGTCTACAAGTTCTAAAAAAGCTAGTGAAGGTCATGATATATCTCAAAGGAAGGATTTAAACCACAAAAAGCTAAAAAGTGAAATTTCATGACAATAAAATTTCGTTATTCCCCTTTTCTTAATATTTTTTCAGTATTGTCTGTAATTGAGAATTAAAATAATTTTGATGAAAATAAGATAACACATAAATGTATGCATTTTAAAACTGAGTTAAAACCGAGTCTTTTTATTATTACTTTTTTCTTCTATCTCTAAAAATAAAGTATTGGGGGGTGTTTAAATGTTTATCCATATAAATCGATAATGGCTCAACGGATTTTAATAAACTTGATATCACTGAAAAAAGCATTCCTTGGGAATCCAACGTTATCTAACTAATTGTGTTTTTGGTTTGGGATCTTGCCACTAGACGGCGTTTTTTGATAATATAACACGTATTTTTTGTCCTATTTTTGGCCAATGAAACTTTCACCAACTTAATTTAAAGCTAATATAAAATTGAGTCATGTTTGTTAAAAACTCTTTCCATATCTGATATAAAAAAACCAAATATGCCTAAAGCAAAATAAAAAATTTAATTCTTATAATTATTTTGTTTTAAACTAAAACCACATCAAAATGACTGCTTTGGTTTAAATTCGAGAACGATCATCTTTTTGCATACTGTAGCTCTGAAAAGGATCGATTTTGAACAAAAAATATTATTTAATGAGTACTCAAGTGTTCAAATTGTCTTGTGTCACATTCCACACATTGTTCCAATCTTTCATGAGTGGAGAAAATTGCCACTTCAATTTCAGCCACAGACTTCCGTCGAATTGCATTTCGAATTATGTTTTGCTTGTTGGTGGAGTTTGAAAAACAATATCTTTCATACGTTCCCATAAATAGAAGCCGATATACGTAGAGTCGGGCGACCGGAAATAAACTTCCTTTTTCTGTAGCGCTCTTGAAAAGTCTCGCTGAACCGTCCAATCGCAAGAACATGATTTGCCTAATATCCAATTGCCCATCATCTAACAAAACTGGCCACTCATTGATCAAAAACTCTAAGAAGAGATTACCAGTTAACGCTCGGTCAAACAATTAGAGTCCGATAATTATGCCTCCTATAATGCTACACCACACGTTTAGATTTTAGCGTCCTTGGTGTTGCACTTCTCGCATCCAATGCAGATTTTCAGCAGACCAATAATGCATATTGTGAAAATGTACCCTACCGTCACTATTAAAAGAAGCTTCGTCGATCCATAGAATCAGTGATAAGAAATTTTGGTTTTGATGAATCATGCCTAACATTCAGTGGCAATAATTTAATCTCTGATCGAAATATTCTTCATTTAAGGCTTGGTGCAAGACTATGTGGTAAAGATGTATTCTAAAAAAAACATGTAGATACATAATTCTAATAATACTGAACGGTGTATTAAATTTACCTGTTGTCTAACATAATAACGCCCTAGTTCCTATATGTCTGTTAAACTCTATATAAGCCAAGACATTATTAATATTCTCCTCAGTTCTTCCATTGCGACATCAACGAAATCTAGGACGACGAGAACTACCAGTATCGCCTAATCGCTGCACCAAGCATAGCGTGGAAATACTCTCCTTCCTTAATGATGTCGATCTGGATACCGCGCCGCGTACTGTCTTTCAGGTATTGCTGCATTTTGAAAACATTTGAAGTAGACCGCAACCATATGGACGGCTTCATCGTTTGGAAAAGGCATTTTGAATACTTACATACACAGTTAATAAGAATGAAACTGCGTTTAATAAAGATTTGACATTTCTCTCCAATATTATTTAAGAGCTTGCTATTTGTTTCCACGGCCTATTACATATCTTATTGAGGGAAGCAATGAGTGCTTTTTATTTAAACACATAAACTCTGCATGTATAGATTAGTATTTCATTTTTGGCTTAAAACAACAATTAAAATTTATTTTAAACATTCTTTCAAATTTTTCTTTATTATTTTAGAAAACAAATGTGTTAAAAAAAGTCCGAAAATCGCCAGTAAAGCAACAAAACAAACTGTCAAAATATTCATTTTATTCCGCTATTTTTTAATTACTCACTAATATTTTAGCTTATGGGGGCTTTGATTATCTATTTTAGTGTGCAAAAAAATATATGGGCGTGTTCACGTTTTTTCGTGAAAATCCGCTCTTTGTGCTTAAGTTAGGGAGAAGTTGGTAAGATGCCACTTGCATGTGCTTATGTAAGCTTCATCTTGCTATTTTTTCTTGCAAAAAATATCGATAGATTTAATTTTTTTTAGAAAACTTGCAGTTTCTGTTATAAAAAAACGTCATCTAGTGTGAAGTTACCAAATCAAAACTCAAAAACTTAGGTAACGTTTGATCCCTAAGGTTGGCTTTTTTCAGCGCTACCAAAGGTATTGTAATTTGTTGAACCGTTTTCAAGTCATAGACATTTCTTTGGAAAACCATTTGAATATCCCCCACCACTTAGAGATAGGACAAAAAGTAAGTAACACTGAATGTTTTCATGGCATGATTCATGAAAACCAAAATTTCTTATCACAGATTCTGTGGATCGACGAAGCATCTTTTAATAGTGACGCTAGGGTACATTTTCACAATATGCATTATTGGTCTGCTGAAAATCTGCATTGGATGCGAGAAGTGCAACACCAAGGACACTATAATCTAAACGTGTGATGTAGCATTATAGGAGGCGTAATTATCGGACTCTAATTTTTTACCAAGCGTTAACTGGTAATCTCTTCTTAGAGTTTTTGATCAATGAGTGGCCAGTTTTGTTAGATGATGGGCAACTGGATATTAGGCAAATCATGTTCTTGCGATTGAACAGTTCCCATCGAGACTTTTCCAGATTATGATATCACCGTTCCTTACCGATGTTTTTACTTGTATTACTTGTTCGACACGTGGGGCGATTGTAATAAAATTTAACTCATTTTGCGTTTTGTGAAAACGTAATTTAATTTAGTATAAGGTGTAACTAATAAGCCTTTATCAAAGTCGAGGTTAGCTTGAAGTATTTTTAAATTGTCAAGTCCGATAAGTCCGTCAAATATATTATGAAATTTAAATAGATAGAATTTCAAATCTTTTTGTTCCGGCAAATTAAAAATGTTTGATGAGGGAATTAAGGCACTATATTGATGGGCTGATTTTTGGAAAACGGTCGAAACTATAAAAGGATCATTTATTATATTATTTGGGTAAATTTTTTTTGCAAGATTCGGATCGATAAAAGATATTGTTGAGCCTGAATCAATAAGAAATTTTAGGTTTGTTTCTGGGAAAATTATATAAGATAACTCACTAGGATTTGACATATTGAATGATATTAATTGAGGTTCTAAGGTTTTTAGTTGTTGGAGGAACCTTGGTAAAATTTTCGCGGTCAGTTTGTTCTTCGTAATAATTCGTATTTTCTAGGAAGTCAGAGTCAGGTAATGTCACAATAGGATTATTTTCTGAATCATATTGGTAAAATTCGGTCTTTTGGGCGTAATAATTTTGATCACAATACACATTCTGATACGTCGTATGCTAGAATGTGGACATTCTTCATACGAATATTGTTCATAATAGGGCATGTTATGAGTTTCAGTATTATGAAGCTCATCGAAAGCAAATTAAGGTGGATTAAATCCTTGATTTTGAGAATAAAGTTTTGTTGTTGGTTGTTTTGTGGTGGTCTATTAGCGAATGGTTTAAATATAGCTGTTTCTACGCCTGACATTGGTTTTGGTGGTGGAAACCTGTTTTGATTATTTGGCTTAAACACATTAGTTCTAGGCTTACCAAAAACTTGATTATTTGTAAAAAATCTCGGTTGGGGCCTATTAGGATTGGGTCTTATATTCATAGGCTGTGACGGAAAATTAGGCCTAAATGCATTGTGTGGCGTATTTGCGTTAAAAATTGGTCTTTGAATAAAATTCGGTTGAAAATTTTGATGTGGCTTAAAAACGTTATGGCTACTGTTATTGGTATTATTTTTTATTAAGAGTGGTCCGGATTTATTTTGGTTTTGAAAATAATTCACGTTATATTCTTGTGTTACAAATTGTAAAGCTTGCATAAGATTTTCAGGCCTCATACATCTTATTGTTGTCCCTAATGGTTCACGTAATCCACTTAAAAATGTATATATATATATATATATATATATATATATATATATATATATATATATATATATATATATATATATATATATATATATATATATATATATATATATATACAGCAGATTTAAAATATGTAAAATATATCGTAAAAATCATTTGGTTTTTCACCGGTGTTTTGTTTTAACATAATAAATCACGATTTAAACACGCTAATCGTCCCTTTGATCTGCAAAATTTCGTCTTAATGTGTCTTTAAGTTCGTCCCACGTTGTTACATTTTGTATGTTAACAAAAAAAATAGTTTTGCCGTGACCTGTAAGTTTGCCTATTAAAGAATTTAACAAATAAATATTTTGAAAATTTCGCGGGTTGCTTGCATCGATATAAATGCGTCTATGAGTGATATATATATATATATATATATATATATATATATATATCAATATATATATATATATATATATATATATATATATATATATATATATATATATATATATATATATATATATATATATATATTAATTAGTATATATATATATATATATATATATTGTATTTTCAAAATTTTCTTGTATATTTTCTACTCCTACTTCTAAATCTAGTGCTCCTAAATTATTTTGAGGAACAGAGTCAGCTGAAGGTGATAAACGAAGACTATCTAATTCAGAAATTAAATTTTCAATCGACATCAATATGAGAGAAAATCAATTGCACTTACAATACTAGAAGAATGGCGATCCTAGTCATTTCTAGAAGTTCCAAACTTGGTTCGGCGATGTGGTCCTTCTCCAAAGCGTGGTACTTGCAGAGACAGACAATGTGGGTCCTATCCCTCGATGTTCGATCAAATGGAATTTATTACAGATCCGCGATGGATTGGGAATCGATCGATGTCTTGATCAATCCGCTCTATAATAAGCACTTCACCTAATGTGACAACAATTGGTTCTTTCCGGTTAATTCGTTAAAACGAAAAAGTTATTATGAGCGATTCATAAACTTCCGAAAATCCGTACGACTGCGCCAATTACAAAACGAGACTACGGAATCGCCTTTTTAAAAAAAAATGTTTATTTCAAAAATACAAGTTATTTAGAAACAAAAATAAAATGTTTTACGTCGATGCTTTCAACTGACTGCCCTGCGTCGCAGAAATTCGCATATATTAGCGGTCATCTAATATGCAGTGTCAGCAGGTTCCTTGGTTGGATGGTCAGATAACTTAGGTAAGTATAAAGGATATTTTTTATTTCAATTTCATATCATCACTGAGTTCGTCACCAATAATATCTAAATATGTTACTAATTTATTTACATTAGAAAATAAATTTAAATAGTGTTGTTCAATTTTTTTGACACAATTCTTCCATTTTTGACTTCCAATATTAGCAAACTCTTTATCTTTATTAGCTCAATTCCAAAAATGTCGAGTTAAGGAAATTTGTTTTCTTTTCAAATGCCTCTTCTCAATAGGACACAAGCAATTTAATTTTCTTTCTTTTCATTTCTTTTTTCATTGTATTCAATTTTTGTCAATACTGTAACAGGGTTATCGAGCGGCTATTTATAATATTTAAAATTATTTATTTATTTTATTTATTTATTTTTTAGACATAGCGGGCAACCCTATCACATTACTGAAATGAACTAAGATATGATAAGTAAAATCAAAGGTACTGTGTAGGCTTCTTCGTAAATTATAATTTACAATGTTACCAAATATAATTGTTAGTATAAATTTAATTAAACATCTTATCTCACCAATTTAGCGTTTACTCGAACAACAACAAACTGCAACAACGATGGTATCTTCTTGAATATGTTTATTTTAACTACTAGGTGGTTTATTTAAATACAAGATTTGGTTTTTTTGAAAATAACTTAAAAATCTATTAACAAAAATAAAGATGTGAATTATTGTACAAAAATAATACTTAAAATTAATTACAAAAAAAAGTGTTTAAATCTAGAAAATGACGGAATTTACTTAATATCCCCAAACTTAGTGCAAAACAAAAGAAAAAAAAATATTTAAATAAACCATAAATTTAACTCTTGAGAAAATACATACAAATTAATCCCCAAAAAAACAGAATCAAAATAAGATATCTTTAATAAACCCACTGTATACGTAAAGCCCCATAAACCACCACAAAAAAAAATTTAAAATCAACTGTAAGAAACGGAACTCTGACACAGACTGAATCTTGTTTTAGAAAACAAAAAAAAGGTCGGCACTTAAATTGACAAGAACTGCCTCTCGTTGGCTGGAATGCATTGCGTCGTCATAGACGCACCCTGAACCATTAATTAATAAATACTTCATAGGTGTCGCCTAGAGTTCCACTTTATGTATGTAATTGAAAAAATAAATAAATTCCAGTCTAAATAGGATAATAGTACCTTCTATATAAATGTCTAAAACTTAAACTAACTTATCAGCGTTCTGGCTCAAAAAGACCATGGCGAAAAAAAGAAAGGCAAAGAAAAACCCTCTCAACCAATCTTTTTCGAGGAAAACAATGCTTTAAAAAATCATGGAATTTTTGAAACGCCTTCTATTCTAAAATATTCTATTGTATTTTTAAGATAGTTGATAACTTATTATATTTGACTCGAACCAAATAAAATATTTCAATTATTATTAACTGTAACTTAAATGAAAGCTTTCTACGCCGCAGATCCATATGGGACCATGAACTCTCGAAAGGGAGGCATAGACGATAACCACTTGAGAAGGTTTATCTTTACATAAAACTGTCTATACAGTCTAGAAGATAGCGTTTGAGAAAAATGATATTTATTATTTTGTATAGATTTTAAAAACTCTGAAAACTAATATTAAATAGTTTTACTTTAACGACTTCTTTGAAATACTCATGTTTAGCATGTGTCATAAGAAAAAAATATATTAAAAATTTATATACTCTGTTCTATTAGTATAGTCTATTCCATTACAATACTGTTATATTCGTTTATAACGCGTCTAATGCCACAATCGTTCTTTCTGTTTTTTGGTCAATTTTTTATAAATTTATAAATGGTCGTTTTGGACGATTTGGTTAGAAATATTGTCTATTTTCACCATTTAAATTTTCTGTTAAAACAGTGTTTTGTAACAGCCACGCCCGCCAAATTTTAAAATCTTTAAGTAAACCATTCCAATATTATATTTAGACTAACTAAAATTTGATGTCATAAAACCAACATTTGCAAGGTAACAATGGACCAGAAGGGACAAACAGTATTTTTTTATTTTTAAGTCAGTCCGCATTAATTTGAAATGGACTATAAAACTTTCTAGTTTTGATAATTCAGATTAGCAGGACCTCTGTATTTACCTCTTAAATATATGACAATTTTTGGAACTATGAAATATTTTATTATATTCGCCTGAAAGTGGATCCATACGAATGTCACGCAAGAACAATGTCTTTTAGCAAAGTCTAGTAACTGTAACAGCCAGTTCTGTAACAAGCCATTGCATTTAATCCTGATAAGCAAATTATTTATGAAATGATGGGACTTATTACACGAATATTTTACATAACACCTAAGACTATTTTTCTAAATTTTTAGAAGGATCATTTTTCTTTTTTCAAATACATTTAAATTTTAATGTGGGGTGCTCTCCTGACAAAAGTTTAGGAACAGCGCATTCATCGAGCTTCATATAGTCCTTGATGTATTTCACACATTTTTTGCAAAATAGAAGTAGTGTAGAAACCGGTCACAGACATACATAATAATATATAATAAATATGGTATCTAAAACATTCTCATATGTATAATAATTTTGCAAGAGATAGATTAGATATTTTTTCAATCTAGAAACATATTTATAGATTAATTATTCTGTTTTCTAAGCGAGGACCTGCAGTCATCGGAAACTGAATACCTATCCTTTAGGTTCAAAACATCTTTAAGATCTGGGGTATGAAGACGTCTGGTTGATATTTGTACAAGCAGGACACAAATGATACAAGCAATTTAGCAGCATCGTTTTGTACATTGATACAGGAATTTGGCTGGCTATTGACTTGCTCAATATCAATACCTGCTTGAAATTTATTAATATTAATCATTAGGTTGATAATTCCGCTCAATGTCAATCTATTTTAATAGAAGTATTTTATCAGTGTGTTTTTATACTGTGAAATATTCTTTTAGAAATGTTTAATCAACAGCAAATGTTGTAGTACGAGCGGGGATCGAACCCGCACTTCTGGATCTCTAGCCCATTGTTCTAACCAATTGTGCTATCATACCTGTCAGGAACGCCGCGCCATAAAGTTAAAATATTGGCAGGATCAACAATAGTTATGATACTGGTGGGTTGGAATATGTACAAGTTATAACGAATTGCTTATCAGTGGTATGATAGCGCATTTGGTTAGAGCAATGGCCTAGAGATCCAGAGGTACGGGTTCGATCCCCGCTCGTGCCATAACTTTTGCTTTTGATTAAATATTGCCAATCTTTTTTTTGAAATGTCTGTTTCAGCTAGAAGTGTATTTTTTTCTATAGACCAACTGTAGGTACATGTTTGTGATCTGATATATAGAAGAATTCCTCATATTCCAATATTTTAATTCTGTGGAACTTTATCAGCCATATTTATCCAAAACTTACCACAGAAAACTGCATTTATTCTCAAGAACTCATGTTTTTCAATTAATTTTGGATTCGCCTTTTGAAAGCTACAGCAGTCTTTCCAAAAAGGTTTTACATCAGTATGACGCAAGTTGGTAAAGGTACCAGTTCTAATTAATCCCGGATGCCAGCGCCAAATAAATATCATCCCACTTTCAAATTTACGTACTCGAGAACTCCCTTCTACTTTGTTGTCTTCTAAAGTACGCTCAATCTTTTTTATTTTGTTACTTTTCTGCTATCGGTGCACGTTTTCACTGTTTATTCGAATTTCGACTAACACGAATACACCCCTCTAAAATTTGACCGGAAGTCTGAACCCTCAAATCAGGACTCTCAACTCTAATAGACAAAACCATATCACTTGCAGAAGGTATTTTAAAACAAAAAAGAGAACACTGATAATACGGTTTTCGAACAAAGATTTCTCTAAAAGACATCTTTACAGTAAGACTGTAAGAGAAGTAATGAGCTGCAGTTGTCGCGTTTTGAGATTACCCGTGCGTCACATAGACTACGTCATCAAATCCATACGAATCAAATCAAAATATTGTGGGTGAAAAAGTCAAAAAGTTCTGGGTTCATATGCGCTAACGTGCGAGTTCGAAAATACGCTGGGTGTACAGCTTTAGAGGTTCGCTGCTTGGAATTTTTAGTCCTTTATTTAAAACTACGTGTTCTGCGTGAAATTTCGTCTCAATAGAAAAAGCTTACCACAATTAGTTTTTACATTATCCTGAATAAAAATTGTACCAAATCAATTGTATTTCGGTACTTTTGTTTCTCTATATTAAAAAATCGTCCCCATTTTTCGTATTACGATTTATTAACTTTATTTTTTAACATAACATAATATTAAATTTTTATTTAACACCTACTTTAAAATAAATTCACTACAAGGAAAAATATGACTAAACAAAAATCTATTAAGTCAAAACAATTAGTAAAATACAAAAGGTACTTACAAAATATACACAAATTATACTGAATCATAAATATCATCAGATTCTGAATCTGAAACTTCACTAGTATTTATTATAAGTGGTTCAACTCCAATGTCAATTATAAACAGTTCTCCTTTATACCAATTCTTAAATAGTTTTTCGGTGTGTCTCACACAGTTTTCCTATACTTCTACAGTACATTGTCACAATGCCTCGTCCCACATACCAAAAACTTTTCATCGCCGTAACCATTTCTACCAATATGTTTATTGTAATACGACTTAAAATGGGCCCAGATTAGTTCAATGGCATTAAAGTCACAATGGTATGGTGGAAGTCTTAAAACTTCATGACCATGTTGTCTTAGTAATTCGTAAATTGCATAAACATTCTCTTTTCTATTCATTTTTGCTAATTGTAACAACTCGAGTTTCAAAAGATTCGTATCAAATGTGATGTTCTCTTTTAACGAATTTATTATGTCTACTTTTGTAGTGGCAGGTGAAGGTTGTTTCTCTATAAGAACATTATGATATGGCGCATTCTCCATTACTATTAAAGATGGTTCTCCTAAATTGGAGTCGAGACCCTTTTATTAAATATAATATTATTCATTTCAGCATCGTAATATAAACAAAACTTGTAGAAGATCCAGCATGAAGAATGATAAAACGCCTACCATCATACCTTTCTGGCTTTCATACATTTTTTATGTTTTGTTGTTGCCATGACATTGTTTTATTTCCTTCGGCATAAATCCATGTTTCGTCTAAGAAAATCAATTGTCACTGATATACACTAGAAATATTATTCATATATTTGCATAAAAAACAAGCTCTAAGTGAAGAAATACGGGTTTTTCAAATAATGCCCTTCTGTTATCATCCTTTCAAGATTTAAAGCCCAATTCATTCAGCAGAATACGCAGAGAGGTATTACCAATGTGTACAATTTCTTTAATATTTAACTCTTCATTTAGGTCCTTAATTGTTACATGTTTTCATAAAAAGAACATATTGTGTTACGTATATCGTTAAAATAAAAATCATATTTGATAAAAAATTCACAATCAGCACCGTCATTTAAATTGGGTTGGTTGGGTGAAATATTACTCACTGCCTAAAGGAAACTTACTGTCTTTGTACATGTTATATAATGTATTTCGAACATCCATTTTGGTGCTTTCGGATAAATCAGTTGTCTTGGCTTTTAGGTAACGTTTACTTTAAGACTCTAGAGGTGAAGGAAGAACTGGATTGTTTTCTTTACTTTTTCGAATGGAATAAACAGTCTTGGGAGAAATTTTTAAAGCAGCTGCGACCCTCTAAAATTCAATAATTTATTAACAAAAATATTTCGTCTTTTGTATCTTGAAAAAACTTATTTACCTCTTGAACAGATGTTACAGGTTCTAAAGGTCCTCCATTGCTTTTCTTCAACTCAAAATATTCACACAGGTGAAGCACCTATTGCTGGGCTTGCCTATGCAGAATTTTTCCAGGCATTTTCTACAAAATTAACTTAATAAAGTATTTTGAATGTTGTTGATAATAGGTGGCGCTATACATACCGATTAATTATTATAATATAATCCGGTATAACAAATGAAATTTTTGCTTGAGATATGGGTAATCTAACTAAACTATAAAACCAATATATAATTATATAAAGCGCAAATATCAATTATTAAAAAATGACACTAAAAGAGTACATTATAAATGTTGAACTTAAGATTAAACTATATAACAAAATTAGAGTGTTACACCATAAATCATCCAATTAAAAAATCATTACACACCTGAATGACAAATGGATCAGAGATATTTATTAGACTTATAAATGTCACATTGTTCAGGTAGTTTGGTTACAGAGAATTTCGTTGTGCCAAAAGATAACATAGCAAAGCTACCTCATCAGGGCACGGGTGTAGCAGAGCGAAGATCTATAACTACTGTACGAAACAATATGTCATCTTTTCAGGGAATAAATTCGAGAAGGCCAGGTGTAGAGAACGAGAACAATAGAGTTTTATTTGCTAGTCTAGTTATCTACAGTTAGTCAATCCCAAGAAAAGTTGCCAATTTATTGATATTGGCACGCCTCCTGGACGCGTAGTGGCCAGAGCGATTAATCGTCAAATGCATATTGTATCCCGTGAAAGAAACTATAAGTAAAGGCTGCGAAAAAATATGTTTCTATTATATTTTAAAGCAGAGCAGCGGAACACAATGGATAATATTTATATTTAGCAAGTTGGTTCATAATACTAGTTGTTGAACGGAACAAGATATTTATGCGCTATCACTTTATATTTGGACAGACCGCAAAGTTCAGTGGCCCAAATACACAATGCCGTTACGATGTACCAGAGTCCCTCTCACTCACCTGTTTGACAGGGTATGATATGGTAACTTTTGTAAGCGTTATCCAACTACATTTTCAGAGTCCGAACACTAATGGGAAAAGCAGAGGCTTCATGAGGCAGCAAAGGTGAATATTATCTGAGACACTACATATTGTTCGCAGAATAGCCTCGAAATGATTAATCCGACAGGTTTGATGCGCATCTGAGATACTTAGTGTATCCTCAACTTGACTCATTCCAGTGGCGGCCCGCCAGGGATCGTGGGTGAAGCGCCGCTTCACCTACATTTTCCAATCAATTTACTTAAAAATAAAAATATTTTTAAAATATTAGTAGTAGGCTAGGGGTTCTGAAAAGTGGTGGGGGGGCTGACCTTGAGAGCCTAGGTGTGCTGTGTAGTTTGGCCTTGAGGCGATGTGACGTCATTCGACCTTGAGATTAAGCTCCGCCTCCTGACCAATGAGATTAAGCACCGCCCCATGATCATGATATTAAATCCCGCCCCCATGACTTTGGAGAGTTAAGCTCCGCCCCATTACCAATGAGATTAAGCCCCGCCTCATGACCATGAGATTAAGCCCGCCCCATGACCATGAGATTAAGCCCCGCCCCACGACCTTGGGGAGTTTTGCATACCACGTTTTCATATTTTTCCTTGAAGTGACGTCATATGACCTTGAGCGCACGTGTTTACATCAGATATATTGTTTGGCCTTGAGGGTGTGACGTTTTCATGTTTGTCCTTGAAGTGACGTCATATGACCTTGAGCGCACGTGTTTACATCATCTCTATTGTTTGGCCTTGGGAGTCTGAGACGACAGATGGCCTCGAGTGTTAACTATTAAAACCAAATGATATTTAAATAAACAACATTTAGAAATATTTATTTAATTTGGTATTAATTACAATTTTTAAATTTGTGTGTTTAAAATTAAATGTACCAAGCAATAGCAGATCAATATTTAAATTTGAGTGTTTAAAATAAACAAAGGGGGTATGTGACGTCATTTGCAGTAGATAGGTATCTTTTTTAAAAGGTGTGTTGATTAATATGGTGTATTGGATTTAAGCTTACGCCGGACGGTCAATATGACATGCAGGGATTGGGTGTTTGGGTTAATGTGGAAAAAAGGTTAAATTATGCCCAAAAACCAGAAAACATCATTTTCGTATAAAATTCACGTCATTTGCAGTAGATAGGTATCTTTTTTAAATTCTGTTATTTTCAACAGTTTTCAGATATAAATTCAAACATTTTTGAATTTTACATCAGTTCTAAGTAAGCATGCGTAGAATTAACATTACAATTGATAAATTTGGTTGTCAAAAAGTTAATAAAAAAATAGTAGTATATAATCCTCCAGGAATTGGTTTTAGGTTGAATGTTGATCATCAATACGACATTTAAGGAAAATCTTTAACTAACATAGCAGATCCTTCACAAGGTAGTGATACTGTAACCCGAGAATATTTCCTTAAAGAAATTCACAAGCTTCGGACATTACTGGCTGAATTATTAAATGAAATATATTTCAAAATTAGTGAAATACTTAGTGTTATTAAGTCCGAAATAGAATTTGTATATGTGTACTCGATAATAGAAAAAAGAGAAGTAATATTATCCAACCTTGAACGAAATGTTGATCGTTTAATTAGAGAAACTCATAGATCTCGGATACATTCAAGGAAAATATCTAACTATGATAATAGAAACTATTTAACTAAGATACTAGAAACAAGTGATATAATATTATCTAACCTTAATGAAAATATTTAAGCAACGTCGCAGAGCCTACAAATTTTATTTTATACCTTATAATGCAGCATTTTGGTGAAAAAAAAATAGTTTTAGATAAACATGGGTCGTGTTAACAACACAATTGATAAATTTGGACGTCAAAAGCCTGGTGAAAAAGTGCATTTATTGAGGGGGTCACCAGGAATTGGATTTATACTTACGCCGGAGGGTCAATATGACATGCGGGGAAAATCTTTAACTAATGTCGCCCCACCGACTAAGGGTAGTGATGCTGTTACCCAGGATTATGCCCTTAAAGAAATTCATCGATTACGCGTACAAATAGAAGATATAATGAATACAGATCTACTTAATAAGGTTCGTGCCGATATAAAGCAGCTTGAAGAAAAAATTGTTAATATTGAAACAATAAAAATGGATGTACTCGGGAGAATTGAAAAGCATGAAATCAGAATGAATGATTTGAACAAAAAAGTGGTCAAGCACATAATGGGATAATGTATGAGAGAAAAAATCAATATAGCTCCAGCTTGATGAGGATTACTCATATATGAAGATAATCAAGATTGCTGATTGGTATGAAGATAATCAAGAATGATGATTGTTGTGAATAAACCTAGTTTATAATTGTAATAAACACATATTTAAATAAAACAAAGTTGAAGTTTATTGGGTATTTATTTTAATAGTAACCTTAACCAATATACATATTTCGATAGGTTTGAAAGTATTACAAAATATAATATTTTAAACAATATCTGTCTCATCAATCCATGAATTAAATTGATCTGAAAATCCTAATCATTTTACAAATAATTGATTAATATTATTTTTCTTGCGACGACGAAGTACTTTTTCCACTAGATAAACATTCGGACTACTTGTTTTTTGCAGTTCAGCTTCATAAAAACATTCTTTTATAGGTTGACCTTCTATTGATTCCAAGAGGTATGTTGGTGGATTGGTAATGTTAACTTTTGCGATTTTAAACTGTTCCGTGGACCATGAGGGCGTATATCCTTTATCAAAGACACTTTTGTGTTTGCTTATACGAACTATATCACCCAAACGAAATTTAAACTTTTTGGGTACTATTTTTATCCAATTGTATGCATTAATGCGTGTGGTTGATTTAACGTTTATAGGTTTCATACCAATATTACGATGCTATGTGTTATTATAGGTTTTCGTAATGACTGGTAAAAAGTTGTATCCATTTGTAGGAACCTCTAGCTGAAAACTCCTTATAGAGATAATTTTTGAGTGTACGTATGACTCGTTCAACTATCGCAGCTTTTTTGGTGCTGTACGTCGAATAATGATTAATGTTATATTCCTTAACAAGATTTTGGAATATGTTATTAAAAAATTCTTTTCCCTGGTCGCTGTGTAGATTTATTAGTGTATATCTTGCTTCTTTAAAAATGTCTTTCATTGCTTTAGTGACTTCAGCCCCTGTCTTGTTTCTAATCGCCCTAGTATAGACAAATTTGGAGTAGTAATTTATGCACACCAAGATATAGCGATATCCATCGTTTTCATTTGCAAACTTTCATTTGCAAACTGTTTGCCACAAGTCTTCATATCCTTTAATGATGGTGTGTCTTCTGGGAACATTTTTTCTCGCGGACCTATGACGTTCATTGACAATTTTTATTTTTTTATGTGCTAGTATTCATAGTTCCAACTCACGTCTCTTGAGATACTGATCAAATTAGGTGATTACTTAATAAATTATACCTTCCTCACGAAGTTCTTCTATAATTGACATTATTTCATTATCGTGTCCGGTATGACCAGCCGTCTTTGAACTCCACAGCAATCGTAACCGTTCTACCAGCTCCTTCGGTTTATTCCAATATACATAGCTGGGAGTTTCCGATAAAACACGTTTCTTTAATGGTAGCACTACTTGAGCATATGTTTTTTTACTTGCGATCCCACTTCCCAATCGATTCCCTGTCATTAATGGTTTTATAATCTCTAAATATTTTTTCCGCCTGGTTTCCTGTAGTCCCCGCTTCTCATCATAGCCCTTGTATGCTGCATTTGTCAACCGTAACATCTTTTTATAGTCTTCTGCCACTTCGGGAGTCATCTTTTCGATATGCTCTAATACCCGTAGATTTTTTAAGAATATCAAATCGTAAAGTTCTGCATTCCCTTCAAAGGTTGCAATATTCTTAGATTCGCGCCATAGTGTCACTTTACCAGGAGGAAAACGTATTTCCAAATTACCCATAAACTTTTTGTTTTTTACTTTTGAATTGTGATGTACTCCATAAACTGTATCGAATTGTGATGGTTTTGTCTTTAAACCATTCATATATGTATTAATGATAATATCCGGAGATGAGCGATCTTTTAATGTGACAGCTGACATTGTAGATTTGTTTGATGGAGAAGGTGTTGCATAAATTCCATCTAACGTCTCGTTTTTCGGGGTATCTATCGATGTTTCAGCCGTGTACTTGGGCCTTTCTGTGATCGGTGTTGATGTTTCTACGGGAAACTCCTCTGACATGAATATGCTTGATTTATTTAATGGCTCCTCTATGTATGTGCTTAAACTTTTCGGTTGTGATTGTATATGTTTACGAGACTTTTGTGTTACTGCATTGGATATAGAAGTCAAAGGCTTAGCAATCGGCTCATAAAATTTGTCCAATTCAAATTTATCTTGTACATTAGCAGCTCTAATTTGTTTAAACTTTTTTCGAACGGCATCTGTAACCCCAATCAATTGACGTTTCAAATCTATATCATTATTCATCATGAAGATGATGTTGTCAGAGTATCACACAATTATGTAATGCGAATTCACTGATCTTACTCTGTGTATATATAGTTATCGAACCCCTTGCGATATCTTCCCGAATTTAAATCACTATCCTTATCAATAACGAGGAATCCATACTTGTCATTCCAACATTTAGCACACATCTCTTGAAATTGTGTAAAAGTCACATCTGGCGATACATGATCAGAAAAAATATGTCGTAAATTCATTTCGTCTTGTTTAAACATTATAATTAAATTGGCGTTGTCACGTACTAATTGCTTGGGAACTCGGGAATAGGTTTGTGCTAGGTAAAAACTATCTACATTTTTATGTCGTCCCATACTAAAATATGATCGTATAACATCCTGTTTTTCACACATTACGTCGTCAAATATGAAAATTGAATTTAGTTTGGCATCGGATGGCTCCACGATATTTGTTGTATCGCTAAAAGTATAATAACCAAGACCCTTAATTGGCGTGAAAATTTTCCTGAGATATTCGTATTTGGGTTGATACAACGACTTTGAATATACGTAGACATTTCCAAAGCGCAATCCTAAAGGGTGTGTAAGCAAGGTAATCATAACATTTGTTTTTCCACAATTAGAAGGTCCTATTAGCAATCCACGAATTGATAATGGCAACAAAGGACCATGCCGACGTCCCACATTTTTCCCTACATGTCCAGATCCAACCTTTTCATCGAGATTATCTATTTCTAGCTTCTGTTTCAGCTTAACAATACGCATCATAGTGATAAAAATTATTTTATATCGAACACTCGGCTTTAACTACTCATTCAGATGCAGACCGTCAAACGAAGTGGACGCTCTCGATATTCGAGTAAGACTGGGTGTGGCATAGTGAATTCTATAATTAATAAACTACCGTTTGAGTTACACCTTCCCGGTTATCAATATTGTGGGCCAGGCACCAAACTTACAAAGCGATTAGCGAGAGGTGATTTGGGAATTAACCCATTAGATGCAGCGTGTAAGAAACATGATATAGCATATTCAAAAACCGAAAATAACCTAAGTTCACGCCATCAAGCCGATTACGATCTTGAACAACGTGCTTGGGAGAGAGTAAAATCAAAAGACGCTAGTGCAGGCGAAAAAATATCTGCTTGGTTGGTAACAAATATTATGAAGGCGAAACAACGTTTCGGTATGGGTGTTTCAACGCATTCAGCTAAAATAAAGAGCTCCAAAGGAAAGCGACGACGACGATTTGTGAAAGGGAAACGTACATGTAAAAACAAAAGAGTGTCCAAGTTTACTTTTGGATCGACATTGCGACAACCCATTCGAGCTGAATTAGATAAAGCTGGTGGTAAGAAATTTGCGGAAAAAGACATATTAAACGTATCTAGAATAGCAGTGTCTGCGGCAAGGAAATTATTAAAAGCCCATGGTGGTAAGCGAAAGATACGCATACCTAGAATTATACCTGTTCCAAAGGTTGGTGGCTTATTACCTTTGATACCAATATTTGCTGGGCTCTCAGCATTAGGATCCTTAGCAGGTGGTGTTGCAGGGGTAGTGCGTGCAGTAAAAACAGCAAAAAATGCCACAACCCAAAAAACGGGTGGTGAGTTACAGCTAAAATCGAAAGGAGGTGGAATGTATTTGAAACCATATAGGACAGGTTTAGGGCTTTTTATGAACCATTCAAAAAAACTAGTAAAATGCCTTCCCCGAAGGCCATTATCGAATATTGATCTAGAAAGGTATGCATTACAGCTACAAGTACAATACTTTAGAGGTGTATTTATGCGAGATTCACCTCCTCGACGAGGTCCTCGCCGTTATGGATCTGGTATTCCTAATTTGGACAGTATAATGGGATTTGGAACACATTGGGTGGCGTATCGGAAGAATGATTCAGAAGTTACATATTACGACAGCTTTGGTGATTTACCACCGCCAACTGAACTGGTTCGATATCTGCGAATGGGTGGGGAAGCAGCAGAGGAAATTTACTATACATACGATCGACAGCAAAAATTTGGGACAGTCTGGTGCGGTCATTTATGCTTAAAGTTTCTCTCTCAATCGTAAAAATCAATATGTCTTATACCACCCAAATGGATCGGGATAAAAAGATGGTGTCTTCGTTAAAAGCCTATTATCGTTCCCGTAGTTTATTAAAAATGACTTCTGAAGAGTTAGAAAACATGCCCAAGGAGGTAATGATTGCTTGTTCCCCAAATGAAATCGCACTTGTTTGGGATAAATTGCCAGAACACATGAAATGTGACATAGACATATTAAAGTATCAGTATTGCACGGACCAACATAATAACCAGAATTTGAATAAAGACAAAGGGGATGGACCAGCACCTAGGAGATTGTTTTGCTGTTACTGTAAAATAAGTGATGTAAAAATAACAGAAAAAAATTGGTTTAAAATTTCAAAACCAAGTAAACGGTGTACCACCTATAGCAATATAAACTGCTGTCGACAACAATAAAAGCTAAAAACAGTAGATTTTTTTATCAGTCGTGTCGTACACATTCAATAAGTGATGTAAAAATAACAGAAAAAATTTGGTTTAAAATTTCAAAACCAAGTAAACGGTGTACCACCTATAGCAATATAAACTGCTGTCGACAACAATAAAAGCTAAAAACAGTAGATTTTTTTATCAGTCATGTCGTACACATTCACTTTAACAGGACGCTCAAGCGTGTTAAGCACAGATTTTTACCCACCATTAGAACTCAATACAGTAAATAAATATGGGCTTGCACTTGTTGGATTTTACACATATAATTCTATTTTTAATATTGATGAAAGCAATAATTCATTTGCATATAAGAAAAAAAAATGATAAAACTTCACCATCTATAAAGTTAACAATTCCCCCAGGAGTATATGAAGTGTATGAGATAGAAAAAGCAATGAAAACTGCTTTACAAGTGTCCACGAGAGATAATGATGATAAAATATTTTCATTAACACCCAATAATAACACATTGAAATGTGAAATAAAAACAAAATACATTATAGATTTTACAGGAGAAAACTGCATTGGTCGGATGTTGGGATTTGATCGTATATTGTTAACAATAAACAACAATAAACATGAATCAACCTCTCAAGTAGACATTATGAAAGTACGCATAATACGTGTTGATTGTAATATTATCTCTGGAGCATACCTGAACTCACAAGAATGTCATATTTTATTTGAATTTGATATTGATGTTGAACCTGGTTATAAGATAACGAAAGAACCCACAAACCTTATTTATTTGCCGTTGAAGCCTGAAGGACGTCAGTTCATTGACAACATTACTCTACGCATCTTGGACGACAACGGTGATCTTATCGATTTCAACGACGAGAAGATTATTATTAAACTGGAGCTAAAGAAACTAGTCTAAGATGGGTTTTTGTTACCACCGCCGACCGTACATGTTTTCTTCGATATGTCAAACAATAACGAAACCTAATAAAAAGAAACATATCGCTAAAACGGAGTTCATTCATGATCACGACGTCAGACCAGAAGGTCATCAACGTCTCTCTGCCAAAGATCGTAGATTTCTTCAATCCATTGGCTTGAAAATACGAAGCCAGCGAACATGATGACAACTAGTGAAAAAATTGAGGTTTTTACTGAACCTATTTTCAATAATTCTATCATAAGCCTGCAAGAATATACATATAAACCCTATGGATCTCCTAAATTCCAAAATTCCGATGAATTTCGTATTCCAGTTCACTTTCAAGACATAATTTTGGATATATCGGAAAGCTACATCTATGTCGAAGGAACATTTAAACCAAAAGACGCTACCCAAAAGTGTTTTTTATCTAATAATTCATTAGCTTTTCTATTTGAGGAAATTCGATATGAGATAGGCGGTGAGAAAGTTGCAGTTGTCAGAAAACCTGGTGTAACTACAGCTCTTAAAACAATGGTTTCCTTTGGTAGTACACAGCTGAAACCGCTTCTAACATGCGGATGGGGTCTAAATGAAGAAAACCAACACATTGTGGATACCGCTAGTAATGTATTTTCTGGTAAAGTACCCCTAAAATATCTGATGGGTTTTGCCGAGGATTATACGAAGGGGATTTTTAACATTAAACAGGAATTGATTATAATAATTGCCCGCACTTTTAACAACTGTTATATTGGAGAAGTTGAAGCCGATATTAAAATTGACAAACTGGAGTGGAAAATACGCCACATTGTCCCCGAGGATAGGCAAAAGCTAAAACTATTATCACGTATTAATAAAGGTGGTAGTAATGCAAAGTATTAAAGTATTCCCGGAAAGGAAACTTTTTATTTGAAACTTTTTTGTCTCTCGAAAAAAAAAATCTTATATTTAAAATTTAAATGAAAAAAAAAATGTTTTAATTCCTGAACGAGTCTTAACTACCGCATGACAACTAATAGAGTTTTTTTAGTACACTATTACTATATTAACATTTAATTAAACATTAGCTAATTTGTTCGGAAATCATTTACAAGGATATTTAAAAATAGTACACTTAGTGCTCTACAATAATTTCTTTTTTTTCTTATGCATTTTGAGTACACCAATACTCTTCGAAATATATCTACAATAATTCTTGATATACTGAGGTTCTTGTAAGTGTCTAAGTAAAAAAATCATACAAATTTGATATAGTGCTTTTTATTAAAGTTTTTTTTTATATAAAAAAGTAACATTTACTTAAAACTAAATTACATATACTTACATTTAAATTATTCTATTACTCTACATTATTACACTTAAAATTACCTATACCAAATTTACACTAAATGACTGAAGTGACTCAGCTTTTTGCGAACTGCATCCGCATAACCCTGAGTTCGCTCTCCATCAACGCTATTTGGGTATCATGCTGCTCCAACTCTTTTGTTAAGCACCTTTTTAACCTGAGGGTTTGCAGCAACAGATTTCGCTGCGATTCCTCAGCGAAATCATCTAACCAAATCGGCGGTGGCGGAGACGAAGGTCCTGCTGCTACTTCATCCAGCTGGATCACTTTAGGTCCAACATTCCTCCTCCTTTTATTCTCGCCAACCATCAGCATTTTTTCTAGCTGTGAAGATTTGCGTTTTCTGCTTTTGGTTGGAATTGTGATATCACTTAATATCATTTTTGACTCTTCTTCAACCTTTGTTGCTATTGTAGGTGATATTTTTGTTGAAGATGATGACGTCGTTGGTAAATCAATCACCCTCAACAGCTCATCGTTCGTTGTTATCCACCTTTAAGTCGTCTCTAATGTCGAGGTTGACACTCGACAAAATTTGTTCGATGTCTTGAGTCGATGGTGAAGACATTTTCTTATTTTTTTTTTTTTTTGTAATTTACGAAAACTTGGAAATTACAATTATTTTTTAACGTTAGACGTTAGCAAATAACTGCTTTAACACATCAAGTTCGAGTCGTTTTATACACCATACACAACCCCTACTCTCAAGAGAGGTGAGTTGGAACTATGAATACTAGCACAGAAAAAATAAAAATTGTTAATGAACTTCATAGGTCCGCGAGAAAAAATTTTCCCAGAAGACACACCATCATTAAAGGATATCAAGACTTGTGGCAAACAGATTTGGCGGAAATGCAACAGTATGCAAATGAAAACGATGGATATCGCTATATCTTGGTGTGCATAAATTGCTACTCCAAATTTGTCTATACTAGGGCGATTAGAAACAAGACAGGGGCTGAAGTCACTAAAGCAATGAAAGACATTTTTAAAGAAGCAAGATATACACCAATAAATCTACACAGCGACCAGGGAAAAGAATTTTTTAATAACATATTCCAAAATCTTGTTAAGGAATATAACTTATCAATTCGTGGATTGCTAATAGGACCTTCTAATTGTGGAAAAACAAATATTATAATTACCTTGCTTACACACCCTTTAGGATTGCGCTTTGAAAACGTCTACGTATATTCAAAGTCGTTGTATCAACCCAAATACGAATATCTCAGGAAAATTTTCACGTCAATTAAGGGTCTTGGTTATTATACTTTTAGCGATATAACAAATATCGTGGAGCCATCCGATGCCAAACTAAATTCAATTTTCATATTTGACGACGTAATGTGTGAAAAACAGTATGTTATACAATCATATTTTAGTATGGGACGACATAAAAATGTAGATAGTTTTTACCTAGCACAAACCTATTCCCGAGTTCCCAAGCAATTAGTACGTGACAACGCCAATTTAATTATAATGTTTAAACAAGACGAAATGAATTTACGACATATTTTTTCTGATCATGTATCGCCAGATGTGACTTTTACACAATTTCAAGAGATGTGTGCTAAATGTTGGAATGACAAGTATGGATTCCTCGTTATTGATAAGGATAGTGATTTAAATTCGGGAAGATATCGCAAGGGGTTCTATAACTATATATACACAGAGTAAGATCAGTGAATTCGCATTACATAATTGTGTGATACTCTGACAACATCACCTTCATGATGAATAATGATATAGATTTGAAACGTCAATTGATTGGGGTTACAGATGCCGTTCGAAAAAAGTTTAAACAAATTAGAGCTGCTAATGTACAAGATAAATTTGAATTGGACAAATTTTATGAGCCAATTGCTAAGCCTTTGACTTCTATATCCAATGCAGTAACACAAAAGTCTCGTAAACATATACAATCACAACCGAAAAGTTTAAGCACATACATAGAGGAGCCATTAAATAAATCAAACATGTACATGTCAGAGGAGTTTCCCGTAGAAACATCAACACCGATCGCAGAAAGGCCCAAGTACACGGCTGAAACATCGATAGATACCCCGAAAAACGAGACGTTAGATGGATTTTATGCAACACCTTCTCCATCAAACAAATCTACAATGTCAGCTGTCACATTAAAAGATCGCTCATCTCCGGATATTATCGTTAATACATATATGAATGGTTTGAAGACAAAACCATCACAATTCGATACAGTTTATGGAGTACATCATAATTCAAAAGTAAAAAACAAAAAGTTTATGGGTAATTTGGAAATACGTTTTCCTCCTGGTAAAGTGACACTATGGCGCGAATCTAAGAATATTGCTACCTTTGAAGGGAATGCGGAACTTTACGATTTGATATTCTTAAAAAATCCACGGGTATTAGAGCATATCGAAAAGATGACTCCCGAAGTGGCAGAAGGACTACAGGAAACCAGGTGGGGAAAACATATGCTCAAGTAGTGCTACCATTAAAGACACGTGTTTTATCGGAAACTCCCAGCTATGTATATTGGAATAAACCGAAGGAGCTGGTAGAACGGTTACGATTGCTGTGGAGTTCAAAGACGGCTGGTCATACCGGACACGATAATGAAATAATGTCAATTATAGAAGAACTTCGTGAGTAAGGTATAATTTAATAAGTAATCACCTAATTTGATCAGTATCTCAAGAGACGTGAGTCTCAAGAGGCGTGAGTTGGAACTATGAATACTAGCACAGAAAAAATAAAAATTGTCAATGAACTTCATAGGTACGCGAGAAAAAATTTTCCCAATAGACACACCATCATTAAAGGATATGAAGACTTGTGGCAAACAGATTTGGCGGAAATGCAACAGTATGCAAATGAAAACGATGGATATCGCTATATCTTGGTGTGTATAAATTGCTACTCCAAATTTGTCTATACTAGGGTGATTAGAAACAAGACAGGGGCTGAAGTCACTAAAGCAATGAAAGACATTTTTAAAGAAGCAAGATATACACCAATAAATCTACACAGCGGCCAGGGAAAATAATTTTTTAATAACATAAACCAAAATCTTGTTAAGGAATATAACATTAATCATTATTCGACGTACAGCACCAAAAAAGCTGCGATAGTTGAACGAGTCATACGTACACTCACAAATTATCTCTATAAAGAGTTTTCAGCTAGAGGTTCCTACAAATGGACACAACTATTACCAGTCATTACGAAAACCTATAATAACACAGAGCATCGTACTATTGGTATGAAACCTATAAACGTTAAATCAACCACACGCATTAATGCATACAATTGGATAAAAATAGTACCCAAAAAGTTTAAATTTCGTTTGGGTGATATAGTTCGTATAAGCAAACACAAAAGTGTCTTTGATAAAGGATATACGCCCTCATGGTCCACGGAACAGTTTAAAATCGCAAAAGTTAACATTACCAATCCACCAACATACCTTTTGGAATCAATAGAAGGTCAACCTATAAAAGGATGTTTTTATGAAGCTGAACTGCAAAAAACAAGTAGTCCGAATGTTTATCTAGTGGAAAAAGTACTTCGTCGTCGCAAGAAAAATAATATTAATCAATTATTTGTAAAATGGTTAGGATTTTCAGATCAATTTAATTCATGGATTGATGAGACAGATATTGTTTAAAATATTATATTTTGTAATACTTTCAAACCTATCGAAATATGTATATTGGTTAAGGTTACTATTAAAATAAATACCCAATAAACTTCAACTTTGTTTTATTTAAATATGTGTTTATTACAATTATAAACTAGGTTTATTCACAACAATCATCATTCTTGATTATCTTCATACCAATCAGCAATCTTGATTATCTTCATATATGAGTAATCCTCATCAAGCTGGAGCTATATTGATTTTTTTTCTCATACATTATCCCATTATGTGCTTGACCACTTTTTTGTTCAAATCATTCATTCTGATTTCATGCTTTTCAATTCTCCCGAGTACATCCATTTTTATTGTTTCAATATTAACAATTTTTTCTTCAAGCTGCTTTATATCGGCACGAACCTTATTAAGTAGATCTGTATTCATTATATCTTCTATTTGTACGCGTAATCGATGAATTTCTTTAAGCGCATAATCCTGGGTAACAGCATCACTACCCTTAGTCGGTGGGGCGACATTAGTTAAAGATTTTCCCCGCATGTCATATTGACCGTCCGGCGTAAGTATAAATCCAATTCCTGGTGACCCCCTCAATAAATGCACTTTTTCACCAGGCTTTTGACGTCCAAATTTATCAATTGTGTTGTTAACACGACCCATGTTTATCTAAAACTATTTTTTTTTCACCAAAATGCTGCATTATAAGGTATAAAATAAAACTTGTAGGCTCTGCGACGTTGCTTAAATATTTTCATTAAGGTTAGATAATATTATATCACTTGTTTCTAGTATCTTAGTTAAATAGTTTCTATTATCATAGTTAGATATTTTCCTTGAATGTATCCGAGATCTATGAGTTTCTCTAATTAAACGATCAACATTTCGCTCAAGGTTGGATAATATTACTTCTCTTTTTTCTATTATCGAGTACACATATACAAATTCTATTTCGGACTTAATAACACTAAGTATTTCACTAATTTTGAAATATATTTCATTTAATAATTCAACCAGTAATGTCCGAAGCTTGTGAATTTCTTTAAGGAAATATTCTCGGGTTACAGTATCACTACCTTGTGAAGGATCTGCTATGTTAGTTAAAGATTTTCCTTGAATGTCGTATTGATGATCAACATTCAACTTAAAACCAATTCCTGGAGGATTGTATACTACTATTTTTTTATTAACTTTTTGACAACCAAATTTATCAATTGTAATGTTAATTCTACCCATGCTTACTTAGAACTGATGTAAAATTCAAAAATGTTTGAATTTATATCTGAAAACTATTGAAAATAACAGAATTTAAAAAAGATACCTATCTACTGCAAATGACGTGAATTTTATACGAAAATGATGTTTTCTGGTTTTTGGGCATAATTTAACCTTTTTTCCACATTAACCCAAACACCCAATCCCTGCATGTCATATTGACCGTCAGGCGTAAGCTTAAATCCAATACACTATATTAATCAACACACCTTTTAAAAAAGATACCTATCTACTGCAAATGACGTCACATACCCCCATTATTTATTCTGCTATTGCTTGGTACATTTAATTTTAAACACACAAATTTAAAAATTGTAATTAATACCAAATTAAATAAATATTTCTAAATGTTGTTTATTTAAATATCATTTGGTTTTAATAGTTAACACTCGAGGCCATCTGTCGTCACACACTCCCAAGGCCAAACAATAGAGATGATGTAAACACGTGGGCTCAAGGTCATATGACGTCACTTCAAGGACAAACATAAAAACGTCACACCCTCAAGGCCAAACAATATATCTGATGTTAACACGTGCGCTCAAGGTCATATGACGTCACTTCAAGGAAAAATATGAAAACGTGGTATGCAAAACTCTCCAAGGTCGTGGGGCGGGGCTTAATCTCATGGTCATGGGGCGGGGCTTAATCTCATTGGTAATGGGGCAGAGCTTAATTCTCCAAAGCCATGGGGGCGGGACTTAATATCATGATCATGGGGCGGGGCTTAATCTCATTGGTCAGGAGGCGGAGCTTAATCTCAAGGTCGAATGACGTCACATCGCCTCAAGGCCAAACTACACAGCACACCTGGGCTCTCAAGGTCAGCCCCCCCACCACTTTTCAGAACCCGCATACTCTCACTAATAATATTAAGCATTTTATAATCTATATTTTTATTATAAAAATGTGGTATGTTTTATATAAATTCATATTATTTACTTAATTATACCATTATTTTCTAGCAAAACTAGTGCGTTATATACTCAAAAAATAATAATGACCTAAAAACGTAGCGCGCTGAACACCTTTTCATAAGAGCGACCCGTTGAAGAATCACAATCCCTCCGCCCGCCGGCTTTAGCGCTTAGATTTGTTTACGGCAATTGATATGGCAACGCGATAGTGAATATCCGTAAGCCAAATAGAGATGTGAGCGGCATAAGACTACTGCTGCGCTTGTTAGCTTGTTATAGAATTAATGTAAATTATCGATTGAATCGAATCGAAATTAGCTTTAAAGTATAGGTACATAACTGTTTTTAAGAACAAAAAAATATATTTAAAATCTTATAAATTTACATTATTTCCCCCAAGTATTAAAAAACGCTCCAAAGCTATGCTTAAAAACTATGTATATAATTAACATCATAAAAAGTTTAAAAAAATAGCCATTTTGGGCATGGCACCCCGAAAAAAATAATCACTAGCATTTCCTAAAGAACGGTTTGTTTAAGAAAAACAAATTGTTATTGCATATTTATTCGTCGCTTATGAAAGTCAATGTGGCGCCATTTTTATGTGCAAGTTTTAGACAATGTAAGGGATCAATTGAAATAAAGCGGTTCAGGCCGGAAAGGTTATCAAAGTTATTTAAAGGTATGTTATTTTCACTTTTTCGACCATCTATTATATATTAAGGTCGATAAAAACCTTTCCTACCTTCAGGTGCTTTTCAGGTGTATAATAACTCAATATTCTAAACTAGACTATCAACAATCTGCACAGTACTACAATCAAAATAAAACTGCTAAATTAAACACGAAACCTTGACGTCTCCGCGCTAAAGAATCGGAGTGGGAATCTATAACCAATATTTAAACAAAACATTGGTTCCTTTTAATAAATATATTTACAGTAGAAAAAGAAAGACTTATTTCAGATTAATATTTGCCCAATTCAACGGCTCAGTAAAACAAACAAATATATAAAAAATCTCGAATAATCAAGTTGATTTAATTCAAACAATATTGGTATAAACTAAACAAAAATGAATTGAGTAAAATAGAAACGAGACAAACTAATATTTATTAAAACTTTTTATTGTTTTTTTTTCAGTACATTTTTACAACAATTAAAGTATCAAACATTTAACTAATTTAGCTAAAATACCTTTTCATTTGTTTTGATGCCGTATTCTATTTTTTCCACAGTTATATAGATTACGATTGATACCCTGTCAATATTCGACGGGAACTATAGTTTCTAAATTACACTTGCAAACTATAAAATAAGTATATACTGCCACTGACGGTGTGGATAATTAGAAATCACGTCTCTCCGAGCTTCTTTGTAAATATTTTTTTAATGTTTATTTTATGATATATTTCTACTTTTAAAACTTCAAGTAGATTGATACAAAATCAACTCCATATAATAATTCTATAACTAACCTAGCACTATAAAACTAAAACTCTATAACACTAATAATATAGAAACAAAAATTAAACTTACCCAACTCCTAATAATCTCCTATCAACAGGATATCCTTACATCGTATCAATGTTTTTATTGACTTTGACTGACGACTGATGCCAAACTCAAACAACGAATCAGCGTTTTCGAGTAATTTTGATTTTTATCATTCTTAAGGGTTATATCCCGATTTACATTTGAGATACGTTAAGAACAAGTGAATGTTCAGGTTCTTTTAAGAAATACTACTAATAGAATTTGTTTTTAATAAAATAGCAATACAAATTCCAATATTGTTTAAACAAAAAACATGCATTTGATGGGACTTTTTGAACAAATACGTACTTTAAGTTAATATTTCATTTTTAATCTTTTAATATTAACTATAATAGCCACAACATAATGAAAATTTTAACTGAACTTGGGTGAAATGTTAAAGCAGAGTTCAAAATTTATTATTTTTATTAAATACCATCCTCGATGCCATCGTTAGAAAAGCTAATATATGTTTTATCCAGCAAGACCACAAACTAAACAAAATTTAATTTTGCAGGAGCCTCAATATTTTGCTGTTATAAGGCAAGTTATTATATGCAATTTTAGACGAAAATGAAGTAATACAACTATCTAAAGTTTGTCATAATAAAAGTTAACTGAAAAGTTATTACACCTATTAAACTAAATTAACTTGGTTTATATTTTCCTTAACTTGGTAAAAGTAAATTAAGTTTGTTAATTAAATAATGTAAGTTATATTGTAGTAATAAGAAAGTTCATTTGAGAAACACTCTATAATAAAGTAAAATTATTGAGCTTTTCGGAGGTACAAATCCAAACTTTTTTATTTGTGTATGTTGAGAGTATAATTTATTTTCCGTCGCTAAACTATACTCTCTCGGAAATAAATTATTATAATTCAATTTTACTATCTAACATTTTATTTTAATACTTTAAATAGTATGGTGATCTAAACACCATGTTTTAATAACTTCGGATAAATATGCATATATGAATATCATGAGGTCGTGGTTCCACCTTTCTTAGAATAAATGGAATACCCTGTAGATATGTAGATATTGTAGTAGATCTTGTAAAGGAAAGCTCAATAATATATAGTAGTATGATAAGTGTCAGATACTACGTTTTCGATATATTGGCATTTATATTAAGAATTGCACCCCTATCTACAGCTATGTAAGTAAAACACCTAAATGAGTTTTAAATATCTGCTTGTGCCGAAAAAGGTATGTAACTCTTTGTATATATTTCATGTTTATACAGAGCATTAAAAGAGAAATTCAAAGACATATACGATTATCGGTTTACGAGTTAACATTTCAGACTTGTTGACAATTATCTTCAGAACGTTTTATTTTTTTATGTCACTACGAAAAGCTTCCCAATAGCAGATATATTTTCTCAATATGTAAAACGTAACACTGTCACTTTTAATTCCCTCGTAAGAGGTCAGTATTGTATTCGTGAAACAATCACCCTACAAGGTGTTTACAGATCTTTACGTTTTAGGCCCCCTGTCATCAACTAGATAAATACAAAATCAACTCCAAATAATAATTCTAAAACTAACCCAGCACGATAAAACTAAAACTCCAAAATACTAATAAAATAGAAACAAATATTAAATTGACGAAACCCTATTTTAATCTCATAGAAACAGGATATCTTCTCATCGTATGAATGTTCTAGAAACAACAATCAAACCGACAAAACTCGTAATAATCACCTGCAAACGGAATATTCTTACATCCTCTCACCGTTTTTACTGACCTCATAAAAGCAAAATCAATAGAAATGACTGACCAAACTCAAACAACGAATACTAATATGAAATTAATGAAATCTTGTCAGATTAGACAGAGTAACTGGGGTTGGGCTAAAAACTGCAGCTCAGTACGGCAATACCATTTTAATCATCTTAGGAGCTGGTAATTTCATCTCCGTGTAATTTTATTTGGTGGATATTTTCCATGGTTACAATTACGGCAACAATCATTTCCACGCTAAATATTCGAAGAATAAAGTTATTTGGGGATGAAAATACTGGCCCTTAGGAATATTTCCTGATTCATGTTTGAACAATAAAGTTATTTGGGGATACAAAATATTTAATAAAATAAGAATAAAAATTCCAATGTTATTTAAAAAATGGGACTTTTTGAACAAATAATATTTCCGTGTGAAAGCAAATTTTGAGGTTAATCTAACATAATCGGTTTGATAATACGTTATGAATGTTATGAAGCTATGTAGATGTCGCTTTTAGTTAACCAAGCAACTGATGTGATGTTTATGTTGGGACAATTAAAATACAAAAATGTTACAACACGTCCAGTTTCTACATTTATTTATTATAATCATTATTAAAAATCCATTGAAATATCGATATGTGTCAATTTTCATTTTCCACTATATATAAAAAAGAGACATAGCTTTATATTACTAGTTAAAAGAAAACAGTTTACAAATCTAGTCCATTTTTATTTAAACCGGCGTTGGTCAGAGAGTAAAAACTTGACGTCAATGGGGTTAAAGGAGCATAATATTGCTTACTCTAAATCCACGTCACGAAAATTTACTTACTGATTAAGTTGAAGGGAGTAACAAGTTGACGCCAGTAAGATTAAACGAGCATTATCTTGCTTACTCTAAGCCCACGTCGCGAAAATTTACTTAATATCATATACATGCATTCATGAGATTATGAGACTATAGATGACTTTTTTTAAGTCATCAAATATTTTCCGGCTATGTTTTGGGGGCTACATTTATTGACAAGTAAAGGACCTTTTTTTGTCATCAGTTATTTTTCTGTTCTGAGAGGGAGCCCTTTACTGAAAACCGCGGGAGACCCAAAATTTGTAACCAGTCCACTGTTTAAACGTCAATGAAAATAATAATCAAAATGAATATTACTATAAAAATATATATTTAGCGTACAGGACAAAATTCGGCCTTTGCATTTAACTAAATGTGCCGTTAGAAACCCTTAATCGATGTTGTGATTAGTTAATCTATCGATATTTAGATAATTACCGAAATATAGGCCACTATAGATAATTATGGATATATCGATAATCATCGATATATCCATGCCGCCATCGGCAGTTACAAAATATTTATATAGTATTTACATTACGAAAAAGGCAAAAAATTGTTTTAAAACTAAAATTATGTTGTATACCCAGATGCAAGTCTATTACTGAATATATTTGCACGAAAAAATGGGTGATGATATTGTCAAACACTCTCCAGGCTAAGAATTTTTTTACTTTATTTTGCCCAGACTAATAATGAATTAAAACTAGGTCACGGACATTCTAATTTTTTTGACGACTTTAAGTTATTCTGGAGTCTTCGCAAATGTACCTTCTAGGGAAACGCTCTCCGGATAGCTAACCTAAACTCGAATTTACACCTCCTTTCAGAGCTTTCGCAAATGTACCGTCTCAGAGAAACGCACTCTGAAGGGACATCACAAAGCATGTGGTTAGGCTTTAATCATTTCTTTTGTGTAAAATGCTGAAACACCGTTAAAAAATAGAGATATTGAGAAGATAAACGATACTATGGACACTTACTTTACTTACCCGTCAGTTCAGTTTCCACTTCCTGATCGGCGTTTGGCGGGATTTGCTCAAAAAAAAAGGAACATTCAAGGAAATAGCGGGACTTTTTTCTTGTTGGCCTTTTTAGCAAATAACAAATACTAAAAGTTTAACATAATATGTACCTAGTGATGTATTTACAAGCATCTGGCGAGTGGCGACTAAAGAAAAAATGTCCTCACTTTTTGTTAACATGCACAACATAAGCATAGCACCCACGAAAATTAAAGATGACTACAAAAATGTTCTCACTTTTTGTGAGCCGAATAAAATCGTGGTAAAGATAATAGGTAGGTACCAAATAAAAGCTTAACTGTACATAATCGGCAAATTACAAAACATATCTATATAAATAAAAAATCTTAATATCTTTGACTAAGTATGGCGAATAATCTTCTTTGTCCAAATTCTTTAAAGATGTCTGCGCGTTGTTTAAAAACCGAGAAACAGATTGAACTTTCAACAATTTTTAATTTGCTTTTAGTTTCTTTTTGCAGAAAAATAGATAATCTTTGTAAACTGACTGTGAATTTATTAAAAATAAATGTATCTAATATTTATATTAAAAAGCGGGACATATTGCGTCCTGCTCAAGCACAGAACGGGACACGAGACAAATGGGCACTAAAGCTTGGAAACCCTATCTATCAGGTATTGCCGGTTACGTAAATTGTTACAGTTCGCAAATATAGTTTTTATTACAACTCACCTGAGTGTTATTTCTTCTAATTACAGATGTCTAAATCCGTAGCCTAACGACTATACTGTCAAGTCGAATAAGACTGCAGTGAGATTATTGATTTGAAAAGCCCCTATGCACGAATAATAATAATAATAATTTTAATGATAATAATAAGTGGAAATGTGTAAGGGTTATCTTTTTTATGGTTCAGATATAGCTGTGTGGATCTTTGTAGTAATAATAATAATAATAATAATACCGCACGAAGCAACTAACCTCGGTTAAGTTGCTTGGGGAGTGACGCCCCCAGGGACCCAAGTTACCTGGACCACCAGGGTAAAATAGTGGCACACCCATGAACATGGAGGAAAAGAGCCGCTGCCTGGGGATCGCCAGGGCACCTTTGGACCACTGCTGAAGGTGACGGCATGCGGGACGGTGGCGGCGAAAGGCTGAACAGACGGGCCTTTGCTGAAAAAACTGCTACAGCCGAACCTATTCCCAAGAATTTCATCAGAGCCGACATTGTTGGAGACGAAAGTTGTCTATTCCGATCAGTCAGCTTACACATATACGGCCATCAAAACAATCATGGCAAACTTCGAGAAGACGCATTGAAATACCTACGACAAAACTGGTCGGAACTTCAGATATTTTCGTTAGTTCACGACGACAACATGAAGAACTTCAACAACTATTATAAGTTCATAAGTAAAACCACTACATACGGAACGAGCCTAGAAATATTTGCTCTCTCGGAAAGCCAGAAGCACTTCCATATTTTCTCAAAACCAAGAACAACAAAAACAAAACAGATGTGCATTAAAGAGAAACCAGCAATAATAGTGAAACAAACACACAATAAAATGATCTACCTTCTACTAACAGGCGATCCAAAGTCGGGACACTTGAGCTTCTAACACCACAAAACATTAACCCAAACAACAAACGCATCGGGTGAGCAGCGTAACGGTCGAGGACGCTGCGGTAAAGGACAGCTCGACCGAAACGATCACGACCAAGCAAAAGAAAATAGACCCAGCAAAAATGTTTCGCTTGCTAAGCTGGCACCCGCTAAGGCGGGAAAGGTAAGGCAACGCATTAGTCGCATTACAGAATCGAGCAAACCGATTATGGGCTGCCCAAATGGATACACAAATAAATCTGACACAGATGCTAGTCAAACGCAACAGCTTGAGCCCATTACAACAGCGGATATATCGCAACGACTACCTGCAACTACCACGGCAGGTAAACCCAGGAAGAGGTTAAAATGGACAGATGAAATGAATCGAACAGTGATGCATTCCTACTACACCGCTACCAAACTTGAGACAATTTCATCAGGATACGGATATAAACTGCATACAATATCCAAAATAAAAATCACTTGTCACAGAACAGAGTAATAGATCAAAAAAGAGTCATCACTAAGACCAGTAAGCTCACCCCACTCGCATTGCAAAACATCAAAACTATAGTAGCTGATGAATTAAACATTCATTAGCCAAACTTTGAGGACAGTGTGGCAGAAGCCGAACCCATCCCACATACAAACCAGCCCAACTCAAGAGGTTCTGCAACCACACTCAATTTCACACAAGCTCGTCTCTCACAAAAGCAAACAAATGGAGCACATCTAAACAAATGGTCAGTCTCCGATCCAACAACAAGAGATCCTATTGTTTGTGTAATCTTCAAACGAGACACATATAAAATCCTAAAGACTATCAACGAACATTCCCGGGTACATAACGAATGCGAGCACAATTGAGAACATGCATACAGTGATCTACGCAGCAACTATAACCATGATAGCACAGAATAATCAGAAACTCCCGCCACGACACGGAGACACCAACAGTATAAAACCAAAATTCAAATGACAGATAAGTATCGAAAACAAAATTCGAATAGAATTAGGACATCTTACCCAAAGTGTAGAGAAAATCAAGTCTGCTTCTCCTGATCACACGCTTACAGAAATCCTTGACACTCTGAAGCAAAAATTATCCGTGTATGCCGCACGCCTCCGAGGATACAAAGAGTCAAATTAAAGAAAGGACGCTAGCAACCTGTTCAGAAGAACCGGAAAACAGTTCTACCAAAAAATCATGAGCAATGAGGAGGTATGAGCAATAGAACTATCGACCAAACAAGAAATCACAGATTACTGGAAAAGCATTTGGTCAGAACCGAAACTACACAATAATAACGCTTCATGGATTAAAGTATAAGAAGACAAACACAAGTGCTTGGAGGAACAAGAGGACTTTGCAATAACAACCCAAGGAGTTGCAGAAACAATTAAATTCTCGCATAACTGGAGATGTCCTGGAATAGATAACATTCATAACTTCTGGTACAAACAGTTTACCTCTACACTTGAAGTTCTTAATCGCCAAATTAATGAAATTATTTTAAAACCTAGCACACTCCCCAGTTGTCTCACCGAAGGAATAACATACGTTATATCCAAAAATTCAGACAATAAGGATCCGTCAAATAACCGACCTATTTTACGTGCCTTCCAATCCTATATAATAGCATCACAGCCACAATTACTAGGAGAATAGAACAACATCTAGCACACAGAAAAATTCTAACGGAAGAGCAAAAAGGGTGCAGGAAAAATAGCGGAGGATGCAAGAATTATAGACAGCGTCATCATGAAACAAACCAGTAAAAATTATAGAAACCTTCATACTGGTTACATAGATTACTAAAAATTTTGATTCGATAACCCACAGTTGGCTAACCAGAGTGCTAGAATTATACAAAGTCAATAAAAACATCAGGCAATTTCTTAAGCAAATCATGAGTAAGTGGAAAACTAAAATCAATCTGAGAATACAGAAGGAGAACATCGAAACAGAAGAGATCTACATCAGATGAGGTATATTCTAGGGAGATTCACTCAGCGCTTTGTGGTTCTGCCTGTGTCTTAATCCACTCTCAAACACACTGAATAGCACAAACTTCGGATTCCAAATTAAACACCAAAAAAGTAACCTGCACAAAATAAACCATCTCTTGTACATGAATGACATGCAATTATACGCAAGCACAAAGGCACAACTAAAGGAACTCTTTGAAATCACAGAAACCTTTACCCTGGACATCAACATGGAATTTGATATAAGTAAATACAAGCTACTTCATATCAAAAAGAGACAGTAGAAAGACCACGCTACGACGGAAACAATCAACAATAAAACCATAGATAACATGCTTAAAGAAGAAATATACAGATACCTAGGATTCCATCAAAGCACCAAAGTTAATCACACTCATATTAAATCAAAGCGTAAGAGGGAATTTAGAATCATACTCACAAAACTACTAAAAACAAAACTGAACTCTAGAAATCTAACGAAATTCTTCCACAACAAACAAACACCAAAACCTCCACAAGGCGGTAGTGAAGGCAGTCAAAAATGATACACCGCTCGACCTGTTTCAAACGAGCCACGCAGCAGACGCACACAGTTACATCCAATCACGACTAGAAAAGATGAACACCTGGTCTAAAAAAATACTTCACGGGAGACACAGGTACCACATAAAGCAAGACCACATACATAAAAAGCTTTCATATATATGGTTACAAGAAGAACAGCTGTTCCCCGCAACAGAAGGCTTTCTGCTTGCCATCCAGGACAAAGTCATAGCTACCAGAAACTACCGAAAGTACATCATCAAAGACACAACCATTGCACCAACCAGGTGCAGGACATATCATCAGCAGAGAGAAACGATCGATCACATAACGAGTGGATGTAGCTTAATGGCTGGAACTGAATACACCGCTAGACACAACTCAGCATCGAAGGGCATGGACATGGCAGTCCCCCAGCGACGAGAACATCAGTGAGAAGATCGCCAAATACACCGACTTGGCAATGGAAGTAAAAAGGCTGTCGAAACAGGAAAGAGTCATCATTGTTCCTCTCGTCATATCAGTAACAGGTTTCACCCCAACAAGATTTTCAACGCATTTGGCTTGATTAGGACTTGATACAGGCATTTACAGGAACATCCAGACATCGGTCATTTTGAAAGCATGTAGCATCGCTAGATCATTTCTTAATATACAATAGTTTGTTTTTTTTTTTCAATTTCTTTTATTTTTGGTTTTTTATTATTTTTTTTTTGTACTGACTTCGTATAATCCCGTCAATATAAAATACAACCACAGGAATACTGTGAGACAACAAGTCGAAATAATAATAATATATTACATTAAAGAGCAAAATACAAATTAGGTATAGGTGAAGTCTAACAAAAAATACCCTTAATCTAGCCCCAAAAATATCGTAAAATATTGAACCATGTTCATGAACTTCTATACCTTGTTTTACAAAAAGCCGACTTTAATTCTATACTACATCTGAGCTACAAATCAATGCGTTGACATAGGAGATCTAAGGAAGAGGTCCGCCTATGGGACAATATCCTTCTTCCTTAAAATTGTCCAAATAATTTTGAATCACTTTAAATAGAAATCTGAGTGTAATAAATAGAATATCTTTTTCCGTACTTTCTATACCGTTCATCCAATTTTATTTTATACCGTGACTTAGTAATGTACATTATTTGACGTTTTGGGAAAAAGGGTCTAAAATAGAAGTTTAACGGTTTAAAGTAAATTTTAAGGAAAACTTGTTTTCACATTATGCAGGGTAGTTCAAAAAGTCTGGGTGTGGTCCTACTTTCTTATTTCAAATAGGCACCCTATTCTTTATTTGATATATTTACCCTACACCTAACTTTGACGTATAAAAAGATATTGACGTACGCAAATTACCATTTTTTTGATGATGTTCTAAAAATTATTATTAAAAATCTGGCCCGGCCTATTTGATGATTCACCTTGATTGTTTTAATGTCAAGTAGACTTTCAATCAGTGTCTTTAGAAAATGTCGTATTCAGATGACGAAAAATGCGATATTCTGCGGATATTTTATAAGAATAACAAAAATGCATATGCAGCGAGAAGGGAATATCACCAACAGTTTCCAATGCGAGCACTTCCAACGCCAACAACCTTTAAAACTATCGAACTTGGATTTCGACTTAGAATGTCTATAAAAAGATAAAAATTGACAGTAGTCGTTAATGAGGAGGAAGATTTAAATATTTTGTTATATTTTCAAGGCAGGCGCTTTGGTTTATAGAGTAACTTATTACTGTTGTTATTTATTTTTAGAAAATCCAAATGTATCCTTAAAAGAAGCATCAAGTTTTTTCGGAAAATCAATTTTCAAAACGCATTCTACTTTAAAAAAGCATAGTTATTGTCCTTATAAAATATTACCCGTGCAGAAATTAACAGAAGATCAAAAAAACAGAAGAATTGTGTTTGGTCAAGGAATGATGTTACTAAAAGAAGACAACTTTTTTTTTAAATCTTATGGTCTGACGAGTGCACTTTTAGTACTGCAGGGATTCATAACCGAAAAAATGTACGATTTTGGGCAACGCAAAACCTTCTAGTACCTAGTGAAATTAAGATACAAGGTCGAAGATCGTTACATGTGTGGTGCGGGCTCTTAAATAATAAAATAATTGGGCCAATTTTTGTTGACAGACTCAAAAATGAGGAAAAATATTTAAATCTATTGACCAATGACGTAGAAAATTTTATGGACAACTTACCTACCACTCCGTCAATACAACGAAATTATATAGCATCAGGATGGTGCCCCACCACACAACGTTTTTCCGGTTATAAATCGATATGAAATACCAGATGTGGATTGGACGTACTGGACCGATTGGCTAGCCGCCGAATAGCGCCGACTCGACGCCACTTGATTCGTTCCTGTGAGAATTTTTGCAGAATAAAGTGTATAAAAATCCAACTGAAGACCTAGAGGTTTTATGAACAAGAATAATTGAGGCTATTCAGGACACCAATGACAATCATTTTTATTTTATTTTTAACACTATAAATAAAACCGAGAGTGATTACATACAGGGTTTTGAAATGAATGGTGTGAACATTCAGCAGTTGTAAATAGTTTTAGTAGATAATACCATTTTACATTTTTTTTATAAAAAAAACAATGTTTTTTTATATAAAAATAAAAAAAGCACAAACGTTAGTATGTTTTTACACGTTAAAGTTAGGTATAGGGTAAGCTACATAACAAATGTTTATAATATTCAAAAAAACGCAAAAATCAAATAAAAAAATGTGAAATAAGAAAGTAGAACCACGCCCAGAGTTTTTGAACAACCCTGTATATATGACAAAAACTTTTTCTAAAAATGTATTTTGAACAATAAAAATTTTATTTTCAAAAACGTCGAATAAAAAGGATAAGGGGGTCAATATATACAAAAATACCCCATTACTATATTTGCTCTAATAAAATCTCCTTTTTCACTTCCCTCGTAACAGGGAAAGATTGCAATCGTCAAAGCAATCACCCTCCGAGATTATTTTAGATCTTTACATTTTAGGGTCCCTGCATCACGAAAAACATGTTCTCCTATTTCCGTCAGTCTGGCGTTGTGTCTGCACGCCGCATAGCTCATGTGCTTATCAGATTGACTTCAAATTTTAGTCAAAAAACTTGGGTCATATGGGAATGAAATGGTTACATTTTGGTAAAAATCCAATATGACAAAATGGCGGCCTCATAAAATGTAAAAAAAACAAATTAAGAAACTATTTACCAAATATAAAATGTGATCTAGGAATATAGTGGTAAAGTCTTTGTATAAATCCATAATGACGGAACAATAAACTACATATCCAATTGACTTGAAATTTTGCAGAAAAATCATGAGTTAAATGAAGGTAGACTAGGAATTTTGTAGTGCAAATCCTATGTTGCAAAACGAAATGGCGGCCTAATAAAATGTTTAAATATTCGGTGAAATTTCATATTTTGTATAAAACCTTTCTTTTTGGAGGAGAATAATAAAGAACACGATTTATTTTTTATAGACTACATAAATGTTATGAAACATAAACACATAATAATAATAAATAAATTAAAAACTTAAATAAATTGAAATAAATTACAGTTTATTAGGATTTAATAAAGTGATTACCAAATCAATAAATCATTATATGCAAATATATAGACTGTACACTGTAAGTAGTTGAATTCTGTACGAGGGAAGTTGTGAGTAAATGCGAATTTACCGATTTTTAACTAAGGGGTTAGATATGGCTTGCTCATTATTCGATCCCAGCATTTAAACATTCTGAGAAGTATCTCTATGTTTTTCACATTTCTAAAAAATGTTTTATATGCCTAATGTTTAAAAAAGTAATTATGAACTTTTCTTTTTGTTAAACTTTTAAATCAAATGTAATAAATAAATTGTTTTATGGCAGAAGTAGACATTACAAAACCAATATTGTTATATTACAACTACCTTGTAAGATAACAATATAGGATTAAGTAGATTAGTGTATAAAAAATATGCTTATCTTTATTTCCCAGAATGTTCATAACAACAGGCATTCTGATTTACATTGCGTTTGGTATTATATTTTTAAATTATTTTCTTATCAGATGTTTTGAAAGAAAATAATATCGTTATCGTAATTGACACTTAAGCAGACTTACCAATAAACACACCTTTGACAGTTTAAGCACCTAAACCTAAAATTGCAACTAATCAAATTGATTTTTACAAAATGAATAAAATTCCCCAGATAATTTTAAATTTTTATCATTGCAAATTTATAGTAAATTCAAAAATAATTTTGGTAAATATTTCTGAAATTGTCCCCTTTTTAATATATCTGTTCTGCGATTGCTATAAAAACGTCCAAAAAATACATAACCACCAAACGACTAATTCCTCAAGTCGTGAAAGATCTAGAAATTATTTTTCACGGCTCAAATTGCTTCGTACTTGGTCAGCTATAGTGGTCAAAATGCTGCTTACTTCATATTTTATTTTATACACCGATATACAGTATGTAACCAAAGTAAGGGAACGGCGAAATATTTCAGGTACCGCTTATCTGAATTTAATAAAAATGTGTTCACTAAGGTATGGCGAATTCCGCATTGCTGCCAAATTTGCCGTTTTTTTGACATAAGAGGAACACCTTATATCATGTTACTTTTTTAAAATGTGCGTAAAACTGTCAAATATCCATAATTTAATGTATTACGATGTATTAAAATACCTGCACACAAAAGGTTACCTAATATGTTTGACAATGCCAGTTTTGTTGATTTACAAAAATGGATCGTTTAACTGAAACCTAAAGAATTCAAATTTTAATTAAACTGAGTTATGGTGCTGGAATCGAAACCTGCGAGATGCAGAAAGAGACAACAGTGCCTCAACTTTAAAAGTAGGTTGTAAAAAACAACGGAAAGAATGAAATACAAAAAAGAAATACATAGTACAACAAACAATAAATTAATGAAACTAGGTAAGGTGTTTAAAATGATGTCCGTTTACTTCCTGACAGTAGGCCAAATACTGTGGGAAAACATTTAATATATTAAAAAGAATGCCAGCCTCCTCGATAAGTCTACATTCAATTTCTATTTACTCCTGTAAATCCTCGAGGTCATTAGGCTTAGTTTTATAAACCACATTTTTAAGATGTCCCCACAAATAGTAGTCGAGGGTCGTCAAGTCCGGAAACCGAAGTGACCACTCTATTGTACCCCTACGTCCAATCCATCATCCAAAAAAAATATTGTCTAAATATTCCCGAACATTCCGAGCAAAATGCGGTAGTGCACCATCCTGCTTAAACCATATTTCATCATTTGATGCACCATTAGCTAAAAAAAGCACGTTTAAATACTTAATACAGCAGGCAAAGTAAGGAACTTACGGTTATTCGGAAATAGTTCTGCAATAGCTGGGACAACATCGGTCCTTAAGAGATTCAAATATCTTTCTCCAGTTAATGTATCTTCCATGAAAAAGGATTATTTTTGCACCCTTTATACCACGTTTATCTTTTGTAGAAATTGGGAATGATTTTCTCGTATCCAATATGTATTTTCCCTGGCCCAATATCGATAATGATGCGTGTTAACTTTTACATTCAAAAAAAAGTTACTTCGTCAAAAAAAATAATTTGATTAACAAAATTTTAATTGGTATTGCGACGTTCATCATGATTTTACAAAATTCCAAGAGCCTATCGTGATCATCCTCAGGGAGTTCTTGCACTAAAGTTATTTTGTATGGATGAAACTTTTCGGTTTTTAGAAGTCGGTCTACGGAAATGTGTGAGTGGTCTTGTTCTCCTCCTAATGTTTAGGTAGAAAGGTGCGGATTTTCTTTTAACCCGATTATAACACTTAGAGCCTTATCACCCTCGTTGCGCTTTTAGGTCTGCCAGAACACACAGTATCTTTTACCTTTCCAGTTTCCCGAATTTTTCTGTTAATTTTACTTACTTACGGTAGATTGCGATCAGTTGCGAAAAAGCCAAAAAGATTTTTGTTTGTCAATCTAAACGCAACAAATAATCTGAACACATTTAAAAATAACATTATAGAACAGAAAGCCAATAACTAAATCTACCGTAATTAAAATTAACACAAAAATTCGTGAAACTGGAAAGGTAAAAGATACTATATGTTCTGGCAGATCCAAAAGCGCAACAAATGGTGATAAGGCTCTGAGTGTTTTAATCGGCTTAGAAGAAAATCCGCACCTTCCTACCTGAACATTAGGAAAAGAAGATGACCACTCACACATTTCCTTAGACCGACTTCTAAAAACCGAAAAGTTTCATCCATGGAAAATAACCTTGGTGCAAGAACTCACTCACTCACGATAGGCTCTTGGAATTTTGTGAAATCATGATGGAACGTTGCAATACCAATCTAAATTTTGTTAATCAAATTATTTTTTCTGACTAAGTAACTTTTTTTTGAATGGGAAAGTTAACAAACATCATTATCGATATTGGGCCAGGGAAAATCCATATTGGATACGTGAAAATCATTCCCAATTTTCCCAAAAGATAAACATGGTATAAAGAGCGTAAAAATAATCCTTCTTCATGGAAGATGCATTAACTAGAGAAAGATATTTGAACCTTTTAAGGACCAAAATTGCCCTAGCTATTGCAGAACTATTTCCGAATAACCGTAAGTACATGTCAAACAAACTGACAAGTTTTAAAATTTTGAAATCAATTCTTTTCTATTATTTAATGTTTCTCTCTTACGATCGGCGCACTAATGAGTCCCGATAGGATGAAAGTATTTGTACAACTACTATGTGTCTATAAAAACTTAAAGAAAATGACATAATTTCGTATGCTTGCTTAAATAATATTGTTTATATTGTTATCGAAACATTTCGTAGACAGACTAGTCTACATCTTGAGATATGTAATTTTATTAAATATGTATTTGCTTCAATTAATTTAAAGTTAAATATTTTTATTCAGTTGCGAAAAAGCCAAAAAAGATTTTTGTTTCTCATTAGAGTATTCTATTAAAAAAAATGTTTTTCCTTTTATAACAGAAAAACGGTAAACTTGGCAGCAAAGCGGAACTCGCCATTGGGTCCGGCATAATTTCATATTTAAGTGTACATATTTTCATTAAATCCAGGTAATCCTCCAATTTGTGAGATATTTCACAGTTTCCTTACTTTTGTTACACGCTATATGGTTAGTGGTTACTCAGTTATCGTTGAATTTGAATTCTAATTTTCAATGTCAAAGTGTCAAAAAATATTTAAAATATTTTTTGTCATTAAAAGTTACATTATGGACATATTAAAAATTAAAATAATATATAAAACATAATCTCAATAATAGTAATGTCGAAAGCGGGTGGTGGTGGTGACAGTTATAATTGAACTATGAACATATACACATATTTATAAAATTTGTAGTAGACTCCAGATAATCAGATATAATAAAGCTCAAGCTTTCCAGGTTCAAGAATTTTTCTTTGTATCGGCAGAATATTGTAGAACTTAATGGCAACATGATTCTGATCATCTCTGGCTCTTGCAGCCCTGTGGTAAGCCAACGTGAGATAATACTTGGTTCTGGTATTGTAATCATGATTGTCGCTATTTCTGGCATGTGACTATGTTTACAGATATATAGTTTAGACAACTTAGAATGATAATACTGGATAGTGTTAAAATTTTAAGATTAATAAATTGTTATCGACAGCATTCTCTGTATCTTAGCCCAAAAATAATTCTGATGCACTTTCTTTGTGCAGCAAAGACTGAAGTTACTTGATCTGAGAACACAGTTTGCTCAACCTCGACACTAGACTAATAGAATTCTGCTTCCATGAAAGCCTCGAGTCTAGGGTTATTCCCTGTCGGAGTTCCCATCAGCATTTTGTAGAGGGGTAAGGGGCACAAAGCAAACGTTAACATCTATGTGTTTGAATAATCCACTCCCAGCCTTTCCATTCAGGAACTCAAGACTTACAGATTCAGCAAGAGAAGTTATGTCACCTGTACATAGGATAATATTTGGAATGCTTAGTGATTTAACATTGATGCATATTTAAAAAGAACAGGCCACAGTATTGATCCCTGTGGTATACTACAATTATTTATTGAGACCTTTTTTCAAGATATAATTTGAATAATTTTGTGCTCTTCACAATTTTTTGACAATATCTCATATGAAAGAAACAGATGCCTTGTTAAATCAAACATGGTCAAACAATGCATTGCCGTTGTTGTTGACACTCCATTACGGAAACCAAAGTGACATGGATTAATCATCATATTTGGTTCAAAATACTTTGTTTAGTTTTTTACCACTGTTTCAAACACCTTCCCTATAACTGGCAATACCGAGATTGGTCTATAATTTGAGAACTCATCAAAGGCTCCCTTTTATGAATGGATTTTAAGGCAGTCTGGTTAAACTGGCTATACACTGGTTCATTATTTTACATATGGATAAATTGTTATATTTTTCATGGATTTTATGAAAGAAGAAATGAAGGGTACGCACTTAATTTAGGTGTACGCTTTAAACGCAGTTGTAGAAAAAAAAACACTTGTTACACTCATGTGGCGAAACTGTCACATTCGTGTGAAAAGAGCTGTTTTAAAACTTGTTATGTAATACACTATTGTACATTATGTCTGATTACATTTTAAACAAAGTTTTATGGTCGATGGTAAAAATTCAGTTTGGGAGATCCAAACTTGTAAAACACTATATCAGCGGCCAAAAAAAACTTCAGAAAAATTTCGAAGCATGTCTATTTTTTCTTTTATTACTAGACTCTCGGTAGGCACGTAGCCAGAAATTCAATTCGGGGGGGGGGTCCCAACCAGAAATTTATTTCGGGTGGGGGAGGAGTCGAAACAGTAAAATCTCAGGAAAATTAGGAAGAAGCATACCCCAGACCCCCCAGGAGCCCCTGGCTACGTGCTTCACTCTCGGCAACTCTAACAAAATATTGCAAAACAGTTGCAACAAAATCAGTTTTTTGGCAATATCATCTAAGATCGAGCAATTATGAAAATGTAAGAATATCCTGAGCAAATATGACCCTGATGATTTTTTTTTAAAAACAATACTTTATTTTCTTCCACTAACATTTCTGTCAAGGGAAACATTCGAGATTAGTTTTATTTTTAAGGTTTTAAATATTTAATTGAAAACCTTGCTTTCTTTATGAGCTAAATAATCATAAATTTATTTATTTTACTTTTTAGTACTTTCTCGGAATTCTAAAAAATCTTATGATCGAACGCGAATAAAAACCATTCCTTCTGTTAAACAAAGTAGAATATATTACAAGGCAAATGACTACGAAGATTTTAATACAAGAAAGTACAGGTTAAAGCAATAAACGCTTATATAACCGTGTAATTTAAATTTACTAAATATTTTATTCATTTGATTATACAAAACTATTAATTACATCATATAAAAAAATATTTATTCATTAAATGGCCCTCATTTCAAAACGTGCAATTCGGCAGCACGGAGTATATTACTTGCTAAATATTTATTTATTGAGTATTGATCCTTATTTCAGAACGTGTAATTGAACGATGATATTTGCTAGTGATATTCCTATGTAAGTAGCTGAAACAAGTTACAGCGAAATATTTTTAGATAAAAGAACGATAAAATATTACAAGAACAACAACCAGGGAACGAAATTCCAAAGAACTAATTTTTCTAAATCTTTCTTTTGAATGTCATAAAAAACATTAGTGTACATTAAGGTTTGTAAAAAAACTTGATTCATCGTTGCCGTGCAGTTTTCCGTAATATTTAAGTGGTACAAAATTTTAAAACTGTAATTGTTTTTAATCAATTTATTTGAGCTGAGCTGAGTTAAAATGGCGCTAGTAAGCAGAGCCCGTGCTGCTAATCAGCAGGTATTGAAATTCTACTTTTGGACATTAAGTTATGAACAACCATCATATTTTTAGAGTTTCGGGGGGGGGGGGTTAGACTACTGGATCTCCTGGTTACGCACCTGCTGTGCACTCTAGATTATTTGTCGGGAACACTTTTCGAAAGTTAATGTGTAAATGAAAAGTATACCAACACCAAGTCTCGGTCTCAGTCCTATGTTTTTTTTTTTATTTTAAGAAGTTTGGTTACGCACGTTACTAACCAAATATAACATTTAGTTAGTAATTGGGTTGTATTTTTCTGGTAGGTCTGATGATGCCCGACCGGCGAAACATGTGTAACCGATCATCTTAAAATAAAAAAACATATGACTGAGATCGAGACTTAGTGTTTGTATACTGTTTAATTTAGAAACAGGTCTCTTAGAGAAAAATGGATGATTTACTAAGATTTGCAAATGAAAAGCCACTTTTGTTGGAATTCATATATATTAGCAGGCGATTGTTGAACATAACATAGATCTATTTATTTCCTAATTTTAAGTTATTATTACGTCTTTACTTTAAATTTATATACGGTTTTGGTAAGTTCTTTTCATTTATTTTTGCTAAGATATGTCCTGGAGAAAGATGTATCAGAATAGAAAGAAACTGCTAAGAAGAAAAAGGTCGATTTTTTCGAACTTATTGATGAGCTACAGTTAAACCTTTCAAAGTGAGGCCGGTGGTTTAGCTCTAGCGAGAAAAGTCCCAGCTGACTAATAGCGGGGTAAATCTACCCGACATTTTTGTGAGAAATGAACTCCCTTGGATTTATTTGCATAAAGATATCGGTGTAATTTGGAAGACAATAAACTAAAATCAGCGCCCAGCGTAGCTTTTTGAGAAATTTGAAAAAAAGATAGTATTTTTGTTTGTTGGATCGCCCAATAGAAGGTGCTATACCTATGTATTTGTTAAAAAAAAGTATCAGAAACGCCATTTTTTACAAAAGTAAAAAGAAATGGGTTCCGGTCATGGTGCAATACAAAATGTTGTGATTCCCTTATTTTATGATCCACCACCCAAGTTTACAAAAAAAAATCTGTAAATATACCTTTACCCGCAAGTTCCCTAGTACAGAATTCAACTACTTACAATACACCGTCATTATTTGACTATAATTAATTATTTGGTAATAACTTGTAAACTTTAACAAATTTGTATTTATTGTCATTTATTTATTTATTTATTTTTCATAACATTACTTACTTAGTCTACAAAAAAAACCAATTAAGGCCTTCCTCCATAAGAAGAAGGTTTTATTCCAGGAATTGGAATTTTACGGAACATTTAAACATTTTATTAGGCCGCCATTTTGTTTTGCCATATAAAATTCGCACTAAAAATTTACCAGGCTATCCCCGTTTAACATATGATTCTTGTGCAAAACGTCAAAGTCAATTGGATAAGTAGTTTTTGGTACTGAATTTTTATAAACATTTCATTAGGCGCTGTTTTTTAAAATTATACCAGATTATCCCTATACCAGAATTTATGTTTCCTCAAATTTTTAAGTTCATTCGATACGCGGTTTCTTAATAATAATTTTCTTACACTTTGTGAAGCCGCCATACTGTTTTTTGCAAAATGTCCAGGGACCCTAAAACGCAAAGATTTGCAAACATCTCAGGGGGTGATTTTTTTCATGATTACGACGGAAGTAAAAACCGAGGGGAAGAACAGCTCTCTTTTCGCGACAATTCTGGCAGATTGACTGCATTATAAAGGTACAGTCGTTTACGGTACTACCATAAATTTAAAAAAATTGAATAAATCTTACATTGCAGCCTAGCTCATGGCTCGACAATTCATGTTTTTACCCTTTGGCTCTGCTCCCTTTTTGATACTAGGTAAGTACCGTATATTTCTAGAACAGGTACCTTTGTCTTCATCGGGAATTTATTAATATTTTCCTTTTAGATATTGCAAGATTCTTCTTTAATTTCTCAAAGTACTGAAATACTGAAATGCCTTTTGATGCTGATATAATTATTGTGACAACTGTCTCAGATTTTTGAATATTGTATGCCTTTGTCCTCTTCTCATAATGCCAGATACGTTTGTCTTTCTACTTCGCTCGTTGAGACCCTAGATATTTTCAGACCCTCGTTTTAGGATGATTAGATGCTCATGTTTTCTTAAATCCGTCGGTCTTCTTGTTAGAGCTATGGCTAAAAAAAATATTTCTCCAATTGACTTCGCATTTAGTTCAAAAATCGTGGATCAAATATCTAGAAAAATTTTGGGCGAAATCTAATGCGGCTGAACCAAATAGCGGCCTACTAAAATGTATAAAATCTTGTAAAAAAGTCTAGTAACTTATTTAATTGATCTCAAATTGCCTACAAAAATTAACTTTGTGTAATATCTCTAGACGTTATCAACCACAAACTAAAAGTTAATATTAAGACTAAGCTTGTGCAGCGATTTGGAGAGACCCGCCCACTAGCTTCCATGAAGCTTGAGAGAGTTACTGCGATCTAGCGTATTTCCGGAAATGTAAGAAGGAGCTTGTTCACTAAAATCAAACCAAAGTCAATTAATGACTGATGATGCGAGTCTCTGTCTATCCCTCATTTGACGAGTGTATATTTATTTTAAAACCGGCTTAGATCCACTCAAGATCAAACCGTGTACTTTTTAAAAATCCACTAAAATTAATAATTCCATACATCCGTTTTTTTACATCTAAGTATTTCAAGGAACGATAATTATCATTACCTGTTATCAGCAGTGCATACGTTTTCACTTAATTATAACTATATTAAATAGTTTTGTCACAACCAAATTGAATAAAGTATTAGTAACCGTTATGTCTGAAATTTCGCCAGTATGTAATAAGAAATTAACAAAAAGTATATATTGATCATGAAATTCATAAAGGAAGATAAACTCAAGCTATTTTTATTATAGGATATGTAATGACATGACAAAACAATTGTTAAAAATGCAACACATATAAATGATAATCCAATTTTATTGATAGTAAACACAGAGTCTATCAAAGCATCCTTTTGCCAAATAACAAAATATTTTTAATTATTAACCTAATCTTTTTTCTTATTCTTAACGTAACCCAGTATGTTACACCTGTTGTTAAATTTTGATTAGCTTGGGTACCTACTCCATACAAAATTAAATCTATAATTTTGATTCTTAATTCTTCAGCTACTTACCTTATAAAATCTTTTTAAAACTGTTATTCAGTGGCTGATATTCATCTAAAGGGTTGATCATTTTTAAAAATTTTAGGATTTTTAAAAATATATTATACTGGATTGGTTTGACAGTCAGGGCCAGGCTAAGCCCAGAGAGAGTCACATTATTTTCCTTTATTGTGAAAAGGCAGATGCCAGGTCCAGAAATTTTCAGTTTAAGGAAAGATATATGCGTCTTCACGATTATGCGTAGAAGGTTATGCAATCTCGAAATAACCTATGGAAAAATTTGGTAAATGAGCCTTACCAGGATCTTGTCTTCTTACAAATCACCCCTTTTAACAGAGTATGCTTTCTACAAAAATAATGTTGGTTTTTTCTCTCATAGAAACGTCCACTGAAAAAAATTAACCCTTGGGACTAAGAAACTGTATATATATATATATATATATATATATATATATATATATATATATATATATATATACATATAAATAAGAGAAACAGAAATTTCAATTTCTGGGCGGTTCTTGGTCTTAAAAATTATACAAAGCGAATGAACTGCTACCGTGGTATCTTCCCCGGCAAGTCTCATCAAGCAGTTTCTTGGGGGGTATCGGTATTAAAACCGAAATACCCGTGGCACCTTGGCCCTGGAAAAAATATATATATAAAAAAAAAATATATATATATATATATATATATATATATATATATATATATATATATATATATATATATATATATATATATATATATATATATATATATATATATATATATATATATATAATATCTTGTGTTTTCTTGAACCGTTATTGTATAAAATGTAGAAAGTTCTTATGTTTAGATTCGGATAAAAGATTAATATTTTAATTTGTCGTTTATTTGACGTTTCGCTCTGTTATTTAGGGCATAATTTGACATTCATTTCTACGCTTAAGAAAAGAAACGACTGACAACATGTATGAGACACACTGTATATAAATCACTCTTACGATATTAAAACAGATTTACAATCTAATATTATAAGAGTACATACATTGAAATATTATTTATCAAAATATCTGTTAAATTGCCTCGCCAATATTACCGTCCTTAAACGATTTCTACATCAATTTCTACGTTTAAATATTTTATAGATTCGGTAGATATACCAGCTAATCATATCTTAATATCTGTAGATAATAATATAAATACCTACAAATATACCTAATGAACTTCTACCTATTATTATTAAAGAAAAATGAAACCTATTAATGAATCATACACAATTATCAGTAGAAGAGTTTATAGAAATTATTAAAATCACATTATCAGTATTAGTATAAAAAAAATTTCTAACAACTTGATGTCTGCGTAATTAGTAATAGAATTCTCGAAAGAAAATGTTTTAGCTAAACTAAATTTTCAACCTATATTTTTTTACCATTTTACACCATTTTATCAAACTTTCAATCCTCAAATCATTCACTTCGGGCGCATATCAGCATCTTCGATTTTGGTTATATCTAGTGAATTATGGAAGTTATACACTATTAACAATGCTTTATTTAAACTGCAGACTTCTAGCATCACTTCTCTGATTTTAATTAGTCCTCGCAAATTGAAAAGAAGTATAAATTTCCAATTTTATTGGTGATGCAATCTAAAAAGTTGTTAAAAAAGCTAGACTGGTGAAAACTAGTACATGTTATTCAACTCTATTGACAACACAATCTTACATAATTTTTCTCCCCAGCAGCTGCAGTACAGCCTTTGTTTTTAGTTGGACAAAGTGTTGGTAAAATCTAATCAAATCCTTGAATTATGGGATCACATCTCTTCTTTGATCTCAGATGGAAATTAGTAAACATCTCCAATTATATTGATAACACAATCTTATAATAACCCCTATTTTATTTAAGACTGTTTGCTGCACAAAGGTGACACAATTTTGTTTATTTTGACTGCCTGGCTATTGGTAGTTGAGAGACATTATATTTTAAGGTCAATAGAGCGTCATTCCTACCTCTCCTGAACCTCTTGACCTAAAATGCATTCCAAATCTAAGGAGTGAATTCAAAGTTAGTTATGCTGTTGTGCCGGCGATATTAGTGTAAAGAAAAAAGTCCGGCCTTTTTGGTTCTACTCATAAAACGAAGTATCTGATAAATTATTAAGCCGTAAATCGTTATAACAAAGATCGATTATAGTCTAAAGAGATAGTTTTATACATTTACCGCATCCATCACTCATGTCGCTGTTCAGTCATAATATGCAGCTCGCCTGCAGCGATACTTAGCACAGTGTTACCAGTAGAGCGATATAGGTCTAAAGATAGGTAGACCAACTCTAACAGTGGAAATTCTCTTGATGACTCCGAAGTATAATGAAAGAGAGCAAAGTTGAGATCCTTTTAGGGATATTTTGTTTTTCATTTGTTGGACTGTCTATTCGGAATATAATCAGTTTTTGGTTAAAAAAAGTCGTATGATACGTTTGTCAGAATTGGAAGGCAGGAACTGAAAAACAACTCCAAAACACAAGTTTCATAGTAGAAGCTATAAAACATCTCCTTTTGCTTATTAATAAATATTTTAAAATAAATTTGTAGTTACAAAAACAGTACTTAATTCCAGCACTTCTTGAATGCTTCTTTTTACTTGCAAAGTTCAGCAAAAGCATCTGATTATATACAAATTAACACAGGTAATTACTATACAATGGTGTTAATTATTCTTAGAGAAAAGTGCCAAGAAACACATTGTGCTTGA
>JAUTXW010001941.1:180000-378567 GCA_030620095.1 Kuschelorhynchus macadamiae
AACTAAATTGTGTCACCTTTGTGCAGCAAACCTTTGACAGATGTGTACCAGTTTTTAATTGTCTGGTTCCAGTCTTAAATAAAATAGGGGTTATTATTAGATTGTGTTATCAATATAATTGGAGATGTTTACTAATTTCCATCTGAGATCAAAAAAGAGATGTGATCCCATAATTCAAGGATTTGATTAGAGTTTAGCAACACTTTGTCCAACTAAAAACAAAGGCGTTACTGCGGCTATTGAGGAGAAAAATTATGTAAGATTGTGTTGTCAATGGAGTTGAATAACATGTACCAGTTTTCACCTGTCTAGCTTTTTTAACAACTTTTTAGATTGCATCACCAATAAAATTCGAAATGTATACTTCTTTTCAACTTGCGAGGACTAATTAAAATCAAAGAAGTGATGCTAGAAGTCTTCAGTTTAAATAAAGTATTGTTAATAGTGTATAACTTCCATAATTCATTAGATATAACCAAAATCGAAGAGGCTGATATGCCCCCGAAGTGGATGATTTGAGGATTGAAAGTTTGATAAAATGGTGTTCTTAAAGTTAGATGTGTGTATGTATTTCAATACTTTCCACAGCCGAAAAAGGATTTCATGAGGGAAATACATATATATATATATATATATATATATATATATATATATATATATATATATATATGGTGCCTAATCATGAATATCTTATAAAGGGTGCGTAAAAAATAATGCTAAAAGTACTTATAGGGATTTTGGCGAATGCATGTAAAATGCGGGGTAAAACTGAAAAAAAAATAAAAATGTGCTTTCACACACCTTTGTTAAGGTTTCTTGGTCGTAAAAGGATACATGAAGCAAAAAGCAAAAATATAATTTTTGCATGTAAGCGGCCTATGACAAGACATTGCTTATATACAATTATATAGATATATATATATATATATATATATATATATATATATATATAACTATTAAACCAAAAAGGAAAAAATAATTAAACTTACATAAACACAGAACTTTTAAAATGTTGAATATTTTCTTAAAAGCTTGAGGCGTGAGGCGACATCACACTTGAAATAAAGCCTCAAGCTTTTAAGAAATTGTTGAACTTTTTTTAGGTTGTTTGTTTAGTACATTTAATTATTTTTTACTTTTCAATTCAATAATTTATAAATAAAAGCTTCTGTTAAAAAATATTTTTTTTACATTAATTATACTGTTTTTTATATGATGCAATGTGAATATCTTATTGTAGTTGAGTTTCTATGAATTTCAGTGACTGTGAAATTTTTTGGAAGCCTACTATAGCATTAGGTGAGGCATCTTGGATGATGTTTAAGGCCATTTGAATGTTTTTGATGTTTCTACTTATTCTTTTCCTTTCCTCAGCCCGGTTTTATTTTCACAGAACTGCTGGTAACACGTAGGTGCTTTAAACAATTTCACTATCTTATTAGAACCATAATTAAAAGATTATCTAAGCTACTATTAGTCAAATTTTGTTCCTCAAACTAAGAAGGGTTATTTTCCTTAATATATCAATACTTAACTTGGTTACATTTTTTATTTAAATAAGGGTTTTTTTCAGACACAACGGACCAAACATATATTATAGTACATCTTCCCGTGGTAGATTATATAAGAATGTAATCTGTCAATTCTTCAATTTTGTATGTGTATGTAAGTGCTTGTGTATGTCCTAAACCATTACTAAAAAGTCCCCAAGATCATTAATGAGACGACATTAATTTAATTCCCAGAAATCCCCACTGATTTGTCATAATAATCATTTCCGAAGCTTCTCTGTATCCACTTTAGGCGATAGGAAATCAAAGTTGCCAGGTATTGTCCCGTCAATCTAATAATCCAATAAACAATAAATCACCAGCTCCTTGTTAGGAAAGAAAATTGATATTTCTTAATAACCCTTAATCCCAAAACGTAAAGAATTTGAGATAGATTAGAATAAAAAAATGATATCGTTTATCTTATCAGGATAAATTTGCTATTTTGAATGGTTTTCGTTTAATTTAATGACAAAATGTTTATTTTTATTTAAACCTTTGTCAAATAATCAGTTTTTCGGATTGAGTTAGTGTTAATAAGGAAGCAAACATTGTTCTGTGTTTCTTGTGAAGTGTCTTTTTCGGATCAGACTTATGGATGACGATGATTTTGATTATTTCAATGAGAACGACTCTTTACTTGGATCTAATGAGAGGTATGTATATTTTGAAAAATTAATAGCCCTCCCCCTTGAAATTCTTTTTCGGCTCTGGAAAGTGTTGAAATGCGTACACACATCTAACTTTAAGAACACCATTTTATCAAACTTTCAGTCCTCAAAACATCCACTTCGGGGGCATATCGGCCTCTTCGATTGTGGTTATATCTAGTGAATTATTGAAGTTATACTAATCACTATTAACAATACTTTATTTAAACTACAGACTTCTAGTATCACTTTTTTTATTTTAATTAGTCCTCGCAAATTGAAAAGAAGTATACATGTCCAATTTTATTGGAAATGCAATGTAGAGTGTTGTTAAACCCCATTTATTTCATTTGGAGCTAAACAAGTGAGAATTGGTACCTGTTATTCAACTCCATTGATAACACAATCTTACATAATTTTTCTCCTCAATAGCCGCAGTACAGCCTTTGTTTTTTGGACCAAGTTGCAAAAATCTAATAAAATCCTTGAATTTTGGGATCACATCTCTTCTTTGATCTCAGATGGAAATTAGTAAACATCTCCAATTATATTGATAACACAATCTAGTAATAACCTCTATTTTATTTAGGCCTGGAACCAGACAATTAAAAATGGGCACCCATACTTAACTCCATTGGCATCACAATCTGTCAAAGGTTTACTGCTCAAACCTTTTTTTTAGATAGCGCAAATGTTTTTAGTCTTATGGTAAGGTTATTCTAAGGTCTAGTCAAGGTGACACCATTTTGTTTATTTTGACTGCTTTGGTAGTCGAGAGACTAAGGTCAATAGAGCGTCATTCCTGCCTCCCCTGAATCTCTTGATCTAAAATGCATTGTTGTTGTTGTTTGTGAATTCAAAGTTAGTTATGCCGTTGTGGCGGCGATATTAGTGTAGAGAAAAAAGTCCGGCCTTTTTAGTTCCACTCATAAAACGAAGTATTTGATAAATTTTTAAGACGTAAATCGTTATAATAAAGATCGATTATGGTCCAAAGAGACACTTTTATACATTTACCTCATCCATCACTCATGTCGCTATTCAGTCATAGTATGCAGCGGTATTTAGCACAGTGTTACCAGTAGAGTGACATAGGCCTAAAGACAGGTAGACCATGTTAGATTTAACATATTGGAGGTCGCCACGGGCAGGCAACTCTAACCGTGGAAATCTCTTGGTGGATCCGAAGTGTAATGAAAGAGAGCAAAGTTGAGATCGTTTTAACGATCTTTTGTTTTTCATTTGTTTGGCTGTCTATTCGGAATATAATCAGTTTTGGTTAAAAAAAGTCATATGAGACGTATGTGAGAATTGGGAGGCAGAAACTGGCAAACAACTCCAAAACACAAGTTTCATAGTAGAAGCTATAAAACGTCTCCTTTTGCTTATTAATAAATATTTTTAAAATAAATTTGTAGTTACAAAAACAGTACTTAATTCCACCACTTCTTGAATGCTTCTTTTTGCTTGCAAACTTCAGTAAAAACATCTGATTATATACAATTTAACACAGATAATTACTATACAATGGTGTTAATTATTCTTAGAGAGAAACGCCAAGAAACACATTTTGCTTAATTAAACTTACTAAGGGTTTCACAGCGCAAACGGAATTTCATTTTGAAAGTAAATTTAGGGAAAAAAGTAAGGAATTGTTTCAAATGTCATCAATTATTTGAAATTGCTTTTGTTAGTGTATCTCAATCGTATATCCCGTCGTAACATGCTTGATAATTAAGAGTCATTTGCTTCAAACCTTAACTTATAAAAACTAAAAAGTGGACTGTTCTCTACTAAATACTGGGTAACTGATTATTATGTTCTTAATAGAACTGTAATAAAAAGACAGGTTTTTAATTTTCACCTTTTAAACCAGTATTTATATCTTATAGTTATATTAGTATAAGTTAAAGCAACATATCGACATTAATTTTTAATCTCTAGTTTTAAAAAGTTTATAAAAGTTCAATTACCTTAGACTTAGAGCTTCTGTCCCGTCCTATTGTAAATATCCATTCTTGATATTTGTTGTCCCTTTATAGTCGGAGAGCTGGTGACGAATGTGTGGTACTAGTATTTGGGTCGAACTCGTACGGCAAGCATGCCACTGTAATTTCAATAGTAAAAATCCTAAAGGTTTGTGTCGACCAATATATTTTTTAACGTGATGTGACGTGCTGAAACGTTTGTCTTTTAAAAGAATACAGGATGTTACCTTCTTGGTTCCAGTCAAATAGCACTGATGAAGGCATATTTGTCGAAACATTTGCAAGAAAACAAAATAAAATAAGTGCCGAAAAATAAACTTGATTATTTTTCCAAATAAAAGTTTTGAGACTTAAAAACCAAAGAACGTTTTCCTACGAATATATTTTATATATATATATATATATATATATATATATATATATATATATATATATTGTTTTACTAAGGTTGAAAAATGGCTAATTCGAAAATAATCACGTAACTTGCGTTACCTGCCAAAATTGACATTTCTTTAAATAAATGCAGAAAAGCTGCTTATTTTCTAAGATATAAAAATGTTATATTAAGAAAAGTTGTTTGTTTTTTACTTTTACATAAGCATACCAAATTTTGGTCAAAAATTCCAATATTTATTTTTTTTTACTTTTTTTTGACTTTTGAAAATTCTATAAAAAATAATAATTGTCGGGCTTAAAAAAATGGTTTCTGTTAGTAACCTCATCATAATATTAATTTCTTATACCTAAATACTGCATAAACACTCTTTTTTAAAAAAATTAAAATTGCTTCTCAAAATTGTGTTAAGCTTGGGTATATATTAATTATATTAAATATTTTTAGATAGTAAATAGATATCTTATTACAAAAAAGTCCTAACTGACTAATTTTGGAGCGTAATCGAAATCTAAAACTATTTTTAAAATATTTAAGTACCTTGGGTAAAGTTATAAAAATTGAAAATTAGAATTGCTGACCAAAATACCACAAACACATGTAAAACTATAAAATAAACAACTATTTTTTATAACACTTTTTCGTATTTTAGCAAATATCCCCTTTCTCTCCGGCTTTTTTTAAAGTTTTACATGTGTCAGCAATTCTAATTTTCAATTTTTAAAACTTTACCCAAAGCACTTATATTTTAAAAATAGTTTTAAATTTTGTTTGCGCTCCTAAATTACTTAATTATGACTTTTTTATATTAATATATCTATGAACTATCAGAAATATTGAATATAATTAATATACACCTAAAATTCCCAGAATCACGACAACTTTGCATCGAGAAGCGATTTTAATTTTGTTCGAAAAAAGACAGTTTTTATGCAGTATTTGAGTATAAGAGATTAAAATTGTGATGGGGTTACTAACAAAAAACATGTTTTTTAAGATAGACAATTATTATTTTTTCAGAATTCAAAAAACAGGAAAAAATTAAGAAAAATAAATATTGGAATTTTTGACCAAAATTTGGAATGCATATGTCATATGTAATATTAAAATATAAACAACTTTTCTTAATGCAACTTTTTCATGTTGCAGTAAATAAGCCTTTTTTTGCAATTTTTTTAAAAAAATGTCAATTTTGGCAAGTAATGCCAGTCACCTGATTATTTTCGAATAAGCCATTTTTCATCCTTAGTAAAGCAAAAGTTATTGTCTATGTTAGATTAAATTAAATTTTGACAAAGTGACCTAATAAAACAATTCCCATATGATGGGAACTATATATATATATATATATATATATATATATATATATATATATATATATATATATATATATATATATATATATATATATATATATATATATATATATATATGTTGATTTTTACTCCTTCACGGATAGAAAAATACAATGTGTTTTCATTCCGGGTGTACATCCGTTCACTACTGTCGTTCTGAAAAGAACAGTTTTACTGACGTTTCGCCAAAATCACATTTGGCATTTTCGAAGCTGCAACGAACGCAAGAAAAAAAGCTTCGAAAATGCCAAATGTGATTTTGGCGAAACGTCAGCAAAACTGTTCTTTTCAGAACGACAGTAGTGAACGGATGTACACCCGGAATGAAAACACATATATATATATATATATACATATATATATATATATATATATATATATATATATATATATATATATATATATATATATATATATATATATATATATATATATATATATATATATATATATATATATATATATATATATATATATATATATATATATATATATATATATATATATATATATATATATATATATATATATATATATATATATATATATATATATATATATATATATATATATATATATATATATATATATATATATATATATATATATATATATATATATATATATATATATATATATATATATATATATATATATATATATATATATATATATATATATATATATATATATATATATATATATATATATATATATATATATATATATATATGCAAGGCCTTCTTTGTTATACATAATAACTTTGTCATTCGTTTTTTTTCACAAATTACACAACAGAAATTTTTTGATTCCATTGTGCCCTATTAAAATGGATACGAAATGCTCTGTAAACTGCTGTAAACAGACCGAGCTTCACGTGAACCCGACAGACAGGAAGTCGGTCCACTAGACTTATAAATGTCAGGGCTCATATGGCCAGGAATTGCTGTTCACTCCTTGGTCCGCCCGTTAGTTGTTCACTATTAATATAAATATATTAATAAAACAAATTGAGGTCAGTCGGGTCATACTTTAAAACCGTTTAAAAGGTCCGGGGTTTTTATTTATATATTCTATAAATGCTAAAATAAGAAATTAAAAAAAAAATACAAGTTACTAAGGATATTTTCTGAGGTTTATTTTTTGCAAATCTCCTATTCGCAATTCACTAATGTTGAAATAGCTTTTTTTTATGATTTCAAAATACCTAAAATACCCCAAATTTGTCACCAACTCTTGACTATTAGTTTTGTACATAGCAGAAACCACGCTGCAAAAATCTAAATATTTGCTTCACTAATTTTGATGGGCAAAATATAAAGCATCTTGCAAAAGTATTACAGTGTGAGAATATTTAAAAATAAATCATTTTAAACAGTTGTAGCAGAATAAAGGGCTTTATTTTAACCAATTTAAAAATTTTAATGTTAGGTTAGTTCCTAGATTTTAACTTTATTTAAAATTTATGAAAAAAGTTTCTGGCAATTCCAGAAATTTCACGGGAAATTTTTCCATTTTAAAAGTTTCGGAAAAGTCGAGTTTAATCAGTTTTTTTTTAATTTTTGGAAGAAACTTAATGACTTTTCCCATTTTTTCGGAAGCTTCAAAATTTCAATAGAAATTTCGTCCGATTTGCTTATCCGGAAAAGGCATGTAGTGATTAACACGTACTAAAAGGAAAGGCTCGATATGTATCACTGACATAAATGGCAATTTTCTTAAGCACGTATCTTCTGACCTGACCCCCCTCGTGTCAATAAATTGGAAGCTGAACAGTAAGACATTTACTAAAACTTGTTCTGTAATTTATGTCGATTGAGACATACGTCGGCTAAATGTATCAAAAAATATACTACTTTTTCAACTTCAAATCGATTATTAAATAATATGGCATCATATTCCGGGAACATTCGTGTGTTTTAGTTGCATTAATGACTCGATAATAACATTTTCATCAATCATAATTTCTGAGAGCTCGGTAATATATGACCAACTCAGGCTAAAATTGTGTAAATCAAAACCCTATTTACGTTGATGTGATATTATACAACAAAATACACCCAAACCATAATACAAGCTAGAAAATCAGTTGCACATAAAATTCAGATAACTGGTTATTATGGTTTTAATAAAAGCCTAATAAAATAAAACATTTTTTTCTCATTTAGTTTTTATATCTTATAATTATATTGCTATAAGCTAAATCAACATATAGATGTTTAGATGTTTTTACTATCTAGTCCTAAGTTTATAAAATTTCAGTTAATTTAGAACTTCTATCCTGTACTATTGTAGACTTGTAGATATACCTTTTTGATAGTAGTTTTCGTTTTTAGTTATGTTCATAGTAGACTTCCCTTGGTTTTTAATTTCATAGGCACTTGCAATAATCAAAAATTTCCTAATGACTAATTTTGATGAGCAAAGTATAATGCATCTTGAAGTATTACATCGTGAAAATATTAACAAATAAATAATTTTAAACAGTTATAGCAAAATATAGGGGATTTATTTTAAACAATTTAAAAAATGTAATCTTAGGTTTTGGTTCTGATTAAAAATTCTAAATTAAAATGTATGGAAAAAAGTCTCTGGATATTTCCTGAAATTTCGCTTGCAATTTTCACGTTTTAATCAAATCTTAAGCTCTTCGGAGATTTTGACAAATGTTCATTAATTTTTCCTATTTTTCCGGAAATTTCAAAAATTCTCTTAAAAATTTAAATAGAAATTTCCTCCGATTTGCGTATATAGAAAAATCACATCGCTACAAACACGTTCTAAAAGACATCTAGCTCAATATGACATAAATGACAACTATCTTGGACATGTATCTTCTTTTAGACCCCTTCGTGTCAATAAATTGGGAGCTGCAGAGCAAGATATTTACTACTTTTACTAGCACAGCTAAAATTGTGTAAACTAAGACCCTATTTACGTTGATGTAATATTGTGTGATGTATAACAAAATACGCACAAACCACAATATAAGCAAGAAAATCAATAATTTTATTAATTTTGTTAAAACACTTCTCATTTAAATTAATTTATACAGTTACCAATATAATGACTGAAATTCACTTGCTTGTATTGTCTTCTATTTAAATTATTCACAACGTTTCGATCAGCGATGTAACTCAGATCATTCTCAAACGTAAACTGAGAGTTTTATTAGAATTTTATTCAGAATGCTCCATTGACTACAACTTTTAGACAAATATTCCAGCATAATATTTCGGAAAAACTTGAGAGCGCTATATTTTTAATAATAGATAAATCCGTTTTCACCTTAGTGTTCTGCTATCTAAGAGGACTACTTTTAAAACAAATTTTGAAATTTGTAAAACTAAGGTTAAGAAACGAGATATCTAAACATTTTATGAGTAAAAATGTGTAAAATTTGATTTTTTTGTTATTGAGCAAATTTTTTAGAAGTAAAAATTTTATTTATTTTTTTAATAGACTGCTCGCCTCGCCATTAATTAGAATGGATGCAAAAATATTTGGCCGCTGTTGCCACAAGCTTGAATTAGGTCTGCTTGTTTAGAAATATAATACAGAAATAACGTCTTAAAAAGACAAATAAGATGGCCGGATAATAGCATAAATCCAATATCTAAACCAATTTAGCCAGACAATCGCATGCAGTACGTCGTGCGACGCAAACTGGAAAATCTAGGCATTATGCTACGCGGATCTCAACGGTATAAAATACAACACAAAGCTGGGATCCATTTAGGGGTATTTTATATTACATTGGGAAGATCGTCTATTAGGAGTATAATCTCTTTGATTTTAGACAATATTGACTAACTATAACACCAATTTGCTTCTCAATACAGCCTCTTTAGATCACCCTAAATCATATTTTTACAGAAAATGAATAATTTGGGTTCTTGATATAGTTTTTTTTATTATAAACTTTTTAAAAAACGTCTATACTTTTGCCAATTTGAACATATAGGGCTGCATAGTTTTATTAAAATATAATATATTCCATGGACCGCACTAGAAGATTATAATAGCGGTTCTAAATATGAAAAACAAACTTTTGCAAGATTGGGACTAAGTTGAATATTTTTTAAATTTACGTCATCTTATATAAATAAAACCCTATATAATAAGCCGAGACATATAAATATAAATGTTTGCATATTTTCTATTAATTACTCGAAATTAGACACTTAGGGAAAAATTAAAACCTAGATTGTTGAATTGCGAGTTACATGAACTCTAAATATTATATTTAAAATTTAACTAGCTAGTGTTTTATTTATTTGCTTAATATGTGAACTTTCCATATGCAACTTTTGATGAAAACTAACAATATACCAATTTAATTACCCTAATAATATAATAAATTATTAAAAACAATTTCTTGAGGTACTCAATTCCCTAAAAGATAACATAAAATACAACTTGAACCTAGAAAAATAATTTATACCTCCCTACTTTTTGCTGTCGTTTTTTTATTTGAGTAGTTTTCTGCATATAAGCATAGTTACGCAATTTACACCACCAAATTACCCTAATTTAAGAAATAGTTAAACATCTCTATTATACCAAAAACAAAAAGTATCCGAAGTGCTAAACAGATATAGTTAATTTTATCTAGAAGGGTGGTATATCCTTATTCCCATTTCACCAGTTAAGCAAAACATCAAATTCGTTAAAAAAAAACTTGTAATTAGAATATAGAGGCGTTAATTAATCCTAACAAGAAACTCTCAAAAACAAAAATGTTTTCTTAATTGGGAATTTAGCTTACAAAGAATTCAAGGCAAAAGAAATTAATTTAGAAACTTAGGTAATTGGAATGGGTCAAGGAGTTCTTGAAGTGTCGACTTATTTAAAATTACTTCTGCTAGTCTCCCTTGGCATAAAAAAAATAGGACATGATAATATGTTTCAACTAAGTATAATGATCGAAATTGTGAATACCAAATAAATCTAGATACCATAAAAAACCAAATTAACAATCATTATAAAGACAACATTTTATTTATTTTTCTTATCTATGAGCAGACCACAAAGGCTGAAGGCCTAAGTACTAGGTATCGTCGTTGCTTTAGATAAAGACAGGAAAGGCTTATTGATGCTGGATTTAAAGACTTGTAGATTAGGAGCAGAAGGAAAGATACTTGCTGGGAACACATTCCAAAACCGAAACACTCTGGGAATAAAAGAGCGAGCAAAGTCGGAGGTCCTTGGTCTTTGCACTTGGACCGGAAGGGATGCATGTGGGACAATGCTTGTGTCTCATTGGCAGGAATAACTAAAGAGGGCATAATGGATGGTTTTTCATCAGAACAGTCAATATTATTAAGGAATGAAGGTGAGGCTGCTCTCCATATGTGCGAGCAATACTCAAGGCAGGGTCTGATTTGCGAAGTGTAAAGGGTAAACAGGTTTGCAGAAGAAACATTTTTTCGAGCTCGGAAAAAAAAACCCTATTTCTTCACGGCTGCTGTGGCAATTGAGGCGATGTGATCATGCCGGCGAAGATCTTTCTAGTCGGTATGAAGACTGGGTTAAAAGAATATTTGGCTTCAAACATTTGATTATTCATTTGGATGGTGTGGGTACTGGGAGATCATTTGTAAGATGATAGACAAGATTGTGTCGTAGTGACGTTAAACTGGACAAAGTTCTTTGCTCCCCATACTACGAATATAATGAAGTCCTCGGTTAGGGATAGTCATTACTCTACGCCTATCATGAATTTTAGTCTTGGAGACAGGTTTGGGAAGTTGTATATTGGAGTGGAATATGCTACCGTCAGCATAGCTGTGAATAAAATTGCTGGTAACAGAAAGCAGTTCGTTGATGTTCAGGAGGAATTGGGTAGGTGCCAACACTGTGCCCTGTGGAACGCCGGCATTGATTTACTGAAAGTTTGATGAATGGCCGTCAACCACTACAGAAGTACTTCTGTTGAAAAAATTTTACAATCCAACTACAAAGTTTTGGAGGAAGACTATAAGAAGGAAGAAGTGCGTCATGCCAGACTTGATCAAATGCTTTAGATATGTCGAGGGCAATAATTTTGACTTCTCAGTGGAATTCGATAGACTTATTCCAGTTGTACGGTAAGAAGATCCGCTGAGGATCTTTGGTGGCGAAAGCCGTATTGCCCGTCGTATATAAGTTTAAACCTTTCAAGGTAATTTAAAAGATTATTATTGATATACTTCTCCATTGCTTTATTCATAATTGGCAGGAGGCCTTTGGGTCTGTAGTTAGAAGGAAGAGTTTTAGGAAAAATGCCCTTGTCATAGGCAGTTGGAATAACTTTTTGAGGAAAGAGGCCAATTCAGAAACGTAATTTTTTGGGACTATGTCTGGAATACCATCAAGGGCAAACGACCTTTTGGTATTAAGTGTTTTGAGAATATGTATGTATGGTATTAAGTGTTTTGAGAATTTGGTGCATATTATACGGCAAAGCTGCTACTGATGGAACGGGGAAGTGAAGAGGAGGGATTAAAGCAGAATTTGCGGCGAATTGTCCTGCAAAAAGCTCAGCTTTTGTTTTAAATGTGGAGATGATTTTATTCATAGTGGAAAGAAGCCTATGCAGAAGTTTTGATTATTATTTTTGGCAAGCGACCAAAAATATTGGTTTTCATTTTGGCAAGGAAGAACTTTGCCTTTTATACGTATATTGAAGATATTTTTGGCTTTGACAATAATGCAATTGTAATGATTTCTTGTCTCGTTGATTTTCTGAAGTAGGATACTTGAGAAAATTGTTATGAGTGCGGATTTTCTCTAGTCTGGCAGTATCACAGGATTTTGAAAACCAAGGTTTGTTTTTGTAAGGTTTTGAAGTCTTAATAGAATGTAGTATAAAGGTTTCTATACCCAATTGGATTACATCCGAGATTTGAGAACAGATCTCGAGAGAATTTTGGTAAGAAAAGAAACATCATTACGAGGGAAGGAAGAGTAGAAATCCCGCAAGCCATCCCAGTCAGCGAAATTATATTGCCAAACAGTACGAGGTGGCATGGATTCTACAACTTCCTGTTGCATGAGGCAGGAAACAGTAATCAGACCGTGGTCGGAGGAACCCAGAGAAACGGAAATGGAAAACTGATAAGGCTCTGGGTGAGTGGCGAGAAAAAGGATTAATGGATTTTGGCTATGTGTAGCGATGTGTGGAAAGTAAATAGGTTCTCTAATGAGGTCGGTGAGAGATTAACTGATTGCAAAGGCCTCTGCTGCTCGACCTTGAAGGTCGGTTTTAGTGGACCCTAACCATTCCCTATTATGAACGTTAATATCACCAAGGATAATGATTTCAGAGGAAGGGAATTCGGGGACTAGGAAATTCACTAGAAATCGAAGCGCTCGTTGAAAGAATTGCCTGATGAGGATCAGCGATAGATACAACAAATAAATTTAGTGGAAGTTCTATGGGCTAGTTGGAGCCATAGGATATCAAATCTGATCGATTTAAGATCGGGAAAATTCGTAGAAGATAGATTACTACAAAGTAAGCGCAAACGCCACTATTCGGGCGGAGTGATAGAATAAGATCATAGCCAAAAAAACCAAAATTGCAATTTGCATTCTTTTGGTAATTGTTCATTTGAATCAAAAATAAGTTACATTAAATTATCAACAATAGTCTTGTCCCGTTCAAAATTTAAAAAAAGCTAACATATTCAGTACTAACTGACTTTTCCATAATATGAATTATTATTTCTGTTGCTAATTTTGGTAAATTTTGAATATGGCACATACCTAGTTTTAATTACCTCATGTTAATTAAATTAAATATATACACTATTATTACGGTAACCAAGTTATTATATATTGTTATAATATTTATTTAATGCATTGCTTTGCCAACAACATATTTGCTTTATAATATAAAAACACATTCTCGCTTTGACTTTAAACATTTATCATATTCGATAAAAGAAAAGAACCAAATGCTTATAATAAAAATAATTATATGGTTAAAAATATTGGTTTGGCATTACAAAGGATAAAAATATATCTTTATGCATAAAAATAATAGCCTTGGTAATATTTAGCATATTGACAATAATACTTTACAACGGGTTGTAGATTGCGATGTTCCCCCTCATCACCCAGCAATCTTATTTTTAACTGATTATATATAAGAATAGTTTATTATAAAGAAATACTGAAAACACAAATTTTCTAAAACGACAATTAACAATTTAACTAAATGTAAAACGTGTTCAGTGTTCCGAGTAGGGTTGCTTGTTCCGTTGACATGTGGAAAACGAAATGATTAAGCACAAGCAAGGTAATCAGCTTAAAATAATGCTGACGAGACATTTATTTCAAGAATGCCGCTTCGTACGCCAAGCATTGTTATATTGCTCGACTTGAAACTTGAAACCAAATTGTATTTAGTTGGAAAATTGAAATTCGCACTCACGAGCTGCCGCGCTATCACATTTGCAAAATGAAACATTTTATGTCAAACCTGTATTATCATTTATTTAGAATGCTCCATGGGTCTGGAATAATAGTTTTATAGTCTTAGCTTGCACGTTGTGCATCTCTCTTCCGGTACACATAGTTAGTCATCGAAATAAATAACTGCTTTATCTATCAGTGGAAAAAATCCCCATATTAAGGAGTTACATTTAAAAACGTTATTTGATAAGAAAAAGTTGTCGATAAATACATCATCAAAATACTTAAATAATTCATCAAAATATTTTTCCAATCATCTTGAATTCTAGAAAAATATTATATTTTTTGTGCCACATTGCATCGCACATTGGCACACAAACATATCATGGTGCGAGTAGGGAGGGGCCTAGCATAGCCAGCGAGGTTTTTCGTTAACTTAGCTTTTAAGCCCCCTCCCAACAGTGATTGGTTAGTCAAGAATCTAATAGTTATAATTATTTATCCAAATTATTTTGTTTAATTCATATTTTTACGTAGAGATGTTACATGGGAGTGCCTAATCATACAAGGTGGACCAACGAAAATTTTACACCCCGATTTTCCAGCTTTAAAATGAAAATCTCAAAAAAAAGCTCGGAACTGTCGATTTTTAATTTAAGGAAGAACTATTTTTCAGCTTTTTTTATCCCCGTAGCTTTAACCTCCTAACTGGGGCGAGAACAACCTCCAAAATCTGAATAGAGGAGTGGGGTCGGGCAGTAGTTATAATAGGGGAGCGCCTCCTCCTCCTCCTCTTCCTCTCTCTCATGTCCCTCATTCTTAACTTCCTCCCCTTTTATTCTCATTCGCATCATATTTTTTAATTTTTTCTCTTTGTTCTCCCACATTTGATTTTGCATTCTTAAGTCTTATAAATAGGTGCATCATGATCATTTTAGTATGCCGAGACACATTTACTAAGCTGTGCTCGAGTTGCGTAAAAAGTTATTTTTGAATTTTTCCACCAATTTTGTATAAAACAAAAAGAAAAAATGTGTCAAATAATAAGTGAATTATGTGTAATCGCGAAAAATTAACTACAACTATCAGACAGTTAAAAGTTAAATATCTCAATTTCTTTGAAGTGATTTCGAAAGATGAATACACCAAGCTGTTTTATCCACTGAAACGAGATTATTTGGAAGCAATTGACTGTTGTGATGATTATTTAGAAGGAATTATAAGCCTTACTACGTTTTTCAATACATTTGGGAAATCATACTTTGTAGGAGAATTAAGCCACCTAATAGAATTTATAGGAGAAGATTGCCAATTTATACCTGCTATTATTGCAACCCAAAAGAGGTTTCAATTATACGAAGATAAAAAACAGGTATTATCAAAGAAAGTTAATCCTATTCGCAAGAGACGTCCCCCTACATATTTAAAATATTATGTTAAATAAATGAAATGGCTGAGTTGCTGATTGCAGTTAAATTATTAGAGGAGAAATTTAGTAATCTTTCAAAAACCTATTTCTCATATTGTATGGCAAGTGGTCCGGAGTGGATAGACTTTTATTGTAATCAATCTGAGGAATTCGTAAAGGCTGCCCTCTGTTGCAACAAATACATTGAAACATTAAATTTTTTTCAACTTATTCAAGATCTAAAAGATATTGGCTTTGGTTACTATTTAAAAGACTTGAAGCAATTTATTGACGAGGATACTATTCTTCAAGAAATTGAAAAGGAAGAATAAATTTAATAATATTTACAATGGAGCAAATGGTTACTGAAATGTATGAAGAGTTTATTATATCTGCTGCATACTTCCAATATTTATCAATTGTAGGCGAAGAAGACGCAGAAGCACAAGATTTGTCAGCATATGTTAATAATATAGATCGAATGAAACAATGTAAATTAGCCGCTAAATTTTGTAATGATTATTTAAAATATAAAAATGAGTATGAACTTTTAAATGAATTTAGAAAATTAGATTTAAGGTATCATATTAATTGTATTCAATCATGGTTGGTTAATGCAAAATAAAAAGGTAATTAAGTTTTTTTTTTATATTTTTATTCATTCATAAAACAATTGTCATATAAAAATAACACATTTGTCAAAGCACACATACAAGGTGATTTTGAATGATAGAAGCATTTTGGTTCCATTAGCTTTAGCGCTGGTTGTTCATCTATTTCAATCACATGCTTTTTAGAATATTTCTGTATAAAATCCTTTTTTTCGCTTCCTTTTACAAAAACAAAATCTGCTTTCTTCGTAAGTGTTTCAATTATTTTTGGGAAATGATGTAATGGAGTAAATCCATTATTCCAATGTATACAATGATAATTTTTCGTTAACCATACCGCCTGCTTGTGACAATCAGGTGAAAGAAACTCCATTGGAAAAGGCTTTTTAAAAATGTAATGAGTCATTTCATAACCATCAAAAGCTGCAAGCTCTTTCGGTATAAATTTATTTTTTTCATCTTTGAATCCTTGAATATCTATAACCAATCTCATATTTTCAAAGCAGCAAATTTTTTAATGAGACTTTTTTTACTTGAATAATTTGCAATTTCTTCTTTCAGTTGATTAATTTTAAAAATAAATTTTTCAATTTGTAGTTGTAGTTTTGATGTCATGATTAAAACTAAAAGCTTTTGAAAATTTCTTTAAATTAAATCGAAATATGAAAATAGTGGGGATAAAGTTTATAATTGTTTCACAATTTTAGTAAGAGGGTTGTAGCTAAATAATTTGTCATGTAAAATAAGACAATAAGCAGAAGTATCTTTTTTAATTGCATTGTGTGTCTCAAATTCAATTCTCATTACTACGGATCCCGTTTGAATTGTTTCTTTTTGATGGGAGCAATCAATATGTGTAATAGGACTAATGTTTTTGAATTGTTCAGGATTAAAAATGGGTTCATTTGGAACACCATAGTAAGACTGTCTAAAGTTGGCAAACATTTCGTATAAAGCAGAAAATTTGTTTTCTTCGAAATTTAAGTACATATCGAGGATATCTTTCAGAATTTAAATATACTCTAATATTTGACAAGGTAATATTGTCAAATTTACTCATATCTTTAACAATTTTCCCTTTTCTGTTTTCTTGAAAGCCAATCACAACATGACGAGGAGCTTCTAGTTTACTAGTTGTTTTTACCGGCCATGTGGGACGGGTTGTTTCGGTTAGAGAAGAATATTCAACAAGTTCCCAACTCCTGAATCCTATCAATATATCTTTATTTGATTCTAATATTTTTGATAGAGCAAGTTGTTGTGGCATATCAACTAGAATGTGAGGAACTTTCCAATAAATTTTATCGAAAGTAACCAATGGAGTGTCAGGAGCAGTAACAAGGTGTGCCGGATCTTCTTTGAAAATAACACCATCTAAATCATCAGTTGATCTAATAAGAACCAATTCCTGTTTCATATTCATAATAATTTTTCTGTAATCTTCAAAAAATCCTAAAAGCATTTTTAGTGGTATGGATACGGAGAATTTTCCATCATTATCAACTAAAATTGTATCACCTTTTTTCCGATGTGGAAACCAACCTGCATTTTCCAGTTTTAAACTTTCGTTGGTATTGTGAGAAAGGTAGCTTTTTAAGGTTGATGCTAATCCAACATTTCTAATTGAATCTATAGTAATTCCGTTTAGTTCATAGCGGATTTCTCTGAACAAAAAGGCTATACCATTGTTAATAAATAGCAATTCTTTCTTATATTTACCTTCTGTATTAGTTAATTTTCCTTCGATATAAAGTAAACTATCTGATGGTAGAGTGTAAGCATCGAGTTCTTGAATTGGGATCCTTATTTCATCATTGTAATCGAATTTTGAAGAAATATATGGTTGATATGTGTGAAGCTCAGAACTGACGATGGAATTGTCTACATAAAGCTTTTCGTTTACGTTTAATATGTTCATTATTTTAAAACAGTGAAACCCAAGGATGTGAGAAATTTACGATTATCTCGTCTTAACTTGTTGGTGTTGGATTTGATACTGAACTGTTGTTTAGGCTTTTTCTTTTTATAAGTTTTTACTTTGTTGATAGTGGTAGGGGCAAGTCTCATCCCAAGGGCTCTATTATATCTAACAACCATTTTATATTTCACTTGTTTGTAAATGTAACCTTACTGTTATAGTTTCTCCTCTAAAACTGATAAGTTCTCCGTCTTGATCAACTATTTTAACTGTTATATTGTTAATTGCTTTGACGCTAACTGGAAAATACAAAATGGGCAAAGGAGATTCAACTATTTTATACCCTGGAGCTACAGTTGGATAAAACTGGTGAATAATATGAACAGGTTTACCATTATTGTAAGAACCGACACAAATATTACAGTCAATACAAATAGCATTCACCTTAGTTATTTTTGCAACATTATCTGATTCTTCCTCTTTCATAGCTTCTAGTATCTGCTATTAAAACCCAACATTTTTCCTATCGAATCTTCCTTGGTAAAATCAATTATTCTACTACACATTAAAAAAGTTTTTAGAGTATTAACATTTGCTTTTAAAAGAAAAAAAATTTTTTCATTCGGAAATAAATCTTCTATACTTTCTCTTATGTATGTTTCTATATCTGTAATGTCATAAGTTCCGTCGGGAATAACAATTACTTTTTTATCTATATAAAATTTATTATATCCTTCTTTTATATTGGGGATAGTCATAAACGTTTCAAAATCAGCTAAACCCAGGTAATATTGTTTTTCATCCTCTAAATATATGGGCGGATTAAAATCAGCAGACAAAACAGAACTGTTTCCTGATATGGCAATTGTGGTAGACATTGCAGTTTATTTATGAATGAGATATTACAATAAATAATGAGTTTATATATTTTTTTGCAAAAATTTTAGGGATAGTTGACCACAGTTATATGAATTAAATTTTTGTTTATTTTCATAAGTATAAAATACATCCACTTTGCCATTCGAATTAAAATATTTGACAAGTTCAAAAGGTGGTTTTAAATTTCCATAACTATCAAAATATATTACATTTTTGTTATTTTTAATATAAGCAGTCCAATGAGATCCTTTATTTTGTTTTTTATCCAAATTTACAATACCACATTCTTTCAGATTAATTTTTTTTGGAAGTTCATCGAGCATAAAAACACCTCTAAAGCCAATTATTTTTAACAGCTTTACATATTTAATAATATCATTGTTCGTAAGTGCTCTTTTTGGAAAACTTATTTTGAGTTTTTTTTTGTCTGATTGCTTTCATTTTGACGGATCCTCCTTTATAAGGTCTAATAAATAGTCCCTTTCCTTTATATGGTCTAATATATAATCCTTTCCCTTCTTTAGAAGCATTTTCCATTGCAATATTATGTCTATGTATTTCTTCTAGTTGCTGTTTAGCTGCTTTAGCATCATTTACTGCCTTAGCAATTCCTGCCGCGCCTCCACCTAGTGCACCCAGGGCGCCAAGAATGGGAAACAAAAGAGGTAGAAATCCTCCAATTTTTTTGGGTGTTCGAATGATACGTTTTTTTCTCAATTTAAGTTTACCCCCTTTTGTATTTTTTAATCCCAAACCGAACTTTCTTTTACCCTTCATTATTCCTGCAACACTTAAAGCTGCAATTTTTTCACCAATAGAAGAATCTTTAGCTTTTACCCTATCCCAGGCTTTTTTTTCTAATATTTGGTCAGATATGTGTCTTTTTGATAAATCTTCAGTCTGAGAGTAAGATATATCATGTTCTTTGCAAGCGGAATCCAATGGATTTATACCAACGTCACCTCTAGTTAATCTTTTTTCCAAGTTGGTGCCGGGACCACAATAATTATATCCTGGTATATGAACTTCGAAAGGTAGTTTGCTAATTAATTTATTTACTAAACCAGAGCCTTTTCTATTACGTGTTTTAATAGTTTTTTTCAACTTATGGCGACCCACAGTCATTGAAGTTCTTTTTATACTAAAAGCACATTGACATTTTTCTGGTATAAATACTTTTACAGCTAAAAATATTTACTAGTGTGATTAAGAATGAGGATTGAAAAACAAAAATTCTCATTACCAGTAAATAATCATGATGAAAAAATTTTAAGTAAACAGTTGAGAAAGCATGGTGACTTATTTTGCGGTGGTTCAAAAAGAGGGCTTATAGTTGGTTGCAGTGGTAGCGGTAAAACCAACGTTATGCTTACACTGCTCGAGCATCCAAATGGAATTAGGTTTGAAAATGTCTATGTTTATTCAAAGTCATTAGATCAACCAAAATATGAATATTTAAGAAAGTTGTTAAAACCTATGAAAGAAATTGGATACTTTGAATATGATAGCGATGAGAACATTATTTCACCTCATGAGATAAAGCCAAATTCCGTTATCATTTTTGATGATATTCCTTGTCATAATCAATCTATTATTAGGGACTATTTCACGCATGGAAGGCATAGAAACACCGATTGTTTTTTTATTTTTCAAGGATATTCCTCAATCCTTAAACGTCTAATTCGAGAAAATGCAAACTTATTAATTTTATTTAAACAGGACTGTTTGAGTTTAAAACATATATATAATGACCACTGTATATTGGATATGACATTTGATCAGTTTAAAAATATTTGTGCTAACTGTTGGATGGATCCATATGGCTTTCTTGTAATTGACAAAGATTGTGAAGTAAATCACGGCAGATATAGGAGTAAATTCGATTCCTTTATATATTTATAAAAGTAAAAAATTTGCAGTTTTATTTCATTTAAAACTTGTACAGCATGGATAAACGTTTAGCTCGAGAATTAATAAGATCGAGACAAGCCGTGAAGCAGAAATATCAAAGCTTGAAATTAGCTACTTCTACTGCTCAGTCCGAATTAGAACAAACTTATAGACCAATAACACAACCACTTAAACAGCTAATTTCAAGTATTGGTAAATCCGAACCATTCGATTTAAAAGAAGAAAGAGTTTCAAAGTATGAAGATTTCAAAACACCTACAAAGCTTTATAAAACATCAACTCCGACGAAAAATATTCAGAAAACAGGAAAAACTCCGTCACTCCCTACAGAACTACCAACATTTTTAAATGACAGTAGTATCACTTCTTCCTCTCCTGTAGTACAACCATTGTCATCAACTGTTATAGCAGAAACTTCAGATCCTTCTAGTGACACAACAACAAATTTAAACTTGTCAGACATATTGGAACAAACTAGAAAAACAATTCAAACCTATGTTGGTACACCATCATATAAAGATTACTTAGCAGATTTTCATGAATTACCCAGATCATATATTGATGAGGGTGTGAAAGATACACAACATAAATTTGACCATTATTATGGAATAGTTCATGACCTCGAAACGGATAAGTTTTCTTTTGGTTTAACACAGATACCGGTAGAAATTATTGGAAAAGACATTAAAGTGGGAGGAATAACGTACACAGGCACGCCAGGTTTATACGAATTGCTTTTCAAAAAAGAACCGAAAGGTTATAAGAAGGAAGATTTAGATAATTACATGAACATTCTAGCTAAAACAAATGTATATCGTAGGAATTTTGATTCAAATGAACAAATTCAAGGAAATACATCACACAAATATGTTACAATAATAGGACCATATTTACAAAGAAAGGGGATTACAAAGACAAAAACCTTGCCAAGATTAGTTACAGCATTTAACAAACCAAAACCTCCGTTTAGAACAACTAGAGCCAAATCTACAGGAAAGGGATTAATTTTGAAAACAAACAGATCAAATACAGACTATGTATACTGGAATAATGTTAACGAAATTGTTGATAGGCTACGTTTATTAATTTCATCAAGTGATGCGGGAAATAATGCTCATAGTAACGAGATTATCTCTATTATTGAAGAATTAAGAGAAGATAAAGTAATACTATAAATAACAGCTATCAATTATAATCATATTTATTGTTTAATGAAAGCTCAACATGACAGTTGATAAATTTGGACGCCATATTTCAAAACAAAATCAAGAGAGAATAAGTGACATTAATAATTTAAAAAGGAGATTAGGTGAAAATGAAACAAATAATGAAATCTTTGCTAAAAAGCTTAAGGTTTTTGATGAAAATTTTTAAAAGTATGAAAACCAGATTAAAGGATGCTATACCTCAATTGAAAACGTTAATAAACAGTTGCTAACGCTAAATCAAATAAGTAAAGATTTGCAATTTTTAAATGAACATGTTAAAAAGGAAGACAAAAAATTAAGTGATGATATCAACAAAATTAATAAAATAATGGAAACAAATATAAGAGAAGTAATAATTGAAAAACACAAGGAAAAAATTAAACAATTAAGAACTTTTATAAAAAGGTTAGATGATGAAAAAAAAAGAAATCAAAATAGCATTCTTAACAGTAGAACAATTGACCAACTCACTTTGGAAGAAAATCAACAATATATTTCCTTGGAAAATATAATGTCCAGTGTAATTAAGAAATTAGAACAAGAATTAAATAAAACAGAGGAGGAATTAAAAAATAGTGATAGTAGATCAACTACTTTCTTAACTGGAGAGATAAAAAAATCCTTTAATGCGTTAGAAAAGGAGATTACTAAAATTAGTAAAATTTTAAATGAAAAAAGTTATACAATACAAATTGATAAATTGAATGAATGGGAAAAAACATATAAAAGTTATATTTCGAATTATTACAAAACATAGAAAGTGAACTTAAAATTGAATAAACAAGTTTGTTGTCATGACAAACGTTAAACAACAAGTCGTTAATGAATTACATAAACCTGCTAGAAAAAACTACAAACGCAGAAGGGTGGTAGTGAAAGGGTTAAATGATCTTTTTCAAGCTGATTTGGTTGAAATGTTACCCTATGCCAAATTTAATAAGGGATTTAAATATATCTTGATTACCATAAATGTATTTTCTAAGTATGTTTGGGCCGAACCGTTAATATCTAAATCTGGAAAAGACGTAACAGCTGCAATGAAAAAAATATTAATCAGTGCAAAAACTCCACCAAAAAACTTGCAAACGGATAGAGGGAGAGAGTTTTTCAATGTAAATTTTCAAAATTTGATGCAACAATTTCGAATTAACCATTATAGCACGTTTTCCAATTTGAAAGCGAGTATAGTAGAAAGAGTGAACAGGACTTTAAAGAATAATATGTGGAAAATATTTAGCATTCAAGGAAATTACAAATGGTTTAATATATTAGCGGATATTGTAAAAGATTATAACAATACAAAACATTCTTCAATAGGAATGAAGCCAAAACAAGTAAATAAAACAAATGAAAATAGAATCTTGAAATCTGCATTTACTCATGCTAAAACGTTAGATATAAAATCTCCAAAGTTTAAAGTGGGTGATCACGTACGAATAAGCAAGCATCGAGAGGCATTTTCAAAAGGTTACACACCAAATTGGTCAAATGAGATATTCCACATTAAAGAAGTTAAGATGACAAACCCTTGGACATATTTAATTCAAGACGAAGATAATCAGGACATTCTGGGTGGTTTTTATGAGCAAGAATTACTAAAAGTAAAGCATACCGATGTGTATCTTATTGAGAAGATTTTGAGAAGGAAAAGAAACAAAGTTTATGTGAAATGGTTAGGACTTGATAAAAAATATAATACATGGATTGATAAAAAAAATATTGTTTAATTAAATTGAAATTAAATTTTAGTTAAATTTGTTTTATTTCTGTTCCTCACTTTATGCTTTAGCTGATACAAATTACAAAGTCTTAATGTGCTAATTAATTTCAAATAAAATTCACATTTACTAAACTAAAATTTTATTAAGTAAAACATCAAATACAATTTTTATTAAAACGTGTCAAATATATTTTATTTCTATGTTCCTCAGATAATATCGAATCTAGAATAAGTTTACAATCATTTATTCTTTTTTCAAAACGGAGTCTATCTAAGTACCACATCTGAAAGTTACTCCTACGGGCTTGTCTGTAAGCAAAGCTCCACTTCACTAACACATGCACCTTATTGTTCTCTTCCAGAAAAGATATTGTTTTCTTCGTAATATTTTCTTTTTGATCCATTTTCATTGTTTTCTTCGTAATATTTTCGTTTTGTTCCATTTTGCTTCAATTTGTTTTCCATTTGTTCAGGATATAAAGCAAGTAATTCCATCATAGTTGAAACATTTTCACTGTTAGGATTTTCTGTTGGACTTATTATATTATAAACATGCGTACACAAGTCGCCACAATCAGATGAAATATTATTTTGAAATATTTTGAAATATGTATTGAATTCTTACCTTTTAAGTATAGATAATCTATAATCAATAATTTCCTTTAATCGCCACAAATTGTCCAAAGACTCTTGTCCTAAATATATGAAGTGTGGGCCTTTTGTAATTTGTAGAACAGGGGTATCATTTATTTTCTGAACCTGCAGATGAATGTTGTTTATATTCACACTGGTTTGATCAACTTGAGGAAAGTAGAAATTGTTTACAATAATTCCTTGATGAACACAAATGTCTTTCCAATTTTCTTCGGTTAGTGCGATTGAAAATCCAGTTTTTCCACCAATTACAATTTTTGGAGAAAAATCATTTAAACTAATGCCAACAAGAACAAATTTTGACAAAGAATTATTTAAAAAATAAATTTTTGAATTAAGAAGCGTTTCCAAAGGTTTATGAACCACGGCGTTGTTCATAATGACTAAACGAGACTGAAACATATTGTGTTATTCTTGTACTTAAATATTCTCATCCCCACTTTCTTTAAAGTTTCGATTAAAATGGATTAATGAAAAAATAGATTTCCAGTTTGAAATTTGTAATAAAGATAAATAATTAAAATGGTAATGTATAAAAATAATGCAAAGTTTAATGTAACACTAATGATGGAAAAGTAATAATTTTTGAATCCGTCATAATAATTGGTACAGTTGGGGGTTAAAATTTGTAACTGATTATTTTTAAACTCTAACCTTTCTATCCAATTTGTATCAAAAATAGATCGATTTGGATAATGATACAAAATTTTAAAAAATTTACTTGCATTTTCATTTCCATTTATTCGTTCCATCCAACTAATTGTACTATTGTTAATTAATCCAATTTTCATAAATTTACAATATTTACTTAGAGTGACGTCTGTTTTATTAGAAAAACATATTTCACACTGTGTTACGCCAGGGGGATGATGAACATAAAAAACATTTTGGAAAATAAAATAAAGAAGAATAAATTGAGATCTACTGATAGTCATTAAAACAAATTAATAATTATATTCCAAATTTATTAACATTAAGCAGATACTTTCACCACGAAAGCAAAAGCAGTTGTAAAAAAATAACAATAAAATACTTAATTTATTATTTATTATTAAGACTTATTTTGAATGGTTACAATTATTCGATTCCTATTTTTCCATAAACAGTTATTTAAATCACAATTCCTAGCAAATTTCTTATGCTCTACAATAGGATCATCATAACTTAACCAATCAAAAATTTCAATACCACAATAAAAACATTTACAAATATCATTGATTGAAGTATAGTAAAAGCCAGCTCCAGCTAACACTTCTGGTCTCAATTTTCCTTTCCATTTTTTAAAAGTGGAAAGTCGTTTTTCATATGTTTTAAAATAACTGTTATCAATTTCTTTGTCAAAAGTTTCTATGCACATTTTGTGAAAGACTTATGAAGACTAACTTTGGTTTCAAAAACAACAAATTTAAATACCTTATAATATCTACATAAATATATCTAAATCTTCATGTTCTGCATTCCATTGATACAAAGCAATATCTTGGTGTCCCCAAGCTAATGTATTAAAACTATAGGGAATTTTATACCGCTTATCATCTTCGGAACTCAAAGCCAATTTATTAATTAACTCTGTAAAAATTGTATGTTGTCTAGATCGAAAAACATACATTGAACAAAAGGTTTTAGAATGATTTTCAACAACATCTTTATAATGAATAAAATCCAACTGCTTTTTAATTGCACTTTTTTTAACACCTTTTGCTTTTTTTGTTAAACTGTTTTCCGTTTTAATACAATATGCTTTTGCTCCAGTACCAAAGAAAGCAGTAATGGGTTCACCAGCATATTCATCTTTGAATTTTCCTATAACTGACTTTGTAATAGGCATTTCATGAATATTATTAAATTCATAATTAGATGTGTCAAATTTGTGAATATTTTTTATCATGTCAGAATAAATATTTGGAGTTGTGACTTCTAAAATGAACGAATCGGTATCGGTGTATAAAAGTGAAATATTTTCCTGATAAAGAGGTTTTAAAAAATTATAAAAGAAATCATACATGACAGTTTTAGATATATCTAATATTGAGAAGCCTACATATATTGGTTTATTGTAAGTAACTTGAATCTTTTGCATTTGAATAGCTACCAAGTTTTCAGAAAATATTGTTAAGTCCTTGAAATATGGTTTTGCAATTAAATTCTCAGCACCATCTTTTCTTCTATTTTTTTCCCACTCTGTAACAAGTCTTACGTCAATTCTCCTATCAACATTTTCCATAGTCTTGCCATAAATACTATTATTTGCCAACTTGTAAGTATTACGATCAAATTCATTCTTTGAATCATTTCTTAATCTTGAATTCAAGTCTATATATTTTTTCAACCAATCAGATTGAGAAAACTGTAAAACTTGAGTCCATGTTCCAAACATTGTTTTAATAATTGATAGTGAATAACATATTTTGATTTATCATTTAAATTGGGTATTAATTTTATGCATTTAGAATTTGGCGGTTTAAAGTTTTCTGGACAAAACGGAAAATCGTTATGATAGGAATGTAGACTTGTAGGATATTCTAAATCAACTTCTAAAACATATCCCTTATTAGATTTTTTAGAAATATTCATAATATTTAAATCATTGATTTCTTTATCTGTTAACCAAACAAAATCTCCCGTTGGAATGTGCTGTGACATTGCATAACCATACAAATTTGTTGCATCATAATAAATTATGTATTTAGTTGGCTTTAAAGGATCAAAATTTAAAAGAAATGGGTTATTAGCTTCAGATTTTCTACAAATGCAAGAGCTCACACCACCGCGAACGCTTTTTTTGAAAAAGTGGATCAGTTAACAATTCTAACTCTATTCCAGTATAACGCAAACACGCCTCCCAGGATAAACCTGGAAAAGTGTAAAAATGAGCTGGATCGAGCTTATATGTGGATAAACAAGTGCTTCTAAAATTTTCAAAAATATCTGCCAAAAGTAAAGTATCAGAGAGTAAGTAAACGTCGGAGTATTGACCAAGAGATTCACATTTAAACAATTGCCAAACCTTTACAGCTCTTTGGTATTCTGCATCACTGATGTGCTCATCCGTTAAAGTATTATAAAATTGGTCTTTCTGAGGTAAAGTTGTTTCTTCTAATTTTAAATAATCATCAATATAACTGTAAGGAAATACACCTTTTTGCCGAATAAGTTTAAATCTTTCTTCATCATTGAAAATTTTTTTTATTACCTTACATTGTTCATCTTTTAAGCTTTCAGAGAGTTTTGATAAAGAATGGGATAGAAATTGAAAAGAATCAATAAACCTTAATGATATATTTTTTTCTTAGCCTTTTGTGTCTTTTTATCAAAATAGTTATCCACATGAATAAGCTTTTCAAATGAAATATATTTTTCCTTGTTTTGTGCGATAACTGTTAGTTGTTCTTTGTTTAAGCATAATTTTTTAAGAAATAGATGAGAATCATAATTACGCAAATTATGCAATATAACTGGAATAAAGTTAGGTATTCTGTAATTTATGTTGCAGAGTGAATGAGCTGGACCTCTGTAAAGACCGGTTATATGACAATGATCTGCAACCCTGTCATTTAAAAGAGGTTTATTACAAATATGACAAACTTTTTCATAGTTATGATAAATTTTGTTCAGTTCGTTCAAAGGGATCATTTTTTTAGGAGCCTTTAAATATTTATTGTATATGTTATACACATCTCTTTCTAAAGAATTTATAAATAATGTATCACAATTTTGACCTCTATATTTTTCAAATTTAGAATAATTATCGTCGAAGGAACATTTAATATAATAGGTGAATGTGGAATATGTTCATATTGTTTTAAGGTGTATTAAGTATTAGGATTTTTATCAACATTGTCATTATTTAAAGGCTTTAAAATGCATTCAAAATCTGCATACACCACGAAAGGAACTTTCATTTGTTTATGATAATTTACAAATTTCAAAATATTGTCATATGAATAGTTTCCAAACTTATCTTTTATTAATTCTTTAGAAGGTAGGTTAATTCGTAAATGATCACAATCATAGCTATTGTGTTGTAATAAATTTTCTTCTGTAGGGAAATATTGTAAACAACCATCGCAAATATATTTTTTTCCGTGATGTTTAGAAATTTGTGCAGAAACTAGTTTTGATAAATCTTTAATAAAGCAATAATGAAAAGTTTTTTCATCATCATCACTTATTAACAATAAATTGACATGTTGATTTTTTTTATTCGATGAATAATAAAGTGGACCAATTACTTCATACCCCTTTTTAGGATTTATAATTTCTAATCCATATACATTAATAGAAATGTTATTTTTTTCTTCAAAAATCTTAATGTTCTTTAGCAACATTGGAAATTCTATACCTGACATATCCAAAACAGAAGAGTAGTGTGGGTAGGATGAAGTTTCAAAATCTAATCCGCGTGGTTGGTGAAGAGCAGACACAACTGCCCAGGCGAAGCAAAAGTTGTCATCATTCCTAATGTTGATCACAGCTTGACGTCTCTTGATCTCTTGAGGAAGTTCGATAAAAGATGAGGCTCTCAGCGGATTGTGCTTGTTAACATTAATTTCCAAATGAAGTAAATTCATCAAAGCCCATCCTGCAACGTAAAAATTAAAAAATTACTTTTTTTGTTGCTGTTGTAAAATCGAAAATAAATTCTTTACCTGAATCTCTTTCTGCAAATTCGTCAGCTTTCTGGTCAATAATGGTGCAGATTTGCTCTAACAGTTCTTTTTTCTGATATCCCTGGCAAATGACTTGGAACGGCGCATTAAAAGATTTGACATCATAGCTGTCGCTGCTGGGGTTAAAATAGAAACCGAACAGTTCCATATTTAGCTTGATACATTTATGTTTCTGCAGTTCTTGATCTATTAGATGTGCAATTTTGTATTCCAAATGTTGAAAATATTCTTTCACATTTATGAAGTTTTGGTGTGAGGAAATCCTATAAGATATTATTCGTTCCCTGAATGCTGACTTGATAATTTCAACACCTTCCTCTAAGCCTATTTTGGAATTGTTCTTGTGCACACTAGATCGAAAATGTCCACCCCATAGACTTTGGTTTATATTTTTCTTACATTCTTTACAATATTTTACAATATTTGTAGAATCTATATAAATTAAGAAAAAAATATTTTACAAAATATAACATGAAAAATAAAATGTTCTTACCTTTAACAAGCTTTGGTTTTTTCAACCAACTGTTGAGTTTTGTGGAATTTCCGTTAACATGTTTTTTAATATGTCGCAGTAAATTATCCTTTCTAGTAAAGACTTTATTACATGTTACACACTTATGCATTTCTGAAGTTTTCTGCATAATAATAATAATAAAATTAATATTGTGCAATTCTATTTAGTTATAGTCAAATTTTGAAAAAAGCAATTGCATTTTTGAAGTTCTTTGTATAATAATAAAATTAATATTGTGCATTTTTATTTAGTTATAGTCAAATTTTGAAAAAAGCAATTGCATTTTTGAAGTTCTTTGTATAATATTAAAATTATTGCAGTAAAAGCAAGCATGTTCAGGAATTAGTAGAAAAAGATGTATCCTACAAATAGCACAATGTAAATCAGAAGCACTAACAACATAAGCTCTTTTGTAGTGGCAGCTCACATGATCGGACTCCCCTCTCCGTAAATATCTCATGTGAATTGCACTACAAGGAAGGCAAATAGCAAATGTTCCTAGTCTTCGACTTTCAATTTTAGAGTAGCTTTGTATAACACATACATCTTTTTCTTCAAAATTATTAAATAATTCACTAGCCCTAAACTTGCTTACTTTTACGTCAGCCTCGGTTCCTAAATTTAGCAGTTGTCCATCCATGTCCACTCCTTCGTCAATTTCCTGATCATCTTCCTCCATCTCTTCTTCTTCCTCCTCAATATAATTAATGTCGATGTTACATAAGAATGATCTTCTAACAAGCCTAGATGATTTGTCCAAAAATGAATGTTTATAAGTGATGGAATCGCCTTCCAAGTTAATAAAAATTTCTTTTCTTTCTTCAATTTGAGCGGCGTTCTCCACATTATTTTCTTCAATTTGGTCAGCGTTTCCAATCATATTTTCTGCCATCGTTAGGAGCTTTAGATTTAGATAGATATATTTGATAAAAAACAATTTTGGTTATAGCTTATAAAATAATATCGACAACTGATATTACAGCGAATGATACTGTATGATCGTCGAGTGGATGTTCTTAAGTATATATCCCATCAACCACCACTTTTACTACCTGCAATACTTAAGTTTTTTTTTTTTTTTTTTCTTTTTTCGCTGTCCCTTTCCTGTCAGTTTGTCAGGGGGGGGGGGGGGGGGGGGGGGGGCTTTGCCCCCCTCCCCGCTCCGCCAACCCCCCTTAAACCCCCCTCACCCTCACCTTATCTTCTTTCTCTCCCTTCCTTCTTTCTCTTTTTTATATGTTTCTCCTTTTTCCTTCCTTCTCCTTTTTCCTTCCTTCTCCTTTTTCCTTCCTTCTTCTTTTTCTTTCCTTCTCCTTTTTTCTTTTCTTCTTTTTTAATCTAACCTAACCTAACCTAACCTAACCTAACCTAACCTAACCTAACCTAACCTAACCTAACATAACCTAACCTAACTTAACTTAACCTGAAGAGGGTAGCCCGAAATTGGGGAACCGGGATTTTAGTCTCGGAAATTCAGGGGTCCGGGAAGGGGGGAGGGGGGAAGGGGGGGAGGGGGGTAAGGTTGTTGATCGGCTTGGGAAAGTGGTTTTTAGAGATTGTCGTTCAACTTTAAGTAGGACACATGTGATTAACTTTTGCATATAAAATCGCCTCAGCGAAGAGACGAATGCAATTGATTTCTGCATTCACACTGTGCAGAGCTCGCGAGTTTTCTGGTGTTTACATTGTGTCTATTTGGTAAATTTTTATTTTTATTTCTAACATTTTTATTTGGCAAGATTTAATTCTTATATATATTGGTGACATTTTTATGTACATTTGTGGCATTTTTATTTGTTATTACGATTTTTTTCATAATGGACAATTTTTTGGCATCGAGTAGCAAAATAATTGACAATGACTTTGACTTATACACATGTACTCAAATGCAGAATTTTGCAAACCAACAAAACAATGAAACAGACGTATTTACAACTAGTCAACAACAAACTATTCAGGACTTGAATGAAATTATTTACAATAGCCAAGTTCAGAATAATGCCAACAAACACAACAACGAAAAATATTTATTTACAGCTACTCAACAACAAACTCTTGACGATCTTAATGACATTATTGACAACAAAACGGACTTAATTACAACAAAAACTAAACAAACTCTTGAAGAACTGAATGACATTGACGAAACCCAAAATTCTAGCTATGAGGATATTGTTTGTTTTCAAAAATCTAATCCAAATTATTTAACATTAAAATCGCCAATTAATTCTCCGAGACCAATTTGCTCTCCCTTTTTGTTTAGTGAAAATTCTGATTCGGAAGAAGAACAAATTGATCAAAATTTAAGTTTGTCTATTTGTCCTACTAATTCACCATATGATATTGTAAATTCTGATACGCAAGAAAAACAAAGTGAACAAAATTTAAGTTCGGCTATATCTTCTATTAATTCACCATATGCTATTGTAAATTCTGATCCGCAAGAAAAACAAATTGATGCAAATTTGACTTCGGATATTTCTCCTAATAATTCACCAGTTGAACAAAATTCAATTTCGAAACCATCATTTATCATTAAAAAAAAATTTAAAATTAATAAAAAAAATAAAAAACAAATAGCAAACCTTAAGTGTCTGGGTTTCGCTATTCAAAATTTAACTAATTTGATCACAATTAAAAAGGGAGACGAAAGTACGGTGAATTATGTTAAACAGGCCTTTGACAAATTAGTTGACTCATTTGAAGAAATGGATTCATAAAGTCAATTAATTTCTATTGCTTTTTTCAAAATTTGACTATAACTAAATAAAAATGCACAATATTAATTTTATTATTATACAAAGAACTTCAAAAATGCAATTGCTTTTTTCAAAATTTGACTATAACTAAATAGAATTGCACAATATTAATTTTATTATTATTATTTGCAGAAAATAGAAATGCATATGTGTAACATTTTTATTTAGTTATAGTCAATTTTTATTAAAAAAAATGTTAACATTTTTGAAGTTCTTTGTATAATAATAAAATTAATATTGTGCATTTTTATTTAGTTATAGTCAAATTTTGAAAAAAGCAATAGAAATTAATTGACTTTATGAATCCATTTTTCTTCAAATGAGTCAACTAATTTGCAATAGAAAATAATTAATGAATCCATTTCTTCAAATGAGTCAACTAATTTGTCAAAGGCCTGTTTAACATAATTCACCGTACTTTCGTCTCCCTTTTTAATTGTGATCAAATTAGTTAAATTTTGAATAGCGAAACCCAGACACTTAAGGTTTGCTATTTGTTTTTTATTTTTTTTATTAATTTTAAATTTTTTTTTAATGATAAATGATGGTTTCGAAATTGAATTTTGTTCAACTGGTGAATTATTAGGAGAAATATCCGAAGTCAAATTTGCATCAATTTGTTTTTCTTGCGGATCAGAATTTACAATAGCATATGGTGAATTAATAGAAGATATAGCCGAACTTAAATTTTGATCAATTTGTTTTTCTTGCGAATCAGAATTTACAATATCATATGGTGAATTAGTAGGACAAATAGCCAAACTTAAATTTTGATCAATTTGTTCTTCTTCCGAATCAGAATTTTCACTAAACAAAAAGGGAGAGCAAATTGGTCTCGGAGAATTAATTGGCGATTTTAATGTTAAATAATTTGGATTAGATTTTTGAAAACAAACAATATCCTCATAGCTAGAATTTTGAGTTTCGTCAATGTCATTCAGTTCTTCAAGAGTTTGTTTAGTTTTGTTGTAATTAAGTCCGTTTTGTTGTCAATAATGTCATTAAGATCGTCAAGAGTTTGTTGTTGAGTAGCTGTAAATAAATATTTTTCGTTGTTGTGTTTGTTGGCATTATTCTGAACTTGGCTATTGTAAATAATTTCATTCAAGTCCTGAATAGTTTGTTGTTGACTAGTTGTAAATACGTCTGTTTCATTGTTTTGTTGGTTTGCAAAATTCTGCATTTGAGTACATGTGTATAAGTCAAAGTCATTGTCAATTATTTTGCTACTCGATGCCAAAAAATTGTCCATTATGAAAAATATCGTAATAACAAATAAAAATGCCACAAATGTACATAAAAATGTCACCAATATATATAAGAATTAAATCTTGCCAAATAAAAATGTTAGAAATAAAAATAAAAATTTACCAAATAGACACAATGTAAACACCAGAAAACTCGCGAGCTCTGCACAGTGTGAATGCAGAAATCAATTGCATTCGTCTCTTCGCTGAGGCGATTTTATATGCAAAAGTTAATCACATGTGTCCTACTTAAAGTTGAACGACAATCTCTAAAAACCACTTTCCCAAGCCGATCAACAACCTTACCCCCCCCCCCCCCCCCCCCCCTCCCCCCTCCCCCCCGGACCCCTGAATTTCCGAGACTAAAATCCCAGTTCCCCAATTTCGGGCTACCCTCTTCAGGTTAAGTTAAGTTAGGTTATGTTAGTTTAGGTTAGGTTAGGTTAGTTAGGTTAGGTTAGATTAAAAAGGTTAGATTAAAAAAGAAGAAAAGAAAAAAGGAGAAGGAAAGAAAAAGAAGAAGGAGAAGGAAGGAAAAAGGAGAAGGAAGGAAAAAGGAGAAGGAAGGAAAAAGGAGAAAAATATAAAAAAGAGAAAGAAGGAAGGGAGAGAAAGAAGATAAGGTGAGGGTGAGGGGGGTTGTAAGGGGGGTTGGCGGAGCGGGGAGAGGGGGCAAAGCCCCCCTTGCCCCCCCCCCCCCCCCCCCCCCCGAGGAAACTGACAGGGAAAGGGACTGCGAACCAAAAAAAAAAAAAAACTTAAGTATTGCAGGTAGTAAAAGTGGTGGTTGATGGGATATATACTTAAGAACATCCACTCGACGATCATACAGTATCATTCGCTGTAATATCAGTTGTCGATATTATTTTATAAGCTATAACCAAAATTGTTTTTTATCAAATATATCTATCTAAATCTAAAGCTTCTAACGATGGCAGAAAATATGATTGGAAACGCTGACCAAATTGAAGAAAATAATGTGGAGAACGCCGCTCAAATTGAAGAAAGAAAAGAAATTTTTATTAACTTGGAAGGCGATTCCATCACTTATAAACATTCATTTTTGGACAAATCATCTAGGCTTGTTAGAATCATTCTTATGTAACATCGACATTAATTATATTGAGGAGGAAGAAGAAGAGATGGAGGAAGATGATCAGGAAATTGACGAAGGAGTGGACATGGATGGACAACTGCTAAATTTAGGAACCGAGGCTGACGTAAAAGTAAGCAAGTTTAGGGCTAGTGAATTATTTAATAATTTTGAAGAAAAAGATGTATGTGTTATACAAAGCTACTCTAAAATTGAAAGTCGAAGACTAGGAACATTTGCTATTTGCCTTCCTTGTAGTGCAATTCACAGGAGATATTTACGGAGAGGGGAGTCCGATCATGTGAGCTGCCACTACAAAAGAGCTTATGTTGTTAGTGCTTCTGATTTACATTGTGCTATTTGTAGGATACATCTTTTTCTACTAATTCCTGAACATGCTTGCTTTTATTGCAATAAAAATGAAAAAAAAAGAGATAGAAGATTATGTTGTTAAATATTAATAATAAACATAGTTTGTAAAGGTGATGGGTAGATTATTTCAACAATATTAATTTTAAATATAGGTTATAAACGTAATGGATAGATTATATCAAAAATATTAATTTTAAACATAAATTGTAAAGATAATAAGTAGAATACGTCAAGAATATTAATTTTAAAAAATGTCAACTGTTACTATAAGCGGTTATATATTTTCATTGCTATATGCAAAATACTTCTTTTTATTCTAACATCTGACACTGTATTTGTAAATGAAATAGCTAATCATATGTAAAAAAAAAGTGTCGATTATGTCAACTGCCACTAGAAGCACTCATATATTAGCATAACATTTTGTTAACACTTGTTTCTGTATTCAATTGAGTTTTCTCTTACTTGATGCAAATTATATTAATATTATTATTATAATTAAAAAGTAGTAGATTAGGCTATGCCGGTCCGACAATCAAAACCGTCATTTTTACATGTAAATTCCCATAAGAAAATTTAAGCTTCCATTTGCAAAAGTGGTGCCATTTTAGGCCGTGGCACTTTTTGTGTAAACCCATAACAATTGTTTTGTTATGTAATGTGAAAATTAGTATGTATTAAAAAACTTGTTAGATCATTGTTGTCGTTTCAATATAGGAAAAGGAAAAAATGTGTGTCAATTATTATATATATTTACATTTACTTTTTTTTACAAAATTATTTGTTACCAGAGTTTTCACAAACACAAATTATAAAAAATATTATCCTCTTTTTAAAATTACAACAAAATGATGTCTAATTACATTATATAATTATATAATTACATCTTTGAAGATTTGTACCAAATAGTAATATCTAGTGCGACATACAGGACAATTGTTGACCATTATAGAACAACCATTTTCATCATTCCATCTTAAAATACATTTTAAACAAAAAATGTGGGAACATGTATTTGGTCTACATGAATCATAATATTCGATTATTTCAAAACAAATAGCCCAAAACACTTTTTTCTCTTCACTCTCAGTTTTATTCAAATTTTTTAAAACAATCCCATTATTTTCTTCTCGAACTAATGGTATATTTTCTTCTTGAACTCCTGGTATAATTTCTTCGAGGCTAATTGTCTGAAGCGGAATGGATCGATTTCTTTCTCCAACTGATTCACTCATTTTATTTTAATATTATTATTAATAGATTTATTCAACAGATTTTTTTCTTTTAACAGTCACTCGTACCTTAACATACTAAAATGATCTTGATGCACCTATTTATAAGACTTAAGAATGCAAAATCAAATGTGGGAGAACAAAGAGAAAAAATTAAAAAATATGATGCGAATGAGAATAAAAGGGGAGGAAGTTAAGAATGAGGGACATGAGAGAGAGGAAGAGGAGGAGGAGGAGGCGCTCCCCTATTATAACTACTTCGGGCCATGCCTCTTTGTAACAGTCTCATCGAGTTCTTTATGACACTAACATTTTGCTTTATTAGTTTCAACGACAACGGTATGACAGCTTGTTAAATTTTTTTAGAAATTTGAAGGCCTGGATAAAAATTTGGACTTCACTTTTGTGAAAAAAATCGAAGAACTCTCTCACCCACTAACTGAGGGAAGCACAGCCCCTGAATTTGAAAAGAGGTGAGGGGTGTTGCGATACCTCATTTTGAAGATCTCATCGATTACTATCTGATCCTAAAATTTCGCGTCAAAACGTCCATCGATAACGCAATGAAAGCTAAAATAGCGAAAGCGGGAATGTGGAAGTAATGTCGACTTAATAACCAACAACGAGACTACATTTGGTGGAGCAGGCGTTACTGTTTGAGCTGGCGTAATGTGGAATGGGAAGACAAGCCTGTTTATTACTGAAGAGGCTATTACAGCTAGATGCTATAGAAATAATATTCTTATTCCCATAGTGCTTCCATATGCACAAAACTACGGGGAAAAATTCGTTTTAGTAGATGATAATGCTAGGCCGCATCGAGCCCAGAGTGTAAGAAATATGCTTAGAATTTAATAATATTGAAAAGCTAGAAAAGTCGCCCGATTTAAACATAATCGAGAACGTTTGGTCGTATCTAAAATTACTAATTACATTAAGGCCTAATTCCCTTTAAATTTACAAGAATTAACTCGAGCGACAGAAGAAGAGTGGGAAAATGTTCTCCAGGTATATATTAACAATTTAGTCTTAAGCAAAATATTAGAATAATTCTTAATAAAGTTTGAGGATTCATTAAAACTAAAACAGTACAAATTTAATATCAAAAGTAAAAAAATAATTTTGGCGAATCTTCGACACAGGTAAAGAACTGGCACAGTTTCTACTGAATATGTGTGCAAAAACATTAAAATTTGATCAACCTGTAACAACGGTAATACTGAGGCGACAAAGTGTTTTGTGTGATTTGTGACAGTTTTTAGTTAGTCGAGAAATTACTAAACGCGTTTAATTAACTGTAGCGTAATGATTCTACTCATGGTCACTAGATGGCGTTTTTTGGTAATTCTTCAAATAATACCGATTTTCTCGAAAAAATGAAATGGCATGATATGACTTTATTGTCATTATTTAATTTAGGGTTCTAAAAGCTATCGAACAGTGGAATAGAAAATCCAGGTCCGTATTTAAATTAAAAAAGTTGATGATGGTCGGCGGGATCCGAAACGTCGGATTGAAAAACTAACTTCACCAATTTGTAGAGGAGAAAAAATCACAACGAGGAAGTGAAAGTTATTTTCATCTGTTGTTTCAACTAAGCCTAAAATTCTAGAAAAACTAAAAAAAGGCAAAAAATTATTGTGCAAACCAGCTTAAATTGTGTCAGGTTGTAACTGAAGCAATAGTGAGGCGACAAACAAAAATAAAAGACCGTTTAGAGGCACTGACATAAAATATACTCCAGGGAAGTTAAAATGTTTTAATTTGTGACAGTTTGCAGATACACGAGAAGTTACTAAACGTTAAAGAAAAACATATATTCACGGTATTACCGAGAAACAAACATTTTCTGAACAACCTGTATCATCTAAAATATCCCTTTTGGCATTTACTTAGTTAAACACATGTGTAAAAATACGGCAGAGGAAAGAAATACTGTTGCTTGTGTAATCGTATTAAAAACATAACAATTTTAGTTAAAAATAAATTTTAGGAAAAATCACCATATTTAAAAAAATATAGGAACCGTCAAAAATCGCCCAAAATTGTTTTTTGTATTCATCCACTGACTATCCTGGTATAAAAATTTTAGTCGATTTTATGTTTTTTAAATTCTCTGTAGAAATGAAATTTCGAATTTTTGCAAGGGTAATATTTAACATCCTGTATATAATATTTTGAACCTCCTATAATATTGACACAAAAACATGTTACTCAAAATCATATTGTCTAAAATAAATTGAAAACCGCATCTCGATATCTCCATTTGTTTTGCAAATACAAGTCTTCGAAATTGCCTTAGAAAATTACATTGGACAAACCTATTGTCCAGCAGTGTATTTAAAGAATTTTCTTTCATGAAGTGTATTTGAGTGTCAAAAATTGCTAAATGACTCTATTTTACAGTTACTTAGACATTTTACAATTGTTTATTTAGCCTGACTCTGGATTGGGAATTTTGCAACAAGTTTGAATAAAGCCAGAACTGTCGCGTTTATTCAGAATGTAACTTATGTAAATTATCTATATATTTAAAACACTGCCAGATTTTTCAGTAAGTTCGTAAGAGAGTTGTACCGCACGAATTTACATGATTTTTTTTTAAATGGTCGTCTGGTTGCCGAGACCTTTCAACACTATTTTTTGTATTGTTTTATTGCGTATTTTTTTTCTATAAAACTAATATGTTTTTCTTCAAAATCATTTCTGCTGATTGCATCCCATATTCTTATAATTTCACTGGAAACTCATCGCGCCATCTTATGGAAAAGGCAGAACAATGTCTGCCGAATCAGCTACTGATTTTTTAAGAAAAGTAGATATTTTAATATGCAATGTATATAATGCTGAGGTTTGCCTCAAGATGTGGTCTAATACGGAAATAGATTACTCTGGTGAACAAGTCATTATATACTAGAAGTGGATAATATCCAGATGTGTTTATTATTTTTTATTATTATAATTATGTCCATTCTTAACATTTTAGTATCATTTTAGACAAGGCGAAGAGGTAAAGCCATGGGACCGATTCCAAATCATACACAGAAAAGCAGCCAGCGGGTCCACCGTAGAAACAAAATTCATTGACAATGGGACAAAATTTCTTAAAATAGCCACTATTACTATAGTATTTGTGGTTGTCTTAGGATCAGCTGTGATATCGAAGGGTTTACTACTATTTATGACATCGCAAATTAAGAAGAATGTTACCAGAAACTACTGCAATAAAAACTTAGGTAAGTTTTATTTTATTTGACATATCATTATCTTCGCACTAAATAGAAGTGTAAAATGTCAAATTCGCGTCCGAATAGTAATTGTAGTACATTGTAATAACATTTATTTGAAAAAAATTAATATATTGCCGATACCGAAAAGAAGTGTTCCGTAAGAGTCAATATTTTTAAAGATTAATCTACGACATAAAATAAGAGCCATATAAATATACATAGAAAATTGCTTCTTTAGGGGGCTACAGCCCCGAGAATGAGCCCCTCTGAAGAAGGTTTTTCCTAAATATTTTCGAGACGTATGAAGACCTGAGTATACTATTTGGGTGGGTGGTAACTTTTACACGCTGAACTCAAAAATATCAATACTTGGTCAGAGGCAATCCCAAATGGAAGTGGGAGAGGCAAAAGTCACCCTTACTTTTTTATGAGTAGATTCTTTCAAGTTACAGTTTGAAATTTTAAAAATCTAAGGTTCTCTAGAAATAAAAGGTACTCTTGGTTTAATTCGATAGGATACACCGTTTTCGATAAAAATTGATTAGAAAAGTATTAACACTAAATAGTTTTGAAACAAATCACTGGTTGCATTACTGTATACAAACAAACCAAAAAATTAACAAACAAAAATATATTTAAGTTATACTTTGATGTTTTTTAGTGTGACGCTGTTCTTATAGACTGTTATACTACTTTTAATAATACAGATAAAAATAGTAATTAATGACAAGACCAAACATTAATTTTTCTGTCTAAACCTGAGATGTCTTGCATTGCAATTGCTTTTTCGTAAATAAACACAATTAGCCTTGAAATTGTCAAACGCCTTTCACAACATCTATTTCTTCTACGGGGAGAAATATGCTTGAATAAAATTGGATGCAAGCATCTATTGAGAGCCTCATTCAGCAATTTCTACTATATAAAAAACATCTAGTTTTACTCTTATCATCATTTTCATTACGATGATAAATATAAACAATGGCCCCTATTTTCGTACACCTTACGATCATAGCCGAATGTATTGCTTCTTCTGTTACAGTGAATACATTCTTGTGGCAACAAGATATATTTACCAGCTTTGACTTAAAAACCAATGTTTGATCATGTTTTTAGTTTTGAAGTTTGTACATCAAGAAATAGTGTCACATTAAGAAAATATTACACACATATTTTTGTTTGCTATTTTTTTGCAACTAATAATCTATTTTAGCAATAGGCTGTTTATGTTTTTGGTTTTCTAATTAGCGTAATAGCAGATTGAACTTTAATTTATTACACAACATTTGCATCTGAGAATATTAATTTAGGTTTTACGATTAAACATTTCACATTAAAATCGGTTTAGAAAAACCTTACGATTCCCGAAATATGTAAAAAAAATGAAATCATCAATCAAGTTTTGACCCTTAATTTCTGGCTCACCCTCTATTTTGCATGACCCAAAAAAAGTTTCCTTACAATGTCCACAACAACATATTAAAATATTAAAGGAAGTTTCACGGAACCCAAAATACGATTAATTTGCGCTATGTCTTTTAAATTCTTAGCAAACCATGACAAACAATTCAATGCCTTATCGTCATTTTATTTGACGTTTATAAAAAGTTAAATAAACTTATCCTTTTCACATTTGAAATTAGAAAAAAATGGTAGGTTTCTCAAGTAGAGAGCTCGCTGATATGCATTTCGTTTATTAGTTCTGCAATGGCAGTGTGCTAGCCTCAGTCCAAGAATATGGGAGAAGGTATCTGCGTAGAAGAGCACCTGTTCCAAAAGTCTTTAAAAGAGTACACAGAAATTTAGTTGAATAAAGGTCTTTTCAACGTTTCCGTGGTGAAAGTCGACCCACTGGCCATTATAACTTAAAAGGTGTTCTTGATCAGATAGAAGAAAATCGCGAGATCTTTTGCCAGAAATACAAGCATACCTAAATCCATTATAATAAAAACTGTAAGTACCTAGGCAATAAATATTAATTAAACCTAGTTTTATTAATATTAACCTAGAATGACGCAAATGCAAGGCTTGTATCTCTTTCATTTTCAAAGCGTACACGATCTAAGATCCGAAGTTTTCCAAGCTAGAGTGCAGTTTTGCCAGTGGATCTTACAAAATAGGAATAATTTGCAAAATATTTGGTGGTCCGACGAAGCGACTTTTACAAGAACCAAAGTGTTTAATGCTCATTATACTCATTTTTGACAACATGAAAATTCAAGTGTAGTTCGTAGGATTAATTTTCAACAATAATTTTCTGTCAGTCTATGGGCGGGTATTATTGGCAATAGGTCAATTGGTCCAATTGAATTGCCTAATCGACTAAATTCTGAACAATATTTAAATTTTCTGCAAACAGATCTGGTTGGATTGTTAGAGGATGTACTTTTGGCTATGAGATTAGCATTAAATTTCCAACATGATGGAGACCAGCGCATTTCGGAAGACTTCTTCGAAACTGAGTAAACGAAAATTTTTCCAGTAGATGTATAGGTACGGGTGATTCCATAGCATGGCCACACCGATCGCCGATCCTTAATCCGCTCGATTATTATTTTTTGGGATAAATGTGCAATAAAATTTATCTCTCGGAAGTAAGTAGCAGAAAAGAGTTACTTCAAAGAATAGAATTAACAGGAAACGAGGTAAGGCAGAATCATTCTGAAACACTACGTGCCTCCCAAAACATAAAACGACGATCTAAGCTATGTATTCAACAGAATGGAGATTTAATTCATCACTTGCTCTAAAAGCAAATTTACTTTTAAGTCAGGTAATAGTATTTAAAAATAATTTCTGACAAATTTTTTTATTTAACCTACGTGTAGTATTTTCCTGCAGCGTTTATACATTTTACACATGTGAATTACATATTTTTTTCGTAAATAATTAAATAAGTTCGTTTTTATTTTCAATTGAAAATTGTGTAATGCCATGTAAGACAATTTTCCAATCAACTTATTCTCGAAAACGGTATATCTTAACGAATTAAACCAAGACTACCTTTCTATTTTAGAAATACCTGAGTTTTTAAAATTTAAAAAATCTACGCTTAAAAAAATTAGGTCTACTTTTTCACTTCCCCTTCCCATTAGGGACGCCCCTCACTGAGTATTGATATTTTTAAGTTCAGAATTCAACTCACCGTATAAAAGTTACCAAAATACCCAAATATTATACTCCAGTCTTTAAATATTTAGAAAAACCAACTTCAGAGGGGCTCATTCTCGAAGCTGTAGCCCACTAACGAGGCAGTTTGCGATATATATTTATATGACATTTTAGTCTTATTTTATGTCTTGGATTAATCTGACCCTTAATTTCCTCCCTGTGTATATGTATTTCATTATACTTTCTCAATTCATTTCTTTTAAAAATTTAACTCAAATTCATAAGTATTTCGCCAATATCAAAAACATATTTACTTGATTCAACGCAAAATTTGCTTGACTAAACGAACTTGTTTTTTCTGTGTGTGTGACACTTAAAAAGCATATTATCGTTAACGTCGTCCGAACCACCATCATTCTGCGCCATATTGATGACGCATGCATCCCGCCCACACTGCTACTACATTTAATTTAACAAAAACATTAGTGGCGGCTCCTCCATTAGGTCATATGGTCAATGACCCCCCAATAAATATTTCCAAACAGAAACAAATAAATAAAATAATACATAATTTATATTTTACCTTTTTTTTTTTAAATTTGGAAATTCCATTTATTATTCTAAGCGTATAAACTCATTAACCGTTCACTTAATTACGCGACACACTATCGATGCCTGGCGATCTCCGGAAGGTTCGTTTCGTTGGCGTCGATCACGGCTGGCGGCCCTCGTTGACCTCATAGTTACAAACGGAGGCGAGTTTTTCCAATTAATGCGTTTAATGTGGATCGTGTGATAGGTTGTGGTTACGATTGCGTATTTTTATAGATTTTATTTTCAAGACTTTACATCTTGTTTGTTGATTTTGTAGTTTAAATGAATGTTTTAAAGAAGGGTAGCCGCAGTGTTTTAGAATATTAAGACTTTAAAAGCCGTTTTAAATTATTTTGGCGAGCTGAACTTTAAGAAACAACTTGAATTTAAGATCAGTAGTCGACCTTTGCCGGAATTTAAAATTCAGCATACTAGTAAAGACAAAGACAAAGAAGTAAATCGTTATTTTTGTAAAAATATGTACGATTTATCTGCCTGGACATGCGGTTGCGAAGTAACAAAGACCTTTTATTGTTTTGTGTGTTTGAACTCTTTATGTTGTATATATATATTGACCCCCTGAAAAGTTGACGAGCCGCCACTGAAAAACATGAAACAGTAAAAATCTAATTTTAACTGCCATTATTACCTGAAACTGCATTTAGACAACTGTTAGTCAACTTTTGTCAGTAGCCAACTTAGTCAACTATAACCTAGCGACAAAAACTGAAACGATTAAAAACAAAAGAAAAATATTTTTTTTACAAAAGTAATATCAATATATTTATGAGTGGGGATAAGAATAGTTATGCCCGAAAAGTGAAGCAACTCTAAAATATGTTACCAGAATTGTCGAATCTGTACATGTGCAAACCGTGTTATCAAAAGTTATGTTTTATCCACAAATTGTTACATAATAAGATTTAAGAAAAAATACTATTCTTAACAGCTCAAGTCTGAAATTATTATTAAATCAACTATTCTAAACAGATATGCAACATTCGACAAACATGTGACAATCTCAAGGTGGCAAAGCTTTATTTTTATTTACATTTTTAAGAAGACTTTAAAGATGCTGTCTGCAGTTGCAAAAATGTATTTAAAAAAAAGTCTTAAACTAAATAGTTCGGTTAATTATACAAAAATTCCAACACCAAAATATATGTTTAGCGGTTTTGGAAGTTCATGAATAAAAACCTCCAACTGAGTAGGTACTCGATAAATATATACGCAAAAAATAAATGACATTAATGAAAGTGGCCACAAGTACTATTATTTTAGTATATGAGAATATTACTATTAACATTAAAATTGCCATCCTGTTTAATTGTAGACACGTCAAGAACATATGCTTTTTCAATGCCGGATGTTGAGCGTACTACCTGGATATGGCTGGTCATGTTTACATACTTTGTTCCGGAAGTTGGAACATTTATTAGGCATGTATTTAATTATATTTTTACATATATTAATTGTAATGTTTAAACTAAGAAAGAAAATATCATCCAATTTTAGTAATAAGAAAAAAAATTAAAAAAAACAATAAAACTACGCTTGATATTTTAGATCTGTACGAATCCTAATCTTCAAAGCACGATCGTACCCAGCAGCTAGTGAATTCCTTGCCCTGCTACTTACAGAATCATTACCGGCAATTGGAAGCAGTCTACTGGTTTTTAATGTGCTGCCGGAAATGGATGTCGTAAAAGGAGCCATGCTAACTAATGCAATGTCGTTTACTCCAGCATTAGGTAATTAATGCAAAAAATATATATTTAAATAGTTAATTAAAATTCAAAGTAAATGCTAATTTACTTTTTCTTCTAGAGCTGGTGTTTACAAAAATTGGTTCTAAGAAGAAAATATCGTTGTTGGCAGAAATGGGCGATATTATAGCTTTATTAGCTCAGGCGTCGGCATTTGTAGCATGGCCTCTAACTCCAAATGCTGAACCTGTCCTATGGTTGATTCCAGTTTCTCTTATTCTTATATCTTTTGGTTGGTGGGAGAACTTTATATCAGAAAAATCACCGGTAAGTTTGTATAGTCTCGTAAAACAGAAAAGAACCATTTACACTTACGAGGCATATACATGAGTTGAGTTATTTGCAATATTCGATAAAATATTGGTAGAGTCACAAGTTCAAAAGAGATACATAGTTTTCCAAAAAAATTTAAATTAGAAAAAAATTAAATAATTAGAAGAAGAAAAATATTTAAAAAAAACTAAAACAAACCTTAAAAAAATATTGTTAAAATATCTGATTACAAAAGTCCTGTTTCATCTTATTTGTAATCAGTTAATAATGGTAATTTTGGAAAATATCTAAATAGTTATTTTTGTAATAATATAAACAATGACATTAAAGGCATGATGAGGACAAAAATCTAGAACAAAAAATGTTACTAAATATCTAGAGCTAGCTACATATCTATATAAATATACGTAAAGGAAAAAATGACCCTGCGCCCATCTTATGGATTTGTTATAAACCGTCAAGTTTAATGCAAGTTTGGGTAGAACTGTGATTAGTTTGCCAGATGCTGAGTGTCAAAATTCACCCAAATCCCATATAAAATACATCGGGAAACCAAGGCGACACCAAATTACTAAAGTCATAGTCATACTTCCGCAAATTCTTTATTCTCGATATACATTGTAAACGTTATTTTGCTCTATATCTACAACAATGCCTTTTTAGATCTACGTTTATATAATTTTTTTTCTTACTTTGAGAAGTACTATACGTTAAATATGTTGAAAAAATAACTTGGTGCTATGTTGTCTTCGTCATGTGATTTATATGGAATTTGGGTAAAGTGTTTCTGACTTGGTATTTATCAGTATGGAAAAAGTAAAGTATTCGAGAGACAACAAATTAAATACTTTTCTAAATACAGGCTAATTATTTCAATGTATTTTCTGTATAAGTTGTGTGGTATCTGCCTACGAAGCTGTAAGGGACAGCTAATAATAGACTCAGACTCAGTCCCTTATTCCTCGAGGCAACGAATACTTGAGCTATATAAGGTAAGTATGCGATAAATAACTTCAAACCACATTTACATCAAAAGATGTTATTTTTCAAGGAGGTGACTTAAGCCTCTTATGGTTTTGTTTGGAGCTAAATTATCCTCTTAAAATTTAAGAAATTATTGAACCAATGATAATTTCGGAGATAAAGAATGTTAAACAAATTTCATTGCTTTAATAATTTCTTAAATTTCCATCCCAATATAATTGGGTATAATTTTACTTGATTAATATTAAGTATATTCTACTTATCCAGGCCGGATGTCATTTGTCATTTGAAAACTTTTAAATGAGCTTAAAGGGGTACATTTTAAAAGAACATACGTTTACGTCAACCATTTAGAATGATGTTTGGTGAAATGTGCGCTGTATGTTGGTTGATATTCATGGCCATTTTAATTAAGAATTGTTGATAGAGAATTTACTGCCAAGTATCTCGAGAATGTTCAGACATCTTAACAATAATAAGAGTCCTTAAAATTATTTCCTTAACAAGTGAATATCGCTTTACCAAACTGTTAAAATGTGAGTCAGCAGATCTACCCCTCTAGAATATCTCCACACTATAATAAAGGTTGCTCTAGCTTCCGTGAAAAATGATAACAGGGCCAAATTTCAACGATAGACTGTAAAAAATCTTTACTCGGCAGACATTCAAATGAGCTTTTAGACGACTTTATTGACAAAGGCGCATCGATCAAGTATCTGAATCAGACAGATTGCAACAAAAAAACTACCGCTAATTATCTTGAGGAAGAAGAATGTTGACGATGTTAGTAAAAAATATAATGCTGGCTACAAGTTTACTATTACCGACGGGTTATCACTAAAGAATGACTAAATAGCACTTAAAATAATAATAATAATAAAAACAATAAAAATAATAAATCAGAAACTTGCCACATTGCACAAGTTATCTGTTGAAACATAAAGGCCAACCTGCTTATGTACTTAAAAATGATGCCCATACGTTTTTCTGGAATCAACATTTCGAGAGAGCTTAATCCACAAGCCATATTGTATTCGAGACCTAGAAAAGAACGCATAGTGTAGCTTAGCGAATGTCCTTTTCCAATTCATAGGAAGCAATGATTTGACACAGCCAATATTACCAGAAAACATCAGCAAAAGATCGAGAAAAATCTTGCCTATGTTAGACATAAAACAGACCTTTCAGGTTAAAATGACTAAAATAATTTCTATGTGTCTTAGAACGCAGAAGTTTGTTGTCCTGAAATTTGTATATATATATATATATATATATATATATATATATATATATATATATATATATATAGTCAGTGCTGGTGTTTCCAAAACATTTGGTGTATCCTCAATGTTTTGATACCTAAATGTACTGTCTGTTTTTCAACCCTAAGGCATTCGATAAAATCATTTGTTATATTGTGATAAAATATGTATATAAAATACAAATTCACACAATGTAAGTTGTACTTGTATGATTTTAAAATTGATGTTAAAATGTTAAGATATTTTAAAGAACATTATCATATAATTTTTACGGTATACTGGCTATATCTCATAAAGAAGTCAACAATATTTTCCAAGCCAAAAAACACCAATCTGATAAGGTAAAGGCAATTCATTCAACAAATACTGGAAACTGTACTATATAGGAACAAGTAGAAATAATCCCTCAAATATTAGTTTATTGACTTAGCGGCCAGCGACAGAATGCAGTAAGGAAGATCCAGGGTTGGAACGTTCCAAGACCAAACAGATTTAAAAAATTTTAGCTTAACAACTTCGCAGTATTGCAATATTGCTATAATACAAATATACAAAAACAAATTTAATGGCTAGTCACCAAGTTTCTTGTAATATTAGGAACATATAAGAAAGTGTAGATTGTCAAACATATACATATAACTTGCATTTGCTAAGAAAAGGTATCAAAACCAGTACATTTAGATTCCGAAAAAAAGAAGATGTATCTATTTAAAGTAAAAAATTACAGGGTGTCTCATTTAAAAAAATGAAAACTATATTTATATCTTTGACAATGAACTTATTAAATATTTTTGAACGGTATATAAAATTTAATAAGTACAACTAACAATTTGTGTTTTTTTTATTATTGTGATATATAAAAAGATAAGAAAGTTATAGTAAATTAAAATGAGAACAAGTTAAAATGACCACGCTGTACAAGAAAGGCAAATCCTAACTCATCACAACTAAAAACCGATTACGCCTGTTTAAAAATAAATGAAGTCTTAAAAATATGCAACCTACATCCCACAATGTTAAATTCCTAATCTATATATTTAAAACACTAAGCCACATTTTTCTGAGAACCGATGTTTTTCTTCAATTCAACATTTCTGGACGCTGTGGTGAATGAGCCCCATATTTTTATAATTCCACTGGAAACTCATCGCGCCAACGGAAAGGCAGAACAAGGTCAGCCGAGCCAGTTAGTATTCTTTAAATTTATCTTGCGAATTTAAAGTCAAGGAGAGAGATAGAGTAACCAAACTAAGAAATTACGTATTCATTTTGTTCTCTTATTTTACAGATAAGATCATGTATCAAGCGTTTTTCAGATTTTTATTAGACGAATATATTACTTTTAAACAGTTTAGAAACCAACTTTTCAAAGGAAACTATATACTTTGCTCTTTGAATTTTTAGATCAAATTTATAAGAAATATGGCCAAATCAAGGAAGGAATTCCCCAACAGCAAATATTTCTGTTATTCAATAATTTCTGTTCTCAAATGTATGCTATTTTTTTCGACTGCTCTACTAAGTATCTGGATCAAAGAAGGAGACGTTGCGTTTTTGTTTAATAATTTCGGAAATGCTTTTAGAGATCATTCAATGAACGTCTCTGAGGTAAGTTTTTTGTTTTCAATACGAAAAATAATTATTGGGCAAGTGAAGAAAATAAAATTGTTTATGCATTACAATTTTATTATAACCGTTATTGACAAAACCAAATTTGTATAAAATTGCCTTTACCTGTAAATATCTGACCAAAGCTTTATTAGTAGTGTTGTAGTTAAATTAAACAATATTAGCAACTTGTTTATGTCCTTATAAATGGTTCACTAAAGTTACTTACTTCTATGCTGAACAAATGTTTTTCTAATAATTCGAATGCATTAATTATAAAATAACCTGTATCTATTTTAAGGTTTTGCGATGTTTTAAAATTTTAAATAATAACTAAAAGATTAATTTAGGTTATACCCACAGTAACTGGCTCAACTATTAACATTGACGATGCTGTCAGTACTGGCGTAACCTACGAGATTTGGAGCAACATCATTCTTCAGTTATCTATATGGATTGTCTGTTTTTCGACCGCATACCTGTGCTACGCGTTTGGTAAATTCGCTTGTAAAATTATGATACAGGGTATGTATGACTTGAAGACCTCAGAATTAGAACTAGTGACTGTTACTATTTATATAGCAGGTTTTTGTAGACCCGTCTGTACAACCGTTAAACCGTTGTACATTATACATTACATAAGATTAATTGAGAACGAAAATAATTCACATAACGAACTGAACAGTTAACTGCAAGTTTACGAGGCTTTGATCGATCTGTATAAAGAAATACTGTTATTCAATATTAAACGGGATATACAAAAACCAGGGCTACATTTTCCCAAGTTTAATAATTAATACCTTCGTTATTTTAAAGAGACCGCCAGTTAATTAGCACACCAGAAGGAAGTACATTTAATACCGCAATAATTTACAATTAATAATCACACACTGTATGGAAATTAATTACATACTCTACTGAATTATATTTAACATTTGTAGTTGTAACATTGTAACATTCATACCGCTGCCTAAAATTATTTGAAATTAATATCTGCTAAAGATAGAAAATTCCGATTTGCTAAAAAGGGAGGTAGATATAGGTAACCCTGATATTTTACATTTTACTTTTTTATAGGTCGTTGAATACAGGGTACTCTTACACATAATGATAGAAGTAATTTAATGGACTTACCACTACACTTAATGCAAATTACTAGAAATTTGTTGAAGTTAGGTATAGGACACCTTTAAGAAGTTGCGTGAGAAGTTAAAAATGATTTTCTGGTGTGGAAATTCACCAAGAATATTATTTAAAATAACGAAGTTATTAACCATTTGATTTATAAAAAGTATCTATATCACTGATTTTGGTACGCCCCCGATAATATAGATTGACAGCCTCTTAAACTTGGATTTTATTTTCATTTGTTTATATTGATTATTTTCAATACCATAAACTCTTTGAAAACAAACAAATTAAAACAAAATCGATAAATTCACCTATACCCAAAACTTCTTTCGTACAGAATTTGAAAATATTAGTCTATGCGTATTCAGTATATTCAGGCCTAATAAAATGTTTATATATTTGGAGAAATTCCATATATAGTGGAATTCTGTACGAGGAAGTTTCGATTTTTTTCATTTATTTTCGCTTTTTTCATTTATTTTTAAATTATTATTATTATTGTTATTATTATAAATATTGCTTATTTTACATACATCAGTTACCGAAATATGTATTTAGTCCAAAACTATTGTGCAAAGAAAAAGACCTCATTGTTCTTAGCAAAATGGAATATGCGAAATAATAGAGTTTTTGTTGACAAAATTATAGATCTTTTCCACCTTAAAAGAGAAATGAAATATATTCGATATACTTTCCAAGCTTGAAAATTCAGATAAATTGGATATTTTAGTATCTACAGAAATTGAAATTAAAATAATTTGAAAATTAATTTAAATATCTCAATACATTGAAGATATATGGGTTAAGCATTCTGGTCTCCACTTCAGGACTTCATATTAAGGTATTGAGGCATAGATAAGGTGACCATATTTTCATAGGACAGTACTTACTTTTAAATTGTGCCTTACTATTCTCAGAAAATTTACTCAGTACGCTTAAATGTACTTCTTTTTGGTATAAATAAACAAAAATCAACATCGTCTAAAGTAATCACAAAACATCAAGAAGATACTCTAAAAACCGTGGAGAAGGGTAATTTTTTACTTTAATTATAATTGCCCCACAATTCTAAGAAAACTTTTTTAGCATGCAGTTTAGATACTTTCAATATTACAGCTTGAAAAAAAAATTGGAAAACTAAGATATAGACTTGGTAGTTATACTAAAAAATAAAGCTTTCATTTTAATAAGGGGAGTAGCCCCATTCTCCCCTCACTACCATTCACTGACTCATAGTAAATGGTATAGTATATTTAATTTTCTTAAACGACACAACAACCGCAGTAACAAAGCAGCACCCAAAATTTTTATTGTAGCAAATTGACTTTTTTTTAGTCGTCGGTTTTATGGCCGACGATCTTACATCTCCTATTACTCCGAAAAAACAATAATCTTCTACAGAATTGAAAGATACAGACAAAACGAGTCTTGATTAGGGGTGCTGAAATACAGCATGTATGTCTGAGATTGTTTAAGGAGTGTGCATATCATTTTAAATACTTCACATTCACATCAGAAAATATTGGTTTAGTTAATATTGTTGACATAATCAATAAATTCATTCCGTCGGACTCGCATTGTCTTTATTACATTGATTTCACAAAGTTTCGAATTGTAACCATCTTCAGTGGTTTCCAAGTGTAAACTAAATGCTAACTCTAAAGCTATGGGTTTATATATTAGTCGTGTGCGGTGATGCGTGAAGTCTTCACCACCTGGTTACCTGAACCGTGAGGTTTTAGGAGGTCATTTTGAGCTAGAAGCTGCTTCTATATATTTAGAATATCGACGCTAGGCTTGCTGTAAATGCCTTAATAACTTTTTATGAAACCTGCTTCTATAAACTTTCGTTTTCGTCAGAGTAGCACTCTATGCAAAATTTTACACACAGCATCCGGTATTGGTTTGACCGCATGTGTTCTGCTATGCTCAATCCTGACATCTCTCTCTTTAGAGTATGTATGTGTGTATGAAAAATGCTTCTTGACTCTTGCACTAAGGGGGCGTTTTGTCTCTCCAATGTACGATTCACCACATTCTCACAGGATTTGGCAAATGCATTCTTTTTTCTTATCCATATCCTTTGGCTTTTTTTTTGTCAGAAGGTTTTCTAACGTATTTTCCGGCTTGAAAGCGGTTTTGATATTGAAATTCCTGGCTATTCTTCAAACCTTTTCATCATCGTGTGGGTCAGAATGTATCGTACTATGATGATTATTTTGTAATTTTGATATTGTATTACTTATTAACCTCTCAGAGTAACCATTCTGAAGCTGCATAATAGTTAGAACCATGATTGAGATATTGTCCAGTGTGTGTGGGTTTTCAGTAGACTGTAGTCATGATGCCCTCTATGGCTAGATCACTTAACAAGAATGTCAAGCAGAGGCGAAAAAGAATTTTTCTCGTTCTCCATTGTAAATTTAACATATGTTCTTATACTATTTAAGTGATCGAAAAAATTCTATCAAATGATTGTCATTTGCAGTCAAAATAATAAAAGTATCATACACATACTTAAGCCAAAGTTTAGGCTTGATTTAAGCAGTATTTGTTGCGTGCTCGAACCTCTCCAAATAAATGTTGGTTACCACCGGATGACCCCATCGGAAAACCATTATCCTGTAAGTAAAACCCATCTTTCAATTAAAAGTAGGAGATACAGAGACAGCATTCCAATAGATCCATCACATCCAGAGGCAACGTCGTTCTTTCAAAGAGTATATCGTCTTCCCTCAAGTTTTGCATAATTATGTCTAATGATTCACATATAGAACGTTTGTATATAAGCATTATACATCAAAACTAACAAGTCTGTCTTCTTGCCCTAATGTGACGTTCTTAAGAATACTAACAAAATGGTTAGAATTTCGAACAAATGAATTCATCTCACCTTGTGAAGGTCGAATGATCTGTAACAAATATTTAGCCAAAACACTTGCTGGTGAGTCCCTAGAGCTGGTATGTGGATCTTCGCAAACCATAGAGATAGGGTGGCTTGCTCTAATGTGGCGGTCACTTGCTGCGTATCCTGTCTAGGATGCAGATAGTATATTTCTTCAATGTCCTGTATACCTTGCTCTCGATTACATTTGTGGGCTCCTTCGGTAGTATTTTGTAGTTTCCTTTGTCTGCAGGAATCCTTACGGACCTGTCTTTCTGGAGACGTTTAAGTGTAGTTTCTTCCTATTTGAACTTATTATTTGTTGTCTTTAACTTTTTATCCAAAACGGTACTTATTTTATACTGGAATTCATCTACTGAAGGATGTTGATGGTTTCGACAGCTGCAATTATTTTTAAAACTGGTGTGCGGTTTGGCGCCACTTCGAAATTAAGACCCTTGCTCAACAATTGTTATTCTGGCAATATTCTTTTTGATACGCTGACTATGGTCTTTCGAGGATCTCTTCTTAGTTCTATTTGGCTACAAGATCGAAACTTTGCAATTTGTGTTGGTGTTTGGTATGCAACTGTTGTCGTAGCTTTCCGCATGTCTTTTCAATTTTGTGGAAAATTAGCCCATTATCTTCTTCTAAGATATACTCCTTTATTTCTTCATATCTCTGCATGGATTCGATCTCTAGAATAGATTTCTTCCACCGACGCTAACTAATTCGTGAGCGTATTAATGCTTTACTGGTATTATCTAAAATACGTTTTACTCTATCTCCTGGTAACTAGGGGGCGGAGACTTCACACATTACCGTACACGACTAGTATAAAAGTCCGTAGCTTTAGAGTTAGCATTTAGATTACACTTGAAAACGATTTGAGATAGTTACCATTCGAAACGTTGTGAAATTAATGTAATAAAGACAACGCAAGTCCCACAAAACCAGTTCCACATTGTCTAACACCTTCAAATTTGACATAATCATTTTAAAGTTTCAATTGGTGGCGTACTAGTTTGTTATTCATACTTTAACACTTTTACTAAAACATAATAATAATAATAATAATAATATTTTCAGATCTTAGGTTCTAATAATTGAACCTTACTGTTGGCATCCTTCCTATGTTCTCCATTTTAATTGTGTGCATTTTTCGTATAAAGTGCATATCTGTTCCAACTAATTAATATTAAGAATTATTAATCTGCATTGAATAACCATTTTAAAATTAGTTTTTCGAATAGTTTTAAAGAGTTTTAGTATCTAAGTTTTATAAAGTTACAAATTATTTTAAGTCATTGAGTCGGAAAACATAGTTGTTTAAATCGCATCTATACCATATTTGGGAAAAATTATTCAATCATTCGTTATTATATTTTTTTCTTTTTTTTTATTTTTCTTCATTTATTTTTAGGTGTAAGTTTTGCTTTCCCGATAGGACTAGTCGTTCCATTACTTATATCGGCACTAGTTATAATATGTGGATATTACGCCAAAGACGAATGTGCATACTATAACACATTGCCACCGTACCTATTTTTCAACTCACCTCCTCTTCTGTACTTGGACGATTTGCTAACTCACCAGTATGCATGGTTATGGCTGCTTTGGTTGCTTTCACAAGTAAGCATTTTTATCCTGATTATTTTAATTTGGACATTATTAAAAATAGATAAATACATAATTTTTTAATTAATTTTAAATTTAAAAAGTAGTGGTCGAAAATCTACCAGTGAATTACTCGCAAGCAGAATAAATTAATTTGCAAGTAACGTAAACATACTTATGTTGTGTTCCGTCTTACCACAAGTTTAAAAAGTTACAAACTAATAACTGGTTTTTACTTCGCTTTGTATTTTCTTTGGCAAGCCATACAAGAATTTTAGTTGTTTAGAAATGTAATTGGAGGCGCCGACTTTTCAGAATTGTTCTGTACAGGGACAGAAATTTATTTTATTATTATTATTTTTCTTTGAGTGGCAATTGGAACAAAATGAGACGACAAAAAATTACGCGAGTGACAGAATTATATAAGAATAGAGTTTAATTAATTAAATTTAGTAATTATTAAAGAAACATATTTTTTGTTACAAAAAAAAGAATGTTGTGCATTTATGTGTATTTAATTAGTTGGTTTGAATACGAACCTCGATTATTATTTTTTTTACGCTTTTGTCCTCCCAGAATCCACTTACATATTTATTCCAAGTTAAACTTTTCATAAAGAATTCTTTCTAAGCATTAGGTCCGTATTGAAAAAGAGGTTGATGGTAAAACCGCAAAAGTGGAACATCTTAATTGAAATTTGACTATGCCACCTTATAAAGCATTAAAATGGGCTATACGAGTATGCCATTTATTTTACAATATCTTTTTGAATGAAGTAATATGAATAAAAACGAAATTGGGTAAGTTCGATTTTTTGGAGATATTTCCGAAACTTCCTGGAATTTTACCAATTTCCTAAAAGAATTACACAACTTTACTTTACTCGTCTTTTTAACTCCTATGATTTCCGAGGTTTCATTTTTTCTTTTGAATTTATAACGCCCTCTATAAATGCTGAAAAAGCTTCGTGCTCAAGAAAAATTTTATATCTACATAAATTGCTCGTCAAAAAAAACGAACCACGTAGTTTTTTGGGCAACATTTCAAAGCGCGTTTTTCAAGAATTACTGGATCGAATTTGAAAAACTTGAAAATTCTGAAGAGTTGATTCCTTTACTCTTAGTTCTAATTTTTAGAATACGTTATTTTACAAATGGTATATACTGCAGGGTGTCAAAGACAGAGATATTAAAATTTCTTGTTATCCCTATTTTGAATAGTCAAGTTAGATAGTCGTAATTACTCTATTAACAGTTAGGCAATCCCTCAGGACCTTTTCGAGATTTTGTGGATATCTTGGCCAACTACGATTATATGGCCATTTTTAGAAATTTGTCATTATTTTGCAGTTTAATCTCAAAAATTAACAAACCACGAAAGATATTGATAAGCTGACTTGACAGCGTTTTAACGCAGATCGTGTGCTTTCAGTTTACGTACACAGAGTGACTCGTGAAAACTGAAAATTTAAATTAAGAGATATGTTTTACACAAAAGCATTATTTTTGTGACATTTAAAATAAATGATCAAACAAAAAAAAATTATCCTTATAAACATAAGATAGAAGCTTTTTACTATCGATCATTAAGAACAGTGGTTGTAAAGTCTATATGGCTTAATTTAGAACCAAATAGTTTGCGCTTTCCTATCTTAGTTCTTTAAAAGCTTTCTTATTGTTCTACCTGCTGTGGAGAAACGAGCGTTACATAAATAGCACCGCTGATACCAAATGTCGATTGAAGCAATCATAATTATTGTTGTCATTATTGTTTTTGGATATTAATTGTTTTTAAAGCGGCAAAATACATTTAAGAAGATAAAATTACTAATGAAGAAAGTATGCAAAATGGATTTATTTCCAGTCCCTACATTTTTTAAACAAAATACCAAACCATATTATCTAGTTTTAGAAACAAGCAAGATAACATTCAAAATAAGATAAACAAAAATAAGATAGATATAACTCAAATTCAATTAGCGTGCACTAACGTTGTTAATGTCTTATTGGCCCACCGCCGATACGTAGATCATCCGCTACTCTATTTGGCACGCTGTTCACCAAGTCTGCAAAAAGGCTTGAAGAATAGCCTCCCATTTTAACCTGACTGTATCTGCTAAATCGTCCAAATTATTTAATATTTAAAAATACGGTATTTTGTCAATTTCAATTACTCGTAATTTTCGTAATTGTTAACCGATTTTCTCAATTTTTTTTTTGGCAATTTATTCTAGAATTAAGAGCAAGGTAACTAATGTATTACAGGGTGTGATATGAAGTTCAAGTGCATGTAAATTTTATAAAGTTTAAGTTTTGCCTGCGTAGCAAATACCAGCTAAAGAAAACTTGATCTTTATTGAGGCTCAATTAGGGGATTATTTATAGTAGTTATTGGCACAGGGACTTCACTATACAGTTCCAGGTGCATTATCCAAGTTTATTGTAAAGTGCAGGAATTATCAATCTCTAATTACGGTTAAGCTATCATAATAAATGTTGTTGTACTTAGTATAATTTGACACAAATTCAAAAAATATCTCAGCGACGTTGCAATATCTATTTTGTTTACTATCTTAAATAGACGCGCCTTTTGCTGCATTCAGTTAGTGATATAGATATGTTTAATTAATTCACAGATTTTGTAAACTTAGGATATTAAAAAACTCTCAATTTTTCCGTGTCCATAAATTTGGAATGTTAAAAAATACTAGTATTCTAAACTCTTGTACTTAATCTTCCTAAATGTTAACCGATTCCTCTTTTTTTGACTAGTAGGCAATTCACTCTAGAATATAGAGCATGGTTACATGTCTTAATAGACTTTCTTGTACAGAGAAGAGCATAAAATGTTGGTTCTTCCTAATTCTATAGAGTTTAAGTTGTTGCTTTGTAAATGTAAGCTGAAGGGAAATTATATCTTCAGAGTGTACCAGTTACGAGCAACTAATGGCACAGGTGCTTGCGGTTCCAGTACATTTAAAATAATACATATGTAGCAGAAAGAACAGATCTCGGTACAGCCACTGCCAATTTGCTTTATTGCCGCTTAAGTTTTTGTAACAATTTTCTATATATAGCAATGATATGTAACGCCAAATTTAAAAAAATAGAGCAGCGGACAATCTAGTGGTCGGCGGTGGGCCAACAAGATATTAAAACGTTGATACATCAATCTTATTTTTTCCTCTTATTTTTAATGTTTTCTCGTTTGTTCCTAAAACGGAAAAATATGGTTTGGTTATTTTGTTTAAATCATTAAATTACCTTTCCCATTCTCAATTTGTAAAATCCTGTAATCAATTTGATATTTTAGTATTTACGCACCTATTATTGTCAATTTATGAGATTCATTTTTGTTTTGTATCTTTGGATAAAATATGTATTATTCTATTTCTTATAATGTTCTATTTTGTAATGAACGTGGGTAGAGATTATAAAACTTGTTGGTTCATTTCGTTAGTCATTTTTTATTTTTTTATGTTTAATACCTTTCAATAGAAATTCCTAAAACTTTGAAACTTGTTTTAATGGATTCCTTTGATCTGTCCCAGTTTCTCTTGCTAGGTATTGGGATAAATCCACTTTGTATACTTTTTTCATTAGTAATTTTGTCTTTTTAAACATATTATGCTGCTTGGAAAATTTTTTCATAACAAAAAAAATGACAACAATAATTATGATTGCTTCAATCGGCAGGTGGTACCTGCCCTGCTATTTTGGTACCACTTGTTACATATGGCAGGTAGTACATAGAGAAAGCTTTTGGAAAACTAAGATATGAAAGTGCAAACCATCTGGTTCTAAGTTAAGCCGTTTAGATTTTACAGCCACTTGGTATCCAAAAAAATCAATTTCAAAAGTCGGAAACAGTTGAATTTAAGTACAGGGACTCTATGCTGCAACAAATATTTTTAGAATCGTCCGTAGATTTCAGAACTGCAATGATATACAGGATATTCGATTAAAATAATTTATATTTTTTTACCGTTCTACTTGATAGGAAACCAACCCTCTGGTTCTAAATTAAGCCGTTTAGATTTTACAGGTACTTGGTGTCCAAAAAGAGTCAATTTTTAAAAGTCGGAAACAGTTGAATTTAAGTACAGAGAACCTATGTTGCAAAAAATAGATTTTACAAATGCAATCATATACAGGGTACTGGATTAAAATAATTTATATTTTTTTACCGTTCTACTTTTTCGACCATAGACGAAAACTCGTTGGTATAATCAAACCATATTCCAACTAATTCGGAAACGATGATTCGTAATGGGTATCTGTGCAACATCAAACGTAGACATTTCCTTATTTTAGCATATTTTGACAACTGTCAGAGATATCACCAACAATCAAAAATCGTTTCGAGAAAATACTCTGTTCTTAATTATATATGGTACAACGGTCCTATCTTATGTTTGCAAAGATAATTTTCTTTGGTTTCAACCCTTTTTTTTTCACCAAAATGGCTTTTATGTAAAACATATCCCTTAATTTAAATTTTCGATTTTAAGAGAATCACCTTGTATACGCAAACTGGAAGCACATGATCTGTGTTAAAACGCTGTATAGCCAACTTATCAATATCTTTCGTAGTTTGCAAATTTTTGGGACTAATTTGCAAAATAATTAAAAGTTTGAAAAAATTGCTATATAATCGTAATTGGCCAAGATATCCACAAAATCTCGGAGGGGGATAATAGGGAGGATTATTACGACTATCTAACTTGACTGTTCTATAAATGGAGATAGCGTGAATTTGCAAAGTTTTTTAAAATCTATTCAGTAATTTTCGAGTAACAAGCTTTCAAATATTGCACAAAAAACTAGGTGTTTCGTTTTTTTTTTTTTTGATGAACACTTTATAACTATTTTACCTTTCTAATAAATAGTTATTTTTCTCATAGTCGAATTAAATTTTTCTTGAATGAATGTATTCATTTTATTATCACGATTTAATATAATCCCATTTTACTACACAGAATATACTTGGTTTCGTGTCTTCATCATCCTGTACCCTGTTTAAAGGCGGACTCAAACTGTTACGTTTTAATATTTTTATTACTCGCCGAATGCCACCACTGTTATGATTTAATATTTTTATTACTCGCCGAATGCCACCACTGTTATGATTTAATAATTTTAGTATTTTGTATTAGCACTGGTAGTAAATGTAAACACTTCAACTTGTTTCAAATCTCTCTATGATCTTCTGTACAAGAGGGACACTTCTTACTTCTAACAAATCTTTACTCTTAGTGTGTCTACTGACTTAATTCTACTGACAATATAGTACTGACATAATGACTGACCTGCTCTATACTGACTACCTAGAACTTATTTTTATATGAATTCCCTAATTTGAGATGCAGTGGCGTATCTGTAAAATTGATTAAAAAAGGTGTCTATAAAAGTAATTTGGGGAGTATTTGCTACGCCACTGCTTACTGTACTACAATGGTTTCTTTTAATGTTTTTATAGCTGAACCTTCCCAAGCTTTATCGACATAGTGTAAATGAGTTTATGATAGGTTTTTTCGGGTATAATAATATTTGGGGCGGAAGAACGTGCATAAAATAGAATTTGAAGTAGAATTTAAAATACATATTGTTTACTTAGAATTTCCCTTGCAATAAACGACCATTAAAGCAGCTTTTGTCGGAAGGTTCCGCCGAAATATAATGTATGTCTAAATATTGCATTTACGTGTCAAACTATCTCTAGACTAATGAATATATAATACTTAAGACTACTCACAAATAAAATGACTATAAAATAATGGGGTCACAACAAAACGACTGGTGTATTTGACCAAAGAAAATAATAGCTTACGCTTTATTTTCTTTGATTTGACTAATAATCATCCCTAGTGAACACTTGTCGTGCCGTAAACATGGCATACTCGTACACATATTTAGCACTTATTTATTTGCCATCCGTTGTCGGTAAATATGGCACAAGTCAAATCGTCCTTACTGAATTTTATTTAACATGTATACAATGGGTTTACATACGTCAAAAATGCAAATCTTAAATTCTAAATACCGAAAATCTGAATTATAAAAGAAAGACATGAGAAATACTAACCTTCACTTAGGTGGTACGAAAAATTTTACTTCTTTATATATTGACATTGGCATTTAAATATTCGTCCATGCTATAAAATGCTTGGCTTAAATACTTTTTACACCAGTAAGAAATGCCCCTTCATTAAGGCTTCTGATATGCAAAGGAAGCTTATTAAAAAATATTGTTAACAAATGATTTGTACTAATACATGATCTTCTTAACCTTAAAAACTCTATACTGATATTATGTATCTTGTGTCATTGGCATCAGCCTAAATATTTCTTTTAAAGGAGAACTGCACGCAAAAAGTGAAAAACTAGTCACAAGGTCTAGTCAAGTTCAAAGTAAGATGAAAAGGTACCTACGTATTAGAAAAAACCTCCTGTACGTCCGATCTCAAAAAAATGTGTTATGTATAGGCAATTTAAATTACATTTCGTTTAAAAATGGGTTCAAAAGGGTTCACGCGCAGCAGAAATACAGAGACATCTATTTTATAATTCTAGATTAGATTTTTTCATAACAAATCTCATTTAGCGCCCAACTATACATATTTCCCTATTGAAATCACATTGAAGCTAATACATATCTCTTATAGTTTTAACATAATATTGCAGCGGCGGAAGGCTTGCAAATGATCCATAATACACGCAGTATTACGGATCAATGGAATGTTATTATAAAAAAATATATTTACACTACGTCTTTTAAATTATGGAAATAAATATAATTCCACTACTTCGGTGATCGACTTGACCTAGACTAGAAATAAGCATCAAATCTATTTTTAGATTTATAACAAAATCAATATCCCGAACCGGCTGCAAGGAAGAAGTGCGATCCGGTACTCGTATTATCATAAGATCAAACGAACTTACCAAGTGATGTTCGATCTTGATTATATGAAGGCCTCGTCGAAATAAATAAAGACATATGTAGTACCTCCGCCTCTGGCCAATACGTCCACAATCTTGAAAGCTAAGCAAAAAAGAATCCCTTCGTACCCTTGCCTAACTCTGCCGATAGTATTCAGTCTAGTTTAAAGTCGTTGTTGCAACACAATTTGGGTTTTTTTTTTTTTTTTTTAAATATAAAAAATTGGGTTGGGTTGGGACTTTATTTATTTCGACGAGGCCTTCATATAATCAAGATCGAACATCACTTGGTAAGTTCGTTTGATCTTATGATTATATTCGGCCTCGTCTCATAAATAAAGACATATGTAGATGTTTAAAGAAGTTGCAACAACTAATTACTTCAAAAAAAAAAAAATATATATATATATATATATATTATTTTTTAAGTTAATATGCAACATTAAGGAACATAAAACAAAACATATGCAAATCAACAGTCTAAAAAAAAAGAAAATTTTTCTTATGGGTATGTAAGCATAATAATGTAATATATATGTAATTTATCACAACAGTTTATAACACACTAATCTTACAACAACAAGGAAAACATAAAAATTAATATCATAACATATAATATAAAGGTTTTGGTAAAAAACAAGACAAATCAAATAACAAACATCTTTCCAACGAACAAATTATTATTTATGTTAATTATTATTTTAATTTACAAACTAAGAATTGTTTGGGCAAACTCTTGGTTGGATATCAAAGGTCTATTGTAAAAATTCGCAAATGTGTTTTTTCCATCTTGCGATGGTTTGCGAGGTGGCTTTGTGATATGGTTTCTTATATGTGAGAAACAAGGATTTACAAGAGCCTCTTAATTTCTTTGTCTTTTCCAAATATTCTAGGAGAGTCCTAGAAACACATATATTTGGGTTTTCATTAAAAAATGGTAAAACTATAAAAGGCTGACTCTTATTTCTGCCTGATGTCTTTATTCGACTTGGAATTTTTATTTCAATTCTCTCTTTTTGAATTATTATATTGTCAATATCAATCAGATTTAAGGTTTGAATACGCTGTCCCGTTGCCAATGCCATCAGACTTACTAGTTTTTGGGTAAGCATTTCCAAACTAATCTCACTATTTTTAAAGTTTTTTAAATAATTTATAACAATACCTGGGTCCCAGGTATTTTCATATTTAGCCAAGGTTGGTCTTTTCCCAAAAACTCCCTTAAAAAACCTTTTTTAACCTAAAATCTTGCCCCAAGTCCGGCCCTGCTATTTGTGCAATTGCAGATCTGTAATTATTAAGAGTTCCATATGAAGCCCCTCTCTTAAAATGTGTGGTTAAAAACTCTAGGACAGTTGGAACTTCAACTTTAAAGGGATTTAAATTATTTGCTATACTAAACTCCCACCATAACTTTAAGGCAGCATTATATTGCTTTAATGTTGCGGGTGTAATTGAGCTTAAACATATATCAAAAGAATCTCTAGGCACCTTTCCTAACAATAGCGCCCTCCTGATAGTCTCCCCGCCACCAGGGTAAGGTTCTGCCAAAGGGGGTGTGGTAACCTATTAAAGGTAAGTAAAAAATTTTTTAGGATTAAAGATTAATGGTTCACCAACTAGTATTGACTTAAAAATAGGATACCATGGTTGTGAGACCCAGAGAGGAACAACTACTATCCCTTCCGCTCGATCTTCAATTATCTTTTGAAGCACCTTTAAAATCATACAAAAGGGTGGGAACGCATAAAAATTTAGTTTGCTCCAATCCAGTGTAAAGGCATCTACTTTATGTGCCTCTGGGTCTCGCAACCATGATATAAACATAGGACACTTTCTATTCAACCTACTAGCAAATATATCAATATCTGGTTGTCCAAAACAATTTACAATGTTTTGAAAGGCTTTATCTGATAAAGACCATTCCGTCTCCTTGTGCACCTGACGAGAGGCCCTATCGGCTTCTATATTATGCTTTGTATTTATGTAGCTAGCAAAAATTAAAATATTTCTACTACAAAACATCCAAATTTTTCTTGTTATTTCATTTAATTTATTAAATCTAACACTCCCTTTCTTATTTATACAGGCTACAGCTGTAGTGTTGTCAACACGACATAAAATATTGCAGTTTGATAATTTTGAAACAAAACACTTTAATCCAAAATACAATGCCAAAAGCTCTAAATAATTTATGTGCTCTACCTGTTCTTTATCTGACCAATATCCCAACGTTCTCTTTCCGTTGCAAAAAGCCCCCCAACCTGATCTTGATGCATCAGAAAATATCTCTAAGCAAAATTTAGACAAACTAATATTATTGGAAGTATTTATGTTATTTATAAACCAATTAATGTAAAAAAATAACGTCTCTGGTATTTTCATCTGTACATCATAGCAACCCTTAGCCTGTTTTAAAGCGATATGTTTACAACGTTCTAGGGATTTTAAATGAAAGTACCCATATTTTATCGCTGGGCATGCTGAAACCAGTATGCCAATAAATTCTGCAAAGTCTCTAATCTTAAATATTTTTAATTTTAAAAATTTTTTGCAAATACAAGATATTCTAACTTGCTTTTCAGTTGGTAATGATAGTTCCATTGAAAAAGAGTTATAGATAAAACCCAAAAATTTACATATTTTGCTAGGTATTAGACTGCATTTTGTATGATTAATTAAAAAACCTAAATATGTTAGAGTCTTAATTGCTAAATTTGTATTTCTGCTACATTCATTATATGATTTTCCAAAAATCAAAAAATCATCCAGATAAACTACTAAAAGGATCCCCCTTTTTCTTAGCATACTAACTACAGGTTTTAAAATTTTTGTGAAAATGTAAGGTGCACAGCTGAGCCCAAAAAGTAGACACTTGTATTCATAAATTACATCCTGGAATATAAATCTTAGGTATTTTTTGATGTGCTTCTCGTACTGGGACCAGATAATAAGCATCTTTTAAATCAATGCGACACATAAAAAAATGTTTTCTTATTAGCCGGGCAACTACCTTATTATCTTCTATTTTAAAATGTTTGTTTTCCACAAAGGAGTTAAGTTTTTTTTAAATTTAATATTAATCTATAGGTCCCATCAGGTTTTGGTACAAAAAAAAATTTTCAAATAAATTGTTTTTTACATTTCTTGACAGCTGATATTGCGCCTTTATAACTTTTTTAAAATTAAATTTTCTTTTTGAGACCATTTATTCTCAGTGGGAATGAACTTTTGCACGGGATTATTGGTAAATGGAATTGACAGTCCATTAATATAAGACCTCACTGTCCTATTTATAAATAAACTCTGCCACCTATGTACAAAATGTCTCAGGCGTCCGCATGGTTTACTAACCTGAAAGTCTATATGCGATGACTGCGCCTTCTGTTGCTCGGGTTGCTCTGCGAGTAATTGTAAAATACTTTCCGAGATAGCAATTTTTACCTCGGGGTTTATTGAAGGTGGATTTATTAAGGTACAATTTTCTGGAGGCAAATATTTTTCAATTAGACAATTTCTGGTTTCGTCATCCAGGCCACCAGTTAAAATATTATTCCATCACAAAGCTATATCTGCATGGATGGGTTTTCCATACGAGTTCTTGGCTACCCCTTCCTCTCCCAAACTACCTCTCTCTCTCTACAAACAGAACGAGACCGAGATCGAGACGGAGACCGAGAACGGTCTATCTCACTTTCGCTGTCACTGATAACACGACGTACAGGTGCCCGTATTTTACGACCACGACTTTTCTTAACCTTGCATTTTTCTTCAAGACTATTAAGCCTATTATTTAACTTCTTAAACAATTTATAAAAGCCCGACCGTTCTACCGACTGACTACGACTTCTTTTTCTATGTTTCGGCATAATTTTTATGCTTTTCTACAAATAAAAAAAAAAAAAAATTCTGAATTTACACTATCGATTTCGATGATTCACTTGCGACGTGAACGTATCAACACAAAAACGAAGACTGAATACTATCGGCAGAGTTAGGCAAGGGTACGAAGGGATTCTTTTTTGGTTAGCTTTCAAGATTCTGGACGTATTGGCCAGAGGCGGAGGTACTACATGTCTTTATTTATGAGACGAGGCCGAATATAATTAACATTAGTTCGAAAGATACTTGTTTGAACGTCTCATGTAAAATTTTAAGTTTTATTTGTTTGTGGCGTATATTCTTCTTTATTAACGAATTAATGTAAAGATGTTTTGCAGTAAAATTTAACCCAAATTAAAAATATGTCGGATATAATTCAATCTGGATATAACTAAATTGATACCGACTTCAAAAAAGGAAGTGTTGTAATCGTGAAATAATCGGCCTCCGAGATTTTTTCAGATCTTCACGTCTCAGGGTCACTAGATGCCATAACATTCCGTCTGTCTGTCTATTCACGGCATAGCTAAAAAACTACTTACCCGATTGACATGGTGAGAGCCTGGTAATTTTTGGTAAAAATCCAATATGCCCAAACAAAATGGCCGTCTAGTGAAAAAAAAATATTATTAAAGAACTACTTATCCAATTTACCTCAAATTTTGCACAAACATCAAATATTATGTTAGAATCAACTGGTAATATTTTGGACGAATCCATGATGGCGGAACAGAATGGCAGCCGAATAAATAATTGTGGTGCAGGGACCAACTAGTGAAATTGTGCTACTAATTGAAGATGGCCGAACAAAATGGCGGCCAAATAAAATGTTTGTAATCGTGAAAAATTCACCATTTCAGGTTTTACATATCTTCACGTTTTAGTGTCCCTAGATGCTAAAAATATGTTTTATCAATTCTGTTGATCCATCTGTTGGAGTGTCTGTCTGTCAGTTCGCGGTATAGCTTAAAGACTACTTAACCGATTGAGGTCAAATTTTGATAAAAAATTAAGGGTCATCTGGGGATGATCTAGTAATATTTTGGTAGAAATCCAACATGGCGAAACAAAATGGCACCCTAGTGAAATGTTAAAGAAATGAATATCAAAAAACTACTTATCCAATTTGTCTCAAATTTTGCACCAACATTAAAGTAGTATGTTGGAATCAAATAGTAAAATTTTGGTAAAATCCAAGATGGCGGAACAAAATGGCGGACTAATGAAATATTTAAAAATTGAAATGGATTGGTTTCAAATTGCGTGCCATAACTAATTTTGGTATAGGGATCATCTAGTGAAATTGTGGTAGCAATTCAAGAAGACCGAATAAAATGGCGGCCAAATAAAATGCTCGTAATCGTGAAAAAAAACACCGTCTCAGGTTTTACATATTTTCACGATTTAGCGTCTCTATATGTCAAAAATATGTTTTATTAATTACGTCGGCTCGTCCGTCGGTCTGTCTGTATAGCTGTCAGTTCGCGGCATATCTTAAAGACTACTTACGAATGACTTCAAATTTTGATCAAAATTTAGGAGTCATATGGGGATGAGCTGGTTATATTTTGGTAAAAATCCAATATGGCTGAACAATGTTAATAACATTATTACTAAAAAAACTAATTATCCAATTTTGCACAAAAAATTAAGTGTTACATAAGGATGAACTGGTAACATTTTGATATGAATTCAAGATAGCAAAACAAAATAGCGTCCTAATAGAATATTTAAAAAAATCAGCCTGAAAATACTATTTATTAAATGAACTTTAATTTTTGTGCAAGAATTAAGTGTGATATAGAGATAAACTGGTGCAGTTGTGGTACGAATTTAAGGAAAATTAAATGTGAAATGGGATAAACTGTTACGAATTCAACATGACGTAACAAAATGGCGGTATTTCACAATGTGGAAACTATTTATTCAGTTTATTTTAAATTATGCCCCAAAGTCAATTGTAGCATAGGTAGAAAAAAACTGGTAAAATATTGGTAGTTTAGGAACGTATGTGTGTGCTTGATTAGCTATATATCCAATGCATTCCTTTTTCCACTGTTAAAACGAAATAAAATAAGTCTATTGAACTAGAACAACAAAATTCACATCCGACTTCTTGCAAGTCCAAAAACAGAGTCCTCTTCTAATATTAATACAAATCTCAAGAAACATAGAGTTCCACCCCCTGTGCCAAAATTCCTCGCTTTGATTGGTCCACGAGTAGAAATTAAAAAAATAAATGTTCTGAAATATCATGTTTTATATTTTTCGTAGTTTTTACGAAAATGAACTTTACTTCTACTAATCATGTTAATTTGTATGTATTTTCTACGTATAGACTGCACTTTTATATGTATATATATATATATATATATATATATATATATATATATATATATATATATATATATATATATATATATATATATATATATATATATATATATATATATATATATATATATATATATGTATATATGTATATACATATACATATATACATATATATAAATATATAATAATATATATAGAGTAATTTCGGGTAATATGGAATAGTATGGCTAATATGGAATAGCTCTTTAATTTCTTGTAGGTGGCTACATCTACATTTTTAAGGCCACACTAATTTCAATATAACCCTAAACGAAAAATAACGTCAACAGGTTTCAACAGTTGCCGTTCTGGTGCATGCAAAACGCCATACTTTATTAATCGTTTATGCAAAATTTTGTAGAATAGATCTTTAAGTTTCTGCAGTGCTGTTAATTTTTCAAAATTATTGTTTATTCTGTCAGGTAAGTCTATCCTAATGTTAAAGCTAATTTTTGATAGGGTTGTGAGAAAATTATTTTTCAAAACAAATGGTTAGCGTGTATTTTTTTTTGTAACAGGTGTTTCGGGTATTATGGAATATTCCATATTATCCTCATATTGGGGTATCCCATATTACCCGATGGTTTTAGTTAAAGTTCTAAAGTGTAATTTTTTTTTGTAGGCACTATGTCTGCAAAAAAAAGAAAACAATGGGATTCTGACAATATGCAAAAAGCCATAGAAGCGGTTAAGAGCAACAGTTTAGGCTATTTGTCTGCTGCAAAACGTTATAATGTCCCTCGTGCTACACTTCACCGTTTGTGTAAGAAGGAGGGTTCTCCTGACACAGTTTGTAAAACTACTTTGGGCAGGAAACCAGTGTTGCCACCGGAATTGGAAAGAGAACTTGTAGAATATTTGTTGCTTATGGATCAGAAGTATTTTGGTTTAACTCGAAACGATTTAAGAACTATGGCTTTTCAGCTGGCTCGCCGTAACAATCTGGCACATCCGTTTTCATTATTACGCGAGTCCGCCGGAAAAGATTGGCTATACTCTTTTATGAAAAGACATAAAAATAAATTAAGTTTTCGAAAACCAACTGGAACTTCTTTGAATAGAGCTCTTGGTTTCAACAAGGAAAGTGTCAACGAGTTTTTTGACCTTCTTGAGCAAGTTATGGAAGAAAATAATTTTCCCGCTGATAGAATTTACAACGTTGATGAAACGGGACTATGCATTGTACAATCAAAATGTCCCGATACAAACCGAGTTATTTACTAAGTGGTTCCAACATTTCTTGGAAAAAGTAAAACCCAGCGAAGGTAATCCAGTTCTTCTTATATTAGATGGCCATCACACTCATACGAGAAATTTGGATGTGGTTATAAAAGCTCGAGAGAGTTTTATAACGATTTTATGCTTGCCAACGCATACTTCCCACAAAATGCAGCCACTCGATAAAACCGTTATGGGTGCCCTAAAAACGTTTTACAATGAGGAAATCAGAATCTTTATGCGTGACCATAATAGAGCCGTGACACATTATGATATGAGCGAGCTATTTGGAAGGGCCTTTTTAAAAATCCAGACTGCAGAAAGATCAATAAAAGGATTTAGCACAACTGGGATATATCCGATTCGCCGGGATATTTTTTCTGACGAAGAATTTCTTCACGAAGCCCAAAAACACCATGGCGCACATCATGTAACAGGAGATTCGTCTGTAAACGAGGGACCAGATTTCGATTTACAACCAAGTATTCTTCCCAAGGATATCGAGCCCATACCAGAACTTAAAAAGAAAATTGGCACTAGGGGAAGAAAACCTGCTCGGGCAAAGGTGATTACCTCAACACCCAATAAGGACGAATTAGAGGAATCTATGAGCACATCGCGTGATAAAGTTAAAAGAAATATTGTTGATAAAGCTGGTCCTAGTTCCTGTTCTATCAAGGAAAAGCGAAAAATAATAAAGAAAACTGGTCCAAGTTCCCGTTCTGTCAGAAAGAAGCAGGATTTACCATCAACTTTATCACCCGCATCATCTGATGATGATTTACTCTTATCATCCCTAGTTAGCCAGAAAGAGGTTGATTTGGAAACCTCCTCTGATGATGATATACCACTATCATCTTTTGTCAGAAAAAAGTCGGCCGGTGATGACACAGAGTGTATTTTTTGTCAAGAACAGTTCGCAACTAGCAAGAGCAGAGAGATATGGATGCAATGTGCAATTTGCAACGGCTGGGCGCATGAAGCGTGCTCACTTATGGAAGCTGATGTGTTTGTATGCGACTTTTGCAAATAATTAATTATATGATTAGTTGTTTTTTTATAAAAATGTATACGTTTAAGAATTAAAATCATGTTCGTTTAATTTTCTTTAATATTTACCCTATCCCATATTACCCCATATGCTAATCCCATATTACCCTCCACTTTTATTTGACCGATAGAAATGACTAATTCTTAATTTTCCTTCCTTAATCAGAATGTTTTTTTTCTATTCAAAAATGGTTATAAAGTACTTATAAGAAATACCCCAAAGATTTTATTTTCATAGTTTGAGAATAAAAACTGTATTATTTTTTCAGTTATGTGAAAAAAAATAAATGGTATTCCATATTACCCGAACTTACTCTATATATATATATATATATATATATATATATATATATATAATTTGTAACCGTGATTCTGGTAAAATTTTAAGTTCATTGGATCCCAGTACCTAGGTTAAGCCTCAGAAACCTTGAGCCTGACATTTACGATAGAACCTTTTTTAAATTAAGGGATTAAATAAAAAAATTACAGAAAAGCTAAAACCGATTAAAATGATAATACTTAAGTCAATCTTGGAAATTTAAATTCATGAAGTCGGCGTCAAACTAAAGGAAACTGTACATTTTGATGGTGACATTAAACACTACAGGTCTTAGTTGGAGTCAAATTTCTGTGATGGAATAAAATATAATTTTTTGACATCTCAGTGTTTTTTAAGTAGTTTTATTTTTTACAGTTATTGACTACTACGCGGGAGAGCTTTGGATTCATAAGACATATTTTTCTAAACTAGCAAAATGCTAAACAAAGGATTAATTTATTTTGGTATGTAAAAAAAATAAAAAAAAATTCAACTGACCTAAAAAAATAAAAAAGAAAACATATTTTATTCGATCTTAAAAATTTGACTTTTTGAAGTCGGCGTCAAACTAATTCTTCATAACTGCACAACAAGACATATATGTATGCGTGTCTTGAATCTAGTAGGTACCATGAGTATAATATCTATTTGCTGTCTTTATCAATTTGATTCCGATTTCAAAAAGTTTTTATAGAAAATCAGCAATATACATTGTCAAAAAATAAAATTATTAACGAGGTTTCTTTCAACGCCTAGACATCTACTAAGGAAAAAAAAGAAGTTTGACATGTTATACCGATTTTTACATAATGAATCTTGTTTACAGGACTACCCTGTGTAATGGACAAAACATTATTTTGCATATAAAAAATTTGACATCTTTTGTCATTTTTGACACACACACAATTTTTTAATGTCAGAACATTAAACCCAACTATTCATAGTTTTCAATTTGACTGTTGCGTTCTCATGTTATATGTTTTTTTATTTTTATACCCCTAAAAATATCGAAAATCTACTTCCATGACACCCAAAATTTACTCCCCGCGAGACACTAGCCTTGACTACTTTTGGTTCAAATTTTAAGCGAACCGGTTTGACCGTTCTCAAATTATCGTTGGTTGGCGCAAATTTTGTTTACATATGCACAGACGCACACAATCTAACAGATATCATAAAATTTTGTTCTAAAAATATATTTTTCGTATTCTAGGGACTCGAATTAGACCCAACTTATATTTTTTAGAAAACAAATTTGGGACTTTAATGCTTAATCTGTATAACGTACATAGTGTATTAATACAATATATTAGCTGTTACATGGAGCAATAAAAATAACTCCTTTTTATGCGCTTAAGAGTGGAATTTTACAAAATTCTGAAATTTATATTTGGATAATTATTTTTAAAAGCCATTGACGAAAGAATCGTCGTTAAATATTTTTTAGGTAAAGGGATATTGTAAAAATATATAGACATATTTCACCCCTATAAGGGTTATATTTTGAAAAACCCGGAAGAAACTATATAACATAACTTTTATTTTTTCGATAAGGTAAAGCATAATCGGAAAATGAGGGAGGTTTCAAATTGCAATGTTAATTTCACCCTGTATCTGAGAATCTAAGAGGGCTATGAAAAGTTTGTTTATGGCGTCTTTCATTTTACAAAAAAGTAAAACCGCAATTCTCTCTCATCACTAATAAGGGAATTACGCCGTAAAACCATCGAAAACCGGTAACCTTGATGTGCATTATCTAATATTCTACCATAATATAATACTAATTACGTACTTGCTTTAGTATATTCATTTTTCGTTTTAAACTTTTTCGTCTACTTCCAGGCGTAGCTTTCAGTTAGAATATTTACGAGGCATGGCATGATTACAAAAATCGGCGAATTTCCTTTACCCGTAACTTTGCCCCTTATAAATCTTTTCTTTTATTAGGAATAATGAAATGTGACCCAATTTAGTTCCACACATAGTAATTTATTAACACGTATATACTGTCTTTTCAAACATTTCTATTGTTCCACCATATTGGTTGGGTACTAAACAGTTTCTACCTGTGCCACCCTTGATTTTTGAGCAAAATCTCAAACAAATTGGAGGACTTTTTACACTGATTTTTTTAAGACCGCAATTTTGTCCCATGTTCTTGAATTTGATCAGTTTATCCCTATATTACATTTAATTTTTGTGCAAAATTTGAAGCCAGGTAAATATGAATATGTTTGTTAAATATTTTATTTGGCCGCCATTTTGTTCCGCCATCTTGAATTTGTACCACAATTTTACCAGTTTATGTCTAAATCACATTTAATGCTTGCATAAAGTTTCAATTCAATCTACTAAGTAATTTTATCAGGCTGATTTTTTAAATATTTTATTAGGCCGCCATTTTGTTTTTCTAACTTGGATTTGGACCAAAATGTTAACAGTTCACACACTTGATTTTGTGAACAATTTGAGGTAAATTATATAATTAATTCTAAATTTTGTTTTAGCGGAATGAAGAAAATATGTTTTACTGCCTCTAGGTCAAGAGTGCAAACATTTTGGAGGCTAATTTTTTCACGATTACAATACCTATCTTTTACGAGGGAAGTAAGAATCACAAAAACACTGATACATTTTATTATAAATTCGCAAATAGCAGATCGAAAATCAAACGAAAATCGAATGAGGGAATAACGAATAACGATCCGCACATCAAAATCAAAGCTGATAAATTCACTGGCGGATTTAGAGGGGGCGAAAGGGACACCGCATACAGTGTTATGTATAAACGAAAGCACTGCATCATTGCTGCTGTATGAACAATTCTCTTACATCTGCCTTGAAACTCAATAGAAATAGAATAGAAAAATCGATCAAGATATTTTTTTACCAGTTGTTTAGTATGTATGTCAAAACAAGAGTACACCAAGAAGCTTGCTTCACAGAATAAGTTAGGGACCTATTCACGAGAACCTCCCTATGCATCTCTCCAACACTGTGTATTATTTGTTCTGTCCTTGACATATTTAAAAAAAGCTTGTTGGCATTAAACCAACCCTCTGAATTTTCCATTAACTGCTGCATTTGGATTAAAAGAAGCTCAATACCTTCACTTCTTGTTACAGTTGCAGTGTCATCGGCAAAGGTAAGCAGTTTATTGTTCGTTGCTGTTTCTATATCATTTACATATATCAAAAAGTCAGAGGGTACTCCATGTTTCATTTTCAATAAATCGGACAATCTTCTTCCAGAGAAAGTCTACTGAGACCTATTCGTCAGCCCTGTGGCACTCCATGTTTCATTTTCAATAAATCGGACAATCTTCTTCCAGAGAAAGTCTACTGAGACCTATTCGTCAGATACCCACTCATCAAACCAATACTAAGTTCAGGAAATCCATAGTGCCTTAGTCTATCAAGAAGAATCCTGTGACATACACATACAGTCGAAGGCTTTGGACAGATCACATGAAAAAAGTCGACAGTTCATACAGAAAGATTTTAAAAGTTTTTAAACAAGTTATTACAATATTAATTCCTGACTGTTGCTTACAACATTTTTTAACTGCTAAGAAATATCTACTTATACATGTAAAGTTTCTCTAGATTTGCAGGGAAAAATCTCAGATTCATTTCAACCAAGTTGATATCAGAAGTATAATTCTTATTTGGAATACACATTTTTGACTAGTCGAGACAATGTACTCATTTAATTGTTCAAGCAGCAATTTATATGATATTTTAAAAATCACTATATACCTAATTAAAAAAGATTAAAAGAAATTACATTTTCATTTGTTGAATTTATTTTTTATCTCTCACATGTAATATAAGATAACTGAACAGTTAAATAAAACGTTTCTCTTTTATCTTTATGTGTCAAAGTTTATCCTCAGAGTGTCTGTAAGTCCTCCTGTCCATGTTCATTTCAATGTGTCTTACACCTTGTTATGTTTGATTGTCATCTTAATATTATTTCCACTTTCTTTATCGATATTTTCTTTTTTTTTCCTATGTATCTTACTCTCGACTTATCCTACTCCTAGGATTAAAGGTGACGCATGATGATTAATTAAACGAAATTGAAAAGGACGTTCAGTACCATTTACACCACATACAACTTATATCTGCAATTAATGTCTTAACATTATGTTTCCTTACTATATTATCTTCCAGTTTTTTTGATCTTTTGTATAGGTCCATCTGTTATTGCTCTCTTATAGGTATTCCTTATACAAATATCGTTATAGTATTACCTAGTTTCTCAAATTCTTATTCAGTTAACTACGATCCAATAAGTTTGATTTATATTATATCTTCATGGAAATGTTTTCCTTCTATACTATTTTAGAACTGCCAGTACCTTATATTGTTTGTTGTACCTACCTTTACTTATTTCGTGTAATTGCAAATAATAAGAAATTTTTGCGTCGCTGTTACTTTACTTAATAAAACCGCAAAACCACTTGGTCTTTTTACATCTGCTTACTTAACAGTCTTTAAAGTTGATCCTGATGTCACTGGTGTCTCTGCTAATACTGAAATATATTTTACTCTAACATAACTGCAGCATCAAACTGTTCTTTATCTCTCTGCCATCTTTACGCTCACCCTTGAAGTGTTTTTATTTTTGGTGAAGACACGAGTTTCACGTTAGACGGATTTATGTCTCAACTTTGGTAATATTTTCAACAAAATATATTTTAAAACATCGTTATGTTAATATTTGCTTTTATTTATAAGATACTTAGGCGTCTTAATATATTTGATTAAAACTTGTATACAGTCTGCAAAACTTTTTCAAATCCCTGTGGTAGTCTAAGAGCTTAAACGAGAACATTTTCGACTTATTTAGAAAACATCGGCTAAGTTCCATAAAGTTAATATTGCTTTTTCGGCGACGATATTAGAACCAGCCAACATTGAGCACAGTTAGAAATTATAATTCTAAATTCTGAATAAGTAGTTTTGAAGTACATAACAATATAATGCTCTAATATTGGAAAGAAAAATGGGTTATCTCATATATTTTCCTGCCACATTTATTATTTAGTAATTTACCAAATGGGAGGAAAACGAAATGCTCGTAAGTGAGACTAAATATGTTTGAAAATTTCTCTGGAATTTTAATATCTAAATTTACCATGCAATTTTGAAAACAGATTCAGCTCCTCATTTTTAAATAATAAAATTAATTAAAATTATGTTCCGTTCAAGGTAGAGTAAATGTTAAAATGCATTTTACTATGTATATATAAAGAATTAGAAGAAGAATATAAGCTTCTCATTATAATTACTTACCAATAATATTTTAGTACTGTAAATTTTAGAATCAGGAAAAAAGGCATCATATCATCATATGATGAGAGTAGTTTTAAATGTGCGTGATGTTTTTGTATACCTCATTACTTAAAAAGCTTTTAAAATTAATGACCAGCCGCCACATATCCTGTTAACAGAAATTTTTATAAATCCCCAAACTTTCAGTGTACTTTGAATAAAGAATTTATTTGAGCTACTGGTTGTGAATTTGTTTTTTGCTCGAAAGTGAAACAAGTTCTTATTATCTTTTATGTTATATGTTATTAAAAACATAATAAATGAAACCTAGAATTATTTTTCTTTATCGGCGGGTCACAAAATAATCCAGTTTCTAAAAAAACAAATCAGAGCATTTTTATAAGCTTAAGCAAACAAGCAAAAAAGAGTGCACACACATAAACTTATCATCGCATACGTGGCAACTCATTTTAACGCATGTAGTATTTTACATCGCATACTAGCGCCGGCGCCGTTTGGTTCGTTATGAATGTTGTATTTACATCTCGCTTCTGCATTTCTACAAGTTTATGACTTTTTTGAAACTTGCAGTGTCTTCTCTAATTTCCAGTTCAAAATTTGCGTTGGTAAATATTGCTATTCTATTTCTTCTAAAATGTAATAATATTTAGCTTTTTTCTGAGATGATTTGGTACGCGGTATGTGCGTTTTCCACCGCGATGTTAAATAAAAATTTGCTGCCGAATAAACGCTTTCAACATCAACGAATGTTTTGATGCTTGTGGTCAAGGCTGACGAGAGCAGTATGAGGCCCGAGTAATAAATTGTTTACGGACCCCTATAGAGTGTGTACAGGGTGGCCGTTTTATTATGAGACGATACCTTATGTCGGAACCTGTAAAAGACTGCAAAAAGAGTTGAATACAAAAATTGTTTGAGATAATCTGTTTTATAAGTTTTATTTTATGTATGTTTCATATCTACAGGGTGTCTAGTTTTTCGAAGACCGGTACCAACTTTCTTATTGCGAATGGGCTACTCTATATATTGTGCTATTTTTGGATACCCTACAAAATTCTAGGTATAATTTATGTATGTTGTTCTATACCTAAACCTAACCGTTTTTGACATATGTTATGTTTTATATCAAAAATGGCATGTGCAAGCCTTGACTTAAAAACGGGTTTCTCCAGCTTAAAATCGATCGACTTATTTTCTGATAGAATAGGCCCTACTTTAGTAGACTATGTCAATATTTTCATAATTAACAAATACAGGGTGGTCAAAAACTAGCGTATAAAAATTAAATGAGAAAATCGTTAAAAGTCATTTTTTTCAAATGAAAACCCCATAATTTTTTAAGTTTATCTCATTAAGCATTAAAAATAAGGGTGACTTTGTTAAGGAATGTACTTAAAAAAATTTTGGTTTACGAAATATCGACAATATATCATTTTTCTATCGAAAAAATTCTATACTTACAACTTCTAAACTTTGCTATTAGTTGACCATGAAGGCCAAGCTGAGATAAAACACTATCGATCACTACAGAAATGAATTGGCATTAAAAGGATAACAAACTTTATTAAAAAATTATCTTATGGATATCTAAAAACAAAACAGAAACGATTATACCTAATAATGAGAAAAACTTTTTTTTAATTTTTTACGAATAATAAACGAATAATTCAAAATTTAACAATTAAATTGTAAAAAACACTGAATATGGCCACTATTTTGCATGTTGTAAACACTGTTGCTAAATGTAAAACTGCCTTCGCTACAAACTATCCTTGATTAAGTAAATTCACACCTTCTTGGATTCTTTGTCGCAAATCATTTACAGTCTTTGGCTTCTCCTGATAAATAATACTTTTTAAGTCTGGACTTCTGGGTGGTCAGGCAAGTATTGGTATCGATTGCCAGGTAGTTAGATATTTCTTGGATCCTATGGTAAGGAGCGCCCTCTTGCTGACATATTAAATATTCCAATTCTGCTTGGGGCACTCCGTTTTCAATTACCTGCTGGATGTCATTTCTTCTGGCATTTAAATTTTCCTCGTAAAATAGTAGGTCTAAAGTTCAAATTGCGCACCAAACCTTAACGCATCTTCGCCCTTGGGTTTTTACCTCAACTATTTTCTTTTCATTTCTGTGCTCCAGTAATGTAAATTTTTTCTGTTAAATACCTTGCTAGCAGTCGTAAATATGGATTCGACCGTCCAAGCAATATTACGGAAAATATTTTTCGAAAAACGTTTATCCATTATAGTACTGCAAAACTCTAACCTTCTATTATAGTCTTCTTTCAATTTTTGAACGGTAAGGCTTATATAACCATTTATCTTCAAACACGTTTGGATACTAGTTCTTTTCAAATTCAAGTCCAGAGTTGCCTGTCGGATGAAAGTTTTAGGCAACTCTTCAAAATGTAACAATATATTTAACTGATCTTCATCATCTAAGACATGGCGGCTTCTGTATTTTTTCCGAATCAAACTGTGATTTCTTCGAAAACACTCGTAGGCTGTAGTAAAAACTTTCTATTCCGGATGTCGTCTTAGAGGAAATTTGGTAACATAACTTCGTAACGCTAAAACTTTTATTGCTAGGTAAATAGCACTCCAACATATCGGCTGTTTCTTCTGGGGTATACATTAGAAAACTTTAGAACGTAGGTTAATAAAAATAACAGTAACAACGAAAATAATAACAATAAAGAGTAAAAATTATGTGGAATAAAACCAATAGATTGATAGCGAAAATAATGACTCTAATGAGTTCTCGATTGTGTTCTATTTCAGCCTGGCTGTCATGGCCAACTAATATCAAACTTTAAAAGTTGTAAGTATAGCATTTTTTTTATAGAAAAATGTTAAATTACCAATATTTTGAAAACTAAAAGTTTTAGCAATAGACATTCTTTAACAAAGTTTTTAATGCTTAATGAGATAAACCTATAAAATTATGGGGTTTCCGTTTGAAAAAAATGACTTTTAACGATTTTCTCATATTTAATTTTTAAACACCAGATTTTGACCACCCTATATTTGTTAATTACGAAGTTGAACAAGAAATAGAGACATGGTCTACTAAAGTAGAGCTCATTCTACCAGAAAATAAGTCCTGATTATTTAAGAAATCATTTTAAGCAGGAGAAATCTACATTTAAGTTGAGGCCTGTAAACGTCATTTTTGACATAAAATATGTCAAAAACAATTAGGTCTAGGTATAGAAGAATATACATAAATTATACCTAGAATTTCATAGCGAATCCGAAAATGGCACAATATATAGGGTGTCCTATTTGAAATAAGAAAGTTTGTATCAGTCCACAAAAAAATAGATACCCTGTAGGTATAAAGCATACACTAAATAAGACTTCAGATTATCTCAAATAACTTTTGTATTTAACTTTTTTTACCATCTCTTACAGGTTCCGAGGTAAGGTATCGTCCCATAATAAAACGGCCACCCCGTACATGAAGTACAGAATAAATTATTTCGCAAGTGAATAATATTTCACGGCAATTTATTTTTGATTGCGCTTATTTTTGCGTAAAAAAATAATACACAGGTTGACCAAAAAGAAAAATTTTAATTTTCCGTAAATAACATATTTCAAAAATATAATATACTTACGATCTAGTGTCGATAAGTTAATTGCCAGAGACTAAAATGTAATTAAGTGTTGAAATCGACGTCCTTCATTTCCTTGGCAATATTCCACACGGATTATTTATGGTGATTTGGGAAATACTGTTAAGTTCACTCCTTATCCGATTTTTCAATTCTTCGATATTGTCAGGTCTTGGTTTGTAAATACCGGTTCTAGGTGGCTCCACAAAAGGAAATCAATCGGAGTGGATCTTGGCGGCCATTCAATAGCACCACGCCTTCCACTCCACTTATTCGGAAAACATGATTGAGATACTCGCGAACGCCTCCTGCATAATGTAGAGGAGCATCATCTTGCTGATACCACAGATTTTCAATAGGCCCTTGTGGGTTATTTACACATGTCGCCGTCAAAGAAATATGGCCCGATGATCTTATTTCGAACTATACTCGCTCAAATATTTACCTTCTGTGGATATTGCATGTGATTCCCTCTTATCCAATACTTACAATGTTAGCGTGTTACATCACTATTTAACTTAAAAGTGGATTCATCCGAAACCGTTATATTATGTACATTCTTCGGTCAGGATCATCTTCAGACAATTCTTGTACCAAACGAATTTTAAAAGGATGGCGTTTTTCCAATTTAAGCTACTGACAATAGAGCGGTCTCACAGTTAGGAGCACCCTAGCGGAAGCTATTATGCAGATTTTCTTCCATGGCTTAGTAATATCTTTAGTTTGAGAAACGAAAATCTTTTTTGGCTTTTTCGCAACTGAATATAAATATTTAACTTCAAATTAATTGAAGCAAATATTTAATAAAATTACATATCTCAACATGTAGACTAGTCTGCCTACGAAATGTTTCGATACATAATATACATTCCGTAAACAGTCTAGTCTACATGTTGAGATATGTAATTTTATTAAAAATTGCTTCAATTGATTTGAAGTTAAATATTTTTATTCACTTGCGAAAAAGCCAAAAAAGATTTTTGTTTGTCAATTTAAATGCAACAAATAATCTGAACACATTTAAAAATATCTTTAGTTTTGTATTCTTTCAAGAGACGGTCGTCCTTGCTTTAGCAGATCTTCTACGGAACCGTTCTGCCGGAATTGTTTTACTATTTTGTTTATCGTTTTTTTTTTTTGAGATTATGTATATTTTTTTTGTTTTTAGAGAGTCACTCTGTATAGGAATTATGTGTTCATTACATGTCTTTATGTCATAATTATTTATATTATAGGGATCGAAATAACAATAAATGTGAGACTAGGCGTGAATATTATCAGACAAATCTTCAACCGAGGCTGTAAATGTTTAACAAATAACCACTGGGTGCACTACATATTATATAACATCATTGTACAACGATCTGTCTTATTATATAGTGGTAACATACATATTTTTCATCCTGCCATTTTGCCATTTTTAATGTTTTCAATATGCTTGTTATGAGACTGCTCCGGTTTCCCTGAAAATTTCATCCAAATTGGTCAAATCATCGCGGAGTATTCGATAGATAAAAAAAGTACATAGAATCGAATTGATAACCTCTTCCTTTATGAAGTCTGAATTTTGTTGCCGCACTTCGCCGCGCTTTCTTTACAACAAACTTGACCATTCCTAACCTTAATCTAATCCTCATTTTTATTAATTAAAGTTTTGTTCAAAAAATCTAAAAGAAAGTCATCACCTGAAGCGGGATTCCAACACGCATCCACTGTATCGAAAGTCAAGAACCTTATCACTGAGCCAGGAAGCTCACACTGAATATTCAACAAAACTTGTTTATGCTGTACCTCCGAAATAAACGACGAACCAATATGGAGCACATTGTCTGGAATCTGTGCAATTGTGAAATGTAGAATATTACTGTATTGAATTTTCAGACAATTTAAAGCAAAATATCTAGAGAGTATTCTTTGAATACGATACTTGGTTAAGGAATTACAATTAGTTTTTAAAAATAAATTAAAACTACTAAGTAAGCTGTGCTATAAATTATTTAATTAAGAAACAAAGACAATATTTTAAATTAATTAACTACACCATCCATAAACCAGTAGAATACCTAACTTGCATTTGAACGACCTAGCTTGAATTCTAAAGCACTACTTTTAAACACGTTACGATTCAATTCGTTTATTCGATTTGTCAATTCGTATGAATGGACGAATATTTCGTCCATATTGTTCATCAATTTTTATTTAATTCGTTCGCATGACTTTCATGCATTCCAATATGTAACAGTACACAATAAGCGAAAGATCTGATGCGCACGAATGCTTCACCGAAGTCAAAGCCTACTTAATTATTCGCCCAGTTCGTTACGCGGCGATTCCGTCTTTTGGGCGGTTAATCAAGCAGGCTTTGGCTTCCGCGAACCATTCGTCCAAATCAGTCATTCATATAGATCGAATCAAACTGAAAAGTGAATAGTCAATATGGGAAAACAAACCTTCCCTTACGAATATCAAAATTTTAGACGCAGTAAATTTGTCAAAAAAGAAATAAGCAATAGAATGTTACAATTTAAATAATAGTTATAAATTAATTTTTTATCTAACCTCAAAATCAAAAAGTTATTTAGAAAAATCTATTCTTAAATGCAATAAGATATCTAACACACTTCCCCAAAGTTATTATTATTTTTATTTTAGATATGGATAACTAGGCATATTTGGATAAGCAAAAATTCCAAACTAGCGTCCACAGAACAATTATTCATGAGACCAATGTATGATGGATTTCTTATCGATCAATCCATTGCAATGAATAGAAGAAATGTCGTTGATCAGTTACTTAAGGATGATGGTAAATGAACAACAAACATATCATAATTGTTTACTGCCAAAAAAATAAAATTAAAAGGCACATTTTACGTGGATTTTAGTTATCGGCTAAATTATACTATTTTTATGTTATTAAGAATTAAAAATAAGCATTTTGCAAACATTTTTGCTATAAATCCCCTTGTAAAAGAATAAAAAATTTGCGCCCTGGAAGTGGGTAGTTTCCGGACGGTTGCCGAAAAAATAATTTTAAGCTTCGGGTCAAATATACGTTACGAGACTCTCCTACTTTAACCGAGATAGCGTGAATGGTGTTATTAATCCGTTAATATTCGGGGATTTCCTTAGTTCACTAGCCATAGTCATAAGTGATTTTTTTGTCGATTGTGCCAGTTATTTTCTACTGTAGTTCAAGAAAGAAAAGGTCGAACTTGAAAATATGTTACTGTGACTGACTATGGACTCAACAAAAAAAATTAAATGCAGATATTGTACTTATTGTAGTGAAACGTATTAAAAATACGGCTAGGAAGCCTGAAACATTTAAATCGAAAAAATTGCCCTTTTAAGTCCTTAAAATTATCTGTCAAAACGCGATAGGCCTCAACATTGTATTGTATTATTAATTTGTTTTAGACTCAAATTCATTTTGCATGTTTTGGACGGTAAAAGTACGGAAAAACTATTAGGGTACTAAACCCAATTGTTAATAACTTATTACTTTATTCAGATCAGTTTTACACAAGAACTTGAAACGTAGAGAATTACTGGCTGAGGTGGTGGAATATGGCAAAAAATATGTAATGTCTAAATAGGTGGCAAGGTTACGACACAGATTAATCTATGGTTACGGCTTAAATTACATAGCTATATCAATTTTAGCTAGTTCTTTTATAGTCTTTACAGGAAAATAGAGTAGTTCAAGCAAAGCAGTGGACTATTTCGAATCAAGCATAAGTGATTTTTCAGAATGGTAAGGAAATATGTGAATTGGGGCTTGGCAGAAACCCTAACCTGTGGATCAGTGTTCATCGATCAGTTCACAACATGATCCACTAATTTACTGGAACGAACAATTTATGTTTTGTGCAAAGACAAAGTTGAAATAATCGCAAAAGTGGAAAGTAGAAAAACTCTAATAAATGATATTATGAAAAATAGAAGTGATTTAAAGAACATTTTTTATAAAGGTGCTAATTTGGAGCAGAAACAAAAAATTGCCAAGTCAGTAGCAAGATCAAGTTACCTACAGTTGGTTCTGCAGAGCTAGAAATATAAATATTCCAAAATCTGTGCCACTAATTAAATAAAAAGCACTTGGGACCGCAATTTAAAAGTTGAACATCTTTTAGCCTCAAATGTCTGGTTAGATTGTTTCTGTCGGAGTCAATGCTGATGAAACTGGTTTATATTACCGCGCGATGCCCACTAAATGGATAAAAGTGTAGGGAGGAAGTCAGCAACAAAACAACTTGGGAGAATTTTTCTGTGGGCAGATATAAAAGGTGTGAAAGAAGATCCAGAAATTATGACCAAATGGTGGCACAAAGTTGACGTTAAGATGAAAAACAAAAGAGGAATGTGCGTGTGTTAATAAAATGTGAAGGTGACATTTTTAAAAGAGAGGTTTAAGAAATCTAGAGCAATCAACATTGGACATACACGTCCATTAAAAAAAAATAAAATAGGTGCAAAATTATTTGTAAAAATATTAGCACAGGGTAAGTCAACGAATGAAAAAAGTAAATTCACGCCGGATAGGTAAAATTTGGAAACACATTGTCTATAGTATACAAATGTAGTCAAAAAAGTAGGGTAACTAATAGTTGTATATTTTAAATGCGATACCTTGTATTGGACTTGATTTTTAGAATCTACATGAAATTGTAATACTTTTTTGTATAACATGTTATATGGCTAAAGTTGATAGTTTTTTAAACATTTGACTTAAAAAAAATAGTTAAATTTGATGCACATGTATAATTAGCAATATAGCGCCTATTTGTGCAACTAAAAATGAAATATTTTGGTATTTAACTTATTATATTTAGTATATTTTGAAATGAAGTTATCAAACAAGTCTTCAAAGTTTAACACACGCAGTCAGCAGTCGTTCTAAGTGCAGATATAAAGTGCTACTGGGACCATTATCCATGGTTGGAGTTTCTTATCTCAATATCTATGACGTCAGGTATTCTTCGTCCACGTAGGCATTATTTAGGTCTACGCTGACAATGCTACCTGTCAATGTCAAAAACCAAATGTCAATGGTCATTTGCCGAAACGATCATTTTTAGGCAGGAACGTGTGCAAGATGATGACATAAGCGTTTTATAAAAGTTTGATGCCGATCGGCCGAACTATTCCTGAGATATAGTTTTTTGCTAATGTAGCCTTAATGAAGGGACGTACTTAGCAGGTCATTCTTTAGATGAGAGATAGATCTTAACTCCCTCTATCGATCTATGACAAAATACTTGCGACAGGATGTAAGATGGCACCGTAGGAAAGGAAAAACCAAAATGTGGAAACATCAATGCTCGATTAGGAAACAAACCCTTCCAAAATGTTGAGATAATTTTTTCTGAAATATTCATTTCATGCCAAAATGTTCCGAATGTGGGTGCTAAACGAGAACTGTAACCTTTCGGTGCGCATTAATTACTAGCACAGCCGTTGTGTGCAGAAAAACATACGCATAAGTGAATTTGAAGTCAGAAGTGATATCGCTAACATAATTACAGTAATAGTTAAGTCAAGTGAGCAATAATAAACAAAAAATCATTTTTCGAATTTCAGGTGTCACGTAAAGAAATCAAATTTATTATTAAACCCTTATTCCAAAATGGATTTTTTGTCTTAATAGTAGCTTCATTCGATACGAATTAAACGGCTCACCCTTGGAACGTTTTTTTTCTGCTATTGTAAAGGATAGGTTGACTAGTCCAAGTTTTGTAATTTAATTTTCGCCCACTCCTCGTTGAGATAGTGAGCTGAAATGAAGTACGTTTATACGATTTTAATAATAAATTCATGTTTATGCTACTACACAATTTAAGTTAAGATGAAGGTATTTATGGTCTGATTTCACACAAAATCATTATTTAAATTTCTCTGGATTGACCTATTAGAAATTTTGATTAAAAATTACGAATTCCAGATAGCGCAACCGGTATAAACAGTTAACTGATCGTTTCACTTCAACACTCTAATACATCCATCATCCAAATTAATATCTCCGTTGTTATAGGAATTCAAATTAAATCTCGAGGAAACAATTAAACAGCAAATAGAAAATCAAATTTAGCAAAATATCGGTAATCACACTAAAGATAAGATGGCATTGTATAGTTTTCTTATATGATTTTTTATTTAACATTCAATTGTTTCTTCGAAAATAAATTTTAATTCCTCATACAAATCCAAAATAATTTTATATTTATCATTTTTTTATGTTTTATAACAGCAGAGATGTAGAGTATTTTTATTGCCGTTTAGTTCACTATCGAAAATGGTAATAAATGTATTAGGGTATCGAAGTGAAAGGGTTAATTAAACTGTTCATACCGGTGGCGTCATCTGAAATTCCTAATTTTTAACTAATATTCGAAATCGGCCAATACGGATAAATTCAAATATTGATTTTAGGTGGACTGAGACCATAAATACCCTCATCTTAACTTATATTATGTATTAGTGTTAAAATGAACTGTAATTCAAACTACTAGAGATGGGACATGTAACTCATTTTAATGATACGCTTCACTGACTCTGGCTCACTTTACTGAGTCAGCTCAGATGAGCTGCGAAACGAAGGAGCGAAATACATTCTTAAAATCATTTGCCAAGGCTCCTAACTCATAAATTGACTCCCGGACCACGATTCTGCCACCCTGGCGGCTCGTAGTTGTAAAGGACAGATTGGATATCATGCTTTGGTCAAGTCTAGTGTTTTAATTTTTAACGTTATACAGTCTGATTATACAGAATTTCTGTTGGAGCTTTTTCAAATAAATTAGGTTCTTGTTTATTTCGTTTAAGATAGGTAGTATTAAAACTTATAGATATTTGTATAATTAATATTAAAAATGATTTCACGATATTGCCGAAAAAAAGTCATGATATATTCTTTTCCATAATGTTAGAATAAATAATATTTAAGTTTATTGCATTTTCAACCTACATTATTTTCTTAAATAGTAAATTGCCTTATTTTATATGCGTAATTACCAACAAGCTGTTCCAGCCATATCTAATAAAAAGATTCTGTATGATATGGAAGCCATGCAGTAGCGGCTATTCAGGTGAAGTAGGTGAAGTGCTACTTCACCAGAAAAAATAAACAAGCAAACATCTAACTATATTTATTATATATCTCTTAAAATTTTAGTATTTACATTCATTTATTCACCTAATTGGTAGAAAATAAACTGTACATCTCGAATCAATATTTTACTTGGCGGCATGTCTTTTTAAAACTTTCAATCGAACTTTATTATAACAACTATAACAGTGGCGCAATACGCTTTGACTTTGCTGGAGGTGCTATGTCTAGTTTACGATTTTCCTACTATGTTGCCATGACAACGTGTACTCCATGACGTCGAGCCCAGCGCCATACAACCCTCTCGGTAAATTATAGGCGCAGTACACTACACCCACGTGTCGTTCAACTTGCGGTGGTTGTTTACTTTTCTTTTCGCGGATTTCGCTGCAACCGGTGAGTTCCTTTGCAGTTAACTTGACTGTTTTGTGTTATATTTATTTATGGTGTGGTTACAACTTCAAATTCGAAGTTAGTAAATTTGATTGTTCAAGACTGGAATAAATTAAAAGACGTCTTTGAATTTATTACAAATCTAATGAAAAATCAATCCGCCTTGCGAAAGGATTTTTAGGTGAGATGAACGATTTTGAATTCACGTTTCTGGCATTAGTGTTTAATGACATTTTTTCAATCACCAACATACTATTTGACGTTCTTCAAAAAAAATCGCTTGACATTCATTTGTCCATATCCAATATAAAACGCTATCGGGAGGCGCTATGTATATATTTTTTTAATACCATGTTTGATAAAGCAAATTCTATTACAGAAATAAATCGTTACAAACGTGAGCTTGCTAAGCTTTCACCTGAAGAAATTAGGGCTAAGTATAGAACCCTTTTTTATGAAATATTGGACCATATTTTAATGGAAATGAGACTAAGATTTCAAGACTGTGAAAAACTTACATTTTCATATTTGGCAGGTTCTGCTAAATTTTTCGAATATAGTTTAAATTTTCCGACTGGCCGTTTGAAAATTTGTTACAGTTATATGGGGAAATATATTCAAAAAGTCAACGACTTAAAAATGAGCTTGGTCTTATTTTTGCCAATAAGAGTAATTGGAATATATCGCTGCAAGAGCAAGTGAAAAAAATTAATAAAAATAAATATAATTTAACCGAAGCATATAAATTGTTTTCCCTTATTTTGACAATACCGTCGACAAGTGCTTCAGGGCAAAGAAGTTTTTCTTGCTTCAAGTGTGTAAAAGCTTATTTATGATATACAATATCTCAAGAAAGACTTACTTCTCTTGGCAATATTTCAATTCAAAAAGAATTTCTGGAGGAGATTAGGGCAACCCATCCATTTTATGAGGATGTTATAAATAAGTTTGCTGCTATGAAGGATAGGAGAATTGATTTACTATACAAAATTTAAGTAAGTCGTAAAAAAATATTCTACCCCCTCCACATATAAAAAATTCTGGGAAAAGAATTATTGCCATATTTGCTTGCTTCATTTGCACTTCACTTACTTTTTCACCCGCGAGCCGCCACTGAAGCCATGGAATCTAAACACTGTTATTTAAAGACAAGAAACTAAAAGAATTGCGTAATCACATGTTGAGAAAAATTATTCTGAGATCTTTTTGCGTTTCTAAACTTTAAAGTTTATTTAATTTAATTTATTAAAATTTAAGTAAGGCATTCATTTTTAATTTTTAATAATGTTTTATTATGTATTTAGTTGTCGAAGGGGATCCTATAAATGACCCTAATCAAATAGACGAAGATAAAATCACAAGGATTTACGCATGCGCAACAATGTGGCATGAGACTCCTGAAGAAATGATGGAATTCTTGAAATCTATCTTTAGAATGGACGAAGACCAAGCGGCTCATCGGATAGTAAAACAGTATCTTCAGTATCCGGTGGAAGGATTCTATGAATGGGAGAGTGAGTATAAAAATGCGTGTGATAAAAATTAAGTCTCTTTGGAAAAAATATGTCCTCTGTATAATTTTTGTGAAAAAAATATTTTAAAAAGGGAAAAAACATAAACTTGTGAGACAGATTCGAAATAGTTTTGTTGGCATTGAAGACTAAAAAGTACTTACACATATTTCGATTTTTCTTTATGTTAGGTTAAATCAAATAATTATGTCTTTCTTTCGACGTTTATTCAACCACTGTCATGCAAAATCGTATTCATCGCTTATCTTGTCGAGATTACATAAAGCTGATTCATCAATAACATTCTACGAAATAAAAAATCAGTAAACACAGTCCTTGACTAATACTGAAAAAATAATATTAGTAAAATATATATAATATTTAATAAAATACCTACCCAACATATTTCTACTAATTGTGACCTGATTTCAATATTTCTGAAAACGTTAGATTCTGTTGTGAAAAATTACTTTATTGTCTAACCACACTTCGTCAAGGAATTCAAATATTTTTTGCACCAGTATACCCAATTTGAAAGTAGACTATTTTTTGGCAGGTATCTTCTAAAATAATTTATATCAAATCATGGGTTAATGCTTAGCGTTTAAACTTAACTTTAAATTTAATCCTTAGATGCCCAAACGCTTATCAAAGTTTTGGGAGACCTAAGAAATTGAAGAATTTATTCATTTTTATATAATTTTAATATTTCCTATAAAACTTGCATTTCATTTTACTGTTTACTCTAAGGAAGTATCAAATTATATAATAACGTATTCATATATTATTTATAATTATTCTAGCACATATTTTCTTTGATGATGCCTTTTTAAGAAAATCAGCTGACGACAATGACCCAAGTATCAATAGTTATGTACAAGATTTAATTACCACAATTGGAGACGCAGCTTCCGAAGTACATAAAACTACAGGTAAAGTTTACATTATTTTAGGAATATATGAATTTACATAGCAAAACCTCAGGCAAATTTAGAAATTACCGAATTAGATTAAAAAATATTCATATACTTTGAAAAGGTTATTAAAAAGTTTGCAATTATGGAAGGTGTCCGGAATTTTAACATTTTAACATACATCGAAAGGGGGGAATATAGTCTATAATATAGATGAAAGAACATATTGGAGACTTGCATAATTAATATTAACATCTTGAGCAAGTAGCGTATATTTTACAGGGTTACAAAAAACGGCCAATTATTTCACAAAATGATCAATACTTTATAACAAAATTTAGCACTAAGAGATAGCACAACATTCTGATTTGGAATCAAAATATCAGCAATTTTGACACATTTTTCAATATTTCTGTAAATACTTTATAACAAAATTTAGTACTAAGAGGTAGCACAACATTCTGATTTTGAATCAAAATATCAGCAGTTTTGACAAATTTTTCAATATTTCTGTAAATCTTCTAACTTTTTTATTTTAAACAGAATACCACATTTACTATTTTTAGTTCAATCAACTAGCGATGTTAAGCTAAGAATATTGTTATGATGAAGTTTGGGCAAAAAAACCGATAATTTTGCATTAAAAAACATTAGCAGTGTTGAATAAGTATCAATTCTTTTATTTTTTCTGTTATCTGATGTATTCTAATCCAGCATTTTAAGCCTTTTAACTAAACTGTATTTTTAGTACAAGAGAATTTTAACATAAAAATTGAAAATATTTGGTAACATCTTCATACTTTCGGTGCGCTTTAAATTTTGCATCTAATTCAATATGACAACAGAATGGCCATCTACTAAAATATTTAAAAAAATATTATTAAAAAGTTCTTATCCAAATGATTTTAAATATTATGCAAAAATCAAGTTTAATATGGAAATTAAGTAGTAAAAATTTTTAAATATTTTATTAAGCCGCCATCTTATTTGGATTTATATGGATTCGCAACAAAATTTTACTAGGGAATTACTAACACTTGAATTTTTTGCAAAATTTGAGGTATACTGGATAAGCAGTTTTTTAATAATCGTTTCTTTAACATTTGACTAAGCCGCCATTTTGTTTGACTTATATTGGATTTTTATCAAAAGTCATTCTCATAAGACTTTTAATTTTTGACGAAAATTTGAAGTCAATCGGGTAAGGAGTATTTTTTAGCTGTGCCGCGAACGGAATTGAGAAAATATGTTTTACAGCATAGAAGGACCCCGACTTAAAGATCTGAAAAAATCTCGGAGGGTGATTTTTTCACAATTACAGTACTTCCCTTTACCGAGGGAAGTAAAAACTAATCAAACTGATTTTAAACTTTGCGCAAAAAGTAAATGGGATATAGGGATGAACTGGTATTATTTTTGTGCGAATCCAATGCGACGAAAAAAAAACAGCTAGCAGCCTAATAAAATATTTAATACATCGTTATCCAAAAACCACTTACCGAAATAACCACAATTTTTTCTTTAAAATCATGCGTGATACAAGGATGAACTGATAACATGTTGGTTTAAATCCGGTATTGTAGAACAAAATGACATCCCAATAAAAAGTCCTAAAAATCAGTATTAAAAGCTACTTATACAAAATCAAGTATATTATAGGAATAAGCATTGTTTTTAGAAAACAAAAAGTAAGAGGTATTTCACATAAATGCGTTTTAAAGCATTGTATATTTGAATGACATTAATAGCATACATAATATGTAAAAAAATTTCTTGTGATACTATGAACACTATTTAATACAAATCTTACTGAAATACTAGATATTTAATTTTTCTGGCATACTCTATGAAAAATTTGATTCCAGAGGACCGTAATATTTCAAGGTAAAAAAATTTAAAGTATTTACCTCGCAAAAATCACTAAAAGTTTTGTATATATATATTTTTATATATTTTGCCGAAAAAATCATAATGGGTTTCTTTGCTTTGATTAGTCATAGATACGCTGAACCTCTTTAGGAATGGTGATCTGATATCTGAGAGATATTTGTATTATTGCTAAAAAAATTGATTTTTTTAAAAACAGTTCTGCCACCGTATTCTTGAAACGAAGACCGTGTCTCCCAAGAGAACAACGGGTATTTTCATTATGGGATATCGTCTCGGAAATGACCCTCTTGATCCTTTGATTCAAGAAGAGGGCAGATAATCCCTTTGAAACGCAATTAGTTTCACTTTAAGGAGGTTTAATTCCAAAGACAAAAATTTAAACCAATTTATTTTTAGTGCGAATTCGCCCACCTGTCATTTATCCCACTCCTTATGGTGGTCGTCTAGTATGGACCTTACCAGGAAAAACAAAGATTATCGCACATTTAAAAGATAAGGCAAAAATTAGAGCTAAAAAGAGATGGTCTCAGGTTATGTACATGTATTATCTACTTGGACACAGGTAAAGTAAGAGTTTTCTGAAATCCGAACACCGATTCCTGTAAACTGTATGCAGCAAAACGAAATTAATTATCATATAGGCTTAATCTCGTTTTTCTTTTTTAGAATCATGGACAACGATGAATTTGATGAAACTAGAGTAAAAATTCGATCTAGAAATACTTATATATTAGCATTGGATGGGGACATTGATTTTCAACCTGACGCAGTTCATTTACTAATTCAGTATATGAAGAAAAAAGATAACCTAGGCGCTGCATGTGGACGTATTCATCCTGTTGGTAAGTTTTGTATTTCATGATACGTTATATTATTATTCGAGAAACTTTCCTGAAACTGTGAAAATATCCACCAGCTTTCAAGGAGATATAAAAAAATTTCTTCTATCCTGGAAAATTTTTAAAACTTCTTTAGTATTTTCAACAGCTTTAAGAAAATTCTAATTCTATTCCTTAATATTAACGTATCTGTTTTATTTATTGGCTCGTTGTTCAAAGTCTAAACTTTTATAATACGTAATAATTTTTCTAGGTTATTTATTCATAATTTTTAATTCACATATACATATCCTAGAATCTACGATTTATAAACAAAAAAATTATCACAACAATTGGATATAGTTTCAAATTTATAAATTTGAAGTGTTTTAACAATTTTGTAACCCTTGATTTTCTCAAAACCAAGGTGCAAGGTTGCTACGCTCTTATTTAATAATTATTATTACTGTTTAATTTTTAAATTATTTCGATCACAAAATGGTATCAAGATTATAGCTCGTGGTCAACAGAGCGTGCAATGTAGATGCCCTAGCTCATTTAACCCGGAGAGTAGGGCGTGGGAAAACTTATGAAATCTTAAAGAAAAAAAAAGAAATGAGCGCCACCAATTTATAATGACTTAAATTGGAAAGCCCCTTGATCTTCGCGGCACTTGCTTCCTTTTGATACTTTAAAAGAAAAAGAGTGAGCTAAATAAAACACACAAATGAAGTTAAGAAAAAAAATCTATTTATCTGATACTGTATAGAAGAAAAAAAAATATAAACAATAAGTATGTTATCAGTTACGGTGTAAAGAAAAAAAGTAAACAATAAGTGTCACCAAATCTAGCAGCACCTAGCGCTCCTAACTTCAAACTAGGCCCGTGACATGGGATTAGTCCTAGTCTTGAAGTTAAGTCCGTGGCTTGAAATTGTCTGTGACTTGCAGTTGCAATAAGCCCCTGATTTGAAATTAGGACTGTGACTTACAGTTGGCCCCTGACTTGAAATTAGCACCGTGACTAACAGTTGGCCCCTGACTTGAACCCTATGAAAACAAAAATTTTCTAGAATTTTTCATAGTGATTCAAAGTCTATAACGAAAACCCAAATAATTTTAATTAACTCAAAAAATCCCCAAAAGGTTTCTACTGATTCAAAATGAACTGAACAGTCAGAACAATAATTTAATTTTAAAAATTTAGTCCTACCGAGAAATATAAAAAAATATTTAATTAATTTCAAGACACTAATCAGAACTTTTCTTTAAATAAATTAAAACCGCAAGCAACAAAATAAAAAAATACAATTAAATAATTTAAAATGAAGTCACTAAAGATACCATCAATAAGCACAAAATACCCTGATGGGTATCGAAAATTCAGTCGAAACGGTGTGTCAATAATTCCAACAAATCCACAAATACAAACTAAGATCGAAAAGGAAAATTCTAAAATTTTCTTTATCAAATACAATCTCAATAACCAGCGTTAACACTAAAATAAATACAAGGTTTCGACTGAATCCGAATGATTTAAATTAGCAATACGTAATAAAGTAGAAATAATTGTAATACTTAAAAAAAAAAATTAGGTCCTGATGACCTAAAATTAATCAAAACGTTGGGTAAGAAAAATATAAACACATTATTATAACTGACTCCAATAACTAAATTCAATTTACAATAAATAAATTTGTAACAAAATCGATTACTATAACAATTTCCGGTATAAAATAAATAGAAAATTTAGACTGACCTCGGCCAATTCAAATAGAAACGAGAATAAAATAAAAAAGCAAAATCTTAACAAAAGAAGGTATGTATAGACCTGAAGAATAGCAAATATTTAAGCGAAACGTTGTGAGAATACTTACAAAAAAAAGATATAATAAGGCAGAAATAAGAAAAATCAAAAGGCACAAATATATTTAAATTTTAATATAACCAGCTTAAAAAAAAAGGATTTTATTTAACTAATTGTTTTCCAGCGGCAAATCAAAATGCAAAAAAAAATACCATAAACTAAAAGAAAAGCAATTTACGTTATACTTAATTGTTACTGAAAACCTCTGCAAGCCATTTATTAATCTGTTTATTATCTATTAAAAAGAACGAATGCATTAATCAAATCACACTATGCAAGCTGCTTAAATATTGTGGTTTTATTTTAAAATAAAATAGAGCAAATTTACGATCCACAAAATATGGTTAATATAATAGGAAAATGAACCAAATTACTGAGGTAAAAGATGTTCGACGAAATTCAAACTAAAAATGTATCTTCGTATGAATTCGTTACACTTGCATTTAATATTTAAGATTTCAAAAAAATATATAAAAACTAGCCCCTGTTGCATCAAAAAAAATAATCGTCTCACCCGAGCAAAAGTTAATTCCAAAAAAAAAATGAGAAAAGTTAGCCAATTAACAAAATTGAAAATCATGCAAAATTTCAGAAAAAAAAATATCCCCTTTTCAGGATAAATGATATTAAAGCAAATTACCTATCCAATAGGGTCACTCAGTTCTAGTCAAAAAGTGGTTTCACGTGCCAAGTACAAGGGCATAGAAAATGGCGGTCTGGTCCAATCTTCAGGTCAAATCCTCTCTTAGAGAGATTTTCTAGCACGAAAAATAACACTCACAGTGCAAACTATAATGTGCCCGAAAAACTATTGCGGTGTTGAGGAAAAATCCCGCTAACGGATTTCCAAGATTTTCCTGGATTATTTCCTCAGACCCGCGCTGAAGACCAGTGGTTTATCTGCAGGTGACCAGAAAAGTGAAAAATGTGTTCCCCCAGCTTCCTTTCCGTCTAGAACTTTGGTTAACTAAGGTGGCGGAATACCATTGGCTAGAATATGTCAGGTGCTAAAAACCTTGCCAAAAGAGCACATAGACGGAATCAAACAAGGATATGATTAACATGTTAGACAAGAAAAACGACTCTCCATTGGTTGAGAAAGATACAGGAAATAATGCAGGAATAGACTTGGCAACAGCGAAAAAGATGCCTGCGCTCTTGATATGAGGAAGTACCGGATGGAGGGTTTCGAGAATAAGTTAATATGGAAGTCTTAGCCGAATAGATCCGAAAAGTTCCGAGACGACGCAATAATAACATTGACAGAAACAACTAACCTGAAATTTAAAAGCAACGCCTAGGCGAAATGGAAACGTAAATAAACAAATAATATTTAATTAATTACTCTAGTACTAATGGAAAAGGACCACTCAGAAAAGTCAAATATTAGTCCGGAGTAGAGTACCAAAGAGTCAAAAAAATGATGTGCTAATGCAGGAGTAGTTAAATGCCATAAAAATGAAACGTAAGTTGAGTTTAATTTAATAGAATTTTCCCAACTGTATAAACTCATTATTTAACCATAAAACAGGAATTTATTCACACAATTATTAACTATTTATTGTAGGAAATGCATCAGACGCAGACGTAACGAAATTTCAGTTTATAATAGGCTCCAAGTAATTATGCAACTATGGACAAAACAAAAGTCGATCTGAATTTCGGAACATCAAACATTGATAGAAATTATAAGAAGGCTGTAGTTTATATAGTCTCAGGAAAAAAAAAGGTAAGAATATTAATATTGAATCGAGAAATACCTTTGGTTTATTTATGTCTAACTTAAATGAAAATACCTTTATATGTTACATATTCACAGCAAAAGGGAACACGAATAATAAAATGTAGATTTAAGAGAAAGTATGAATTGGTGTAAATATAGTATCTATAGTCTAACAATAATCCTATGTATATCTGAAAAGAAATATTTATCAAGGCAACTTTTTTTTTTAATACAAGTATTTACAGTTCAATATTAATACATAATATCGACTTTATATCAAAGAACTTATTGGGGTACTAATGATTTGGCTTTTTTTTACAGCGACAGAAGAGTTATACAAAATATACGCTCGAATCTAAAAATGCAGCATATCTAGCCAAGGAAAACGAAAATCCCAAGACTTGTATAAAGGACTCGAAAACAGGTTTTCAAAATTAATAAAATTTAATTTATATCTACTCTGTAAAATATATGGGAAATAAATAGTTTGTCTAAAATGCTATTTGAAGTTTTTTCTTATCTTATACAGTATATAATTATTAAAATCGGCAAAATTAAATAAATCCAACAATTATATTTGAACTGATTTTTTTTTTGGCGACATCTATGAACGAACGCTAAACTTATACCATTTACCGAAAATTATTCCTTTATATCTTGGTCAGATATAGGTACAAAATTAACTACTTATCGAGAGGTGACACTGTATGTACCGAAATTTGCTGCAAAAGGTGTTGAATTTATATTTCGCTTAAATATGAACAATGTAACCGCTTCTAATAAGAAAACTACTAAAATCTAAGTAAATCAAACCAACAAGGCGTACATATTAATCACTAAACTTAATACTAAAGTAGTAGATTATAATATCAAATTAATCATACAATGAAATACACTTATAACAAAATTAAACTGTTACAATTTAAATAAGCTTATTTTTTGTTGATTTTGTTCATTCTTCTACTCTCGCACTCTGCGCCGTTCGGTTCAGCACCAGACTCTTAGTATAGGGCAACAATATGAGTTAGTATTTCCATCAGAAATTTAATGCGAGGATTTCCTAAGAACAACATCAAACATAGTTGGAAATTTTTATACAAGTATTTTATATCTACAGATTTAACAATACATTGAAAATTCCACTTTGCATATAGTTCTAAAAAAATCATCAAAATTACAACATTTTAACATCTATCTATAAAATATTTAAAAGATAAAAGGTGTTAAAAAAATTTATTTAATTAATTCATATTTTAAACAAAAATAAAGTGTGATGTCTTGATGAACTGATAAGATTGTACAAAATTTTAAAAAGGCAGTAAGGGAATATAATTTTTATTTTCTTAAAATTTTGTGTAAAAATCTGTTGTAAAATTTGTATATGAATTTAATATGGCAGAACAAAATAGCAGCCTAGTAATTAAAATGTCTTAAAAGATATATATGTTTATTATTCATTCATTTGATTTTAAATTTTGCACATTTTTCACAAGATCAATTATAGGTTGAACAGGTGAAATCTTAGTGCCAATCCAATATAACGGCGTAACAAATGCAAGGAGTCATTATGATGCAGATTCTGGTTTAATTCCTCTGTAGACGTGTTTTACCAATAATTATAATTGGCTAGCACATGAAAAAACTGTACAAATACATCTGGTTTTGAAAATGTTTTATTTTGATTCTTTCCTAACCAGGGTCGGGTAGATACCTCCATTTTAGTTTTTGACATGTAGTAAATAGTCTTCTACTCGAATTATATAAAATAAAAAACATGAGGCTTGAATAGGGTTGCCACGTTCCAGGTGGTGAACGGCAATCCGCACCAAAACAAATTCGCAATACGTTTGATATTTGTTATGCAAAACTAAGATGTTAATTAACATCTAGAGCAATGAGTACATACTAATTGGATACCCCTGTAAAATATTACGATGATATTTAGACTTTAAAAGGAAAGAAAGAACCACACAGAACGTGCCAGAACAGATTTCCTTTATTTTCTAAACATTTTGGGTGCGATAGCACAATCTTCTTCTAGATGGTGCTTAAAAAGATCCTAATTGATACACCTAAAATATATTTTCCATGTCACTAGAAGATAAGAAGGTGAAAACAATAATCCTGCATAATTAGAATACGCCACAACATATTTTATTTATTTTCTCAAAATTTTGGGTAGGGTACCACATTCATCTTTCCCGAGGTAATTACGTTGATCCTGAAGTGTATATATGTAAATTGTGTTTTTAAATGTTATAGGATAAGGGGGTGAAAACAGCCAATAACTCTTAGGAATTAGAACATGCTCCAATGTATTTTATTAATTTTCTCTATATGGAATTATATTTTAGCCTAGAACCCAGACTTCATTTCGTGATAATCCCTGCTAAACTAGGAAGGGTGACAACCCGAAGTTCATAACTAGTTAAATAATGAATAAAAATGTAAATGCCAGTAAAAAAGAGTAAATTTTTACTAATTATGAATAAAAGCAGACCTGCAACTCTATTAAAGATTTGTTCTTAAAAGATTCACAATATTGCATAAATTTTGCCAGTTTTAGAATAAAATTTATATTTTTTAAAAAATTGTTTAGAAGCGTTTAGAAGCATATTAAGACAATATTCATCATATTTTATAAATATCTATTGTTTTACTCAATCTTTTATACTTTCAAGTGATTTGTTCATATTTGAATAAGATGAAAACTTCCCAAGTAACACAAATTAGCTGATGAGCTTTTTTATCTAACGGTTAGTCATAAAAGACACATAAAAACCAGAGTTTTGTCAAATTTTGTCATGCTCGCTTCAAATTAGATTTTTTAGCTTCAAAAGTAGCAGTTTTTAATGTAGATAGGCTATAACCTAATTACTTGGCCAAAAAATATCTTTTATGGGGTAATTAAACCTCCAACTTTTTTTTTGTAATATTGGATGGCCAAAAAGCAGAAATATCTGTCAATTTTGCTGCCACAACATAACCAGGTGTATTCTAGTAAGTATTGAAGTTAAATTATAGTAAGCATAGCTGTTTAAAATGCCAGATTATGTCATTTTTAATCAATAGAAATCGAGGTCAGAATATAATTAATAAGTAGGCATTTTTCCTAAATTCCAACCAAACATATTTTAGCAAGAATTTAAGTTTAATTATATTAATAATAGCTATATACGAATGCGAGAGTATGACATTTTAAGACAACAAAAGTTGAGAGGAAAAAATATGGCTATAAACTAAAATTGGGTAGTTTTATTTTGCTTATTTTTGCTATAATATTGCCAAAATATGCCACATTTTCAAATTTAAGTTTATAACCTATAAAACTATACTCAACCAAACTGAAGATATATTTAGAAAAATGAAATATAAATTATTTACCATACAAAATATCTAATACAAAGATTAAATATTCCACCACATATCATAGAAAAACGCCGTCCTGCTTAAAAAATAGCCCAAAGCTTTTTATGATCCGCTATGTATGAAATTAAAATTAAACTAATTTCCTAGCAGCCATTACTTGACCACTTTAAACAAACATATTCTTTCTACCTATAAATACGTATTTTCATGCATGTTTTTTTTTTAAGTCATGAACCCTTTAATCAATGTTCCTAGTAAAATACATTTCAAATTAAATATTTGTAGAAATCGATATTTTTAGTTTCAAGAAGGGGCGCGTGTTTTACATACCTATCTTAGAGTCTTTTAACAGTAAAAGTTCCTTCGCAAGTGTTTTTTGTCCCTACCAACCGTCAAACCATGATTTGTTATCTTTGCATTTTCTTTTGGCTCCTAAATTCTTACACTGATTGGCTCTGTCAATAGTATTTCTACATAATTTGAAATAATTGATGATTTATTATATAAATAAAGAAAAGGTAAAAAATGAGAAATTATTTAGGTTCATTTCGGAAAAAAATGTTACTCAAATTTCGGCTAAAAAATAAGTCAGAATTTAGCTAAAAAAACTCGATTTTAAAGTCAAAAAGTAGCTAATAAACCCAACCATAAAATCAAAACAGAGGGTCGTATAATTGTTAATTGGCCATTTTTACCCCATTATGGCCAAATTATTATTCCCCACTTTAGCCATATTTCCGTCTTGATACTGTAGTAGAACTGTTATTTTGGCTAGCCATTTTAGCTAATTAGCCAGGGATGTTAGCCTATATCATAGCATTTTAGCCCATATATGATTAAATGTGCTACTTGGATTATATTTTACATTTTCAAAAAGTATGATTCTACTTTTCTAAAATAATACAAAAATATGATTTTCTACCAATGTAGGTTTTTCTAATAACTCAACCCTGCTCCTGACTAAACAAATATACATAGAGGATAATTACAATACTATAATTGCTTGTTTCAGGATCTGGAGCTATGGCTTGGTATCAAGTATTCGAATATGCAGTCGGGCATTGGATGCAAAAAGCCACTGAGCATGTGATTGGATGTGTACTGTGTTCGCCTGGCTGTTTTTCGCTATTTAGAGCAGGTGCTCTTATGGATCACAACGTTATGGCGAGATATACTACAACATCAAGCGAAGCCAGACATTATGTACAATATGATCAAGGTAAATTACTTATAAAGAAGTAAGAAAGAAATAATATTAAATATTTTTCTTAAACCATCTCGTAAAACCCTTGTAAATAAACATCCTTTTAGAATATCATAAAGAACAAAAGAATCATTTGCATACATTTTGGAACTCGGTAAACGCCAGTTCCTGCGTACATATCCAAAATGCGGCAAGCAGTTGCGAACCTAGGAAATAGTCGGACGTATTTGAATATGCCTAGATTTCTTAGAACAACTAGGACGATAATAAAAGTAATCACTCTGAGCGACTAATACTCGAATGAGTGACGATTCGGGAAGACCATAGTCCATCTACAGACGGGCTGTAGATGGATAAACATAAAAAACAAAGAGCTGTTGATTATTTCAGTTGACCAAAATGGTTTGTTTAATTGAGACAAAACAATATGTCGACGCTTTTAAAAAACATTATTTTTTGAAAAAAGAAAAATAAAAAGCTATTCTTGAATAATGATAGAAACAAAATAAATTATTTATAAAAACAATTAAAAAAAATATTTAAAAAAGTATGTATCTGTAAACTATGTTCAGAAGTACCGCCAGTTCTCAAATAAATTCTTGAGCTAAATATTGATCTAGTCTATCCTAAAATATTCCACTGACATTATTTAGCATATTCGGTGTTATAACTCTAAAATTATTTTCGATAGACCATAAGATTTAAAATATCATTTTCGATCGCGAAATCGAGCAAGCCACAAAATAATCTCTGTTCGCTCTATTAATCGGTTTAGAAACGTGTTATTTAGATATTCCTGAAACAACACATTATTACAAGCAGAGCAGACGTCTTATTGGAATCAAAAAAACCCGTCAGTGTTCTATATTCTGAAATAATTTGCTGTTGCAAAAGGACCGGAACATTTTAACCCATAACGTAAATAGTTTTTTCTTACATATGATCGATATCCATTTTCTTTTAGGACCGACGTCTGACTCAGTTTAACTGGTTCGGCAATAATGCAATAATCCGAGTTGATGTAATAAAAATTTCTTTTATCTCCCTTTCATCCTTTTGTACAATGACACGAATACGGTTACTATTTGGATAAGCTTCTACAAAACAATCGCTTATTGCCTGCATGAAAATAATATTGGAATATCACCTACAAGCTCAAAATATTTTATTTTTTTCTGGAAGTTCGTTAACATCTTTTTTTGCCGTTTATTATCCTTCTCAAAAAACAGGTTTTTCGTACCTGAAACGTTTGAATCTCGACGCAAACTACATATCGTTTTCCAGTCCTTGCCATACCTTCTTCCAAGTTATCTGCATTTCGGGTAAATGCAGACTTGGCTAGGGCTGTCCTATGTTTACAGTAACTTGCCGCAAATTGTATAAGCTCAGATTAAACGAATTTTTGCGTGAGACAAAGTGGATCCTTATACTGCACGAACCCGTCAAAAAAATAATGCCCATGAAGACTCACACTGGAAAAGGCACTCAACGTTAATGACTCGTTTAATCAATATGTACAAGCCTGGAAATCCTCTACCATGCAGAGAGATCATACATCCGAACCTAGTCGGCAACCACTGAAACTAGGTCAACGTTAGAATCCCGGACCACAAGCCAGTGCCATAGTTTTTCTTTTAATTTTATTAAAATGTCTGCGTTTTGGTATAACCTATAGACACGGTGTCCACGCGATTTTAGGATATTAAGGTACAGACTCTGGTAAATCTAATACTTTTTAGCCTCGGGTAAGTTTTGCAATTTTGCGACTAGCGGCTCAATGAGAGCCCCAAATTCCGGCTGGCATAATTTTAAGAACTCTATTTATAATATAAAGGGGTCAAAGGTGTATTTAGAATATCTTTCTAGGCTTCACTACTTTTTTAGAAACGTATAAGCCTGTGATCTGTGTGTGAAAATAGAGGATAATCACAAAATTCTGGCCACTCTTAGCAAACCTAATACATGGTGATAAGAATCTTTAATTTATGTTCAGGGACAATTAGAAGTATTGTTCCCAAAGTCTAAAAGGGGTCTCAAATACCTTAGGAAAATATTCTACTTCATTTTTCATGTACAAATAAATTGGTTTATATTAATCCTAGGTGAAGATAGATGGCTTTGTACCCTACTTCTCCAAAGAGGGTACAGGGTAGAATACTCAGCAGCCTCAGATGCCTATACCCATTGTCCAGAAGGTTTTAATGAATTTTATAATCAAAGAAGGAGATGGATGCCGTCCACCATGGCTAATATTCTTGATCTGCTTGAAGATAGTGAACATATCAAACAAGTAAATGATGATATTTCTACACCATACATTTGGTATCAGGTGAGTTGATTTGATTAAAATAGCACTTTTTATAATTTTTTGTGAATATTTTTTATTTCAGATTGTTTTAATGATTGGTACGGTAATTGGTCCAGGAACTATTTTCCTCATGTTGGTAGGAGCTTTCGTAACAGTGTTTAATATGTCTCAATATACTGCTCTATGGTACAATGTAGGACCAATTCTGGCGTTTTCATTAGTTTGTATTATATGCAAATCTGATACCCAGGTAAATGTAGAACCATTTTTATAATATAGTTGTAATTTAAATTAAAATTAAACATAATTTTTTTAAGATTTTAAAATTAGTTTAAAGTTTTTACTCAACACTGAATGACCTTAAGACAGAAGTGGCAACACGTTTGGGTCACCAGCTTATTTTGCATATTCGAACAGTTTATAAGACATCTTCCGCTGAAAATACCTAAAATGTTATTAATTTCACATTATAATAAGGAATTTCTAATTAATTGATAGTCATGCTTCCCTACTGTGAAAGCCGTTTTGGAAATATATTTTAAAATTACCTGTAACTGATAAGAACAAGACACAAGATCAAGTGTAGTGTCGTATTGATCAAGAAGGTCGGACATATTTCGTCGAGGATATTTATCACTTACAATGCATACGTTGATATGTCGGTAGTCAATAACTACTTACGCGCATATTGTTTTCCAGAAGAGTCTAACTTTTTAGAAATGACCGAATTTAGAGACCCTCAAGGAGAATTACAAAATTGTATGATTTTAAGCTTAAAAGTGTTATTTATTTCTTATTTGTGCTTTTATAGATATATTGTATATTCGAGAGATCTCAATATTTTTTTTTATATAGGGAAGTCCCTAATTGTAGCCTAAAAATATTTTGACAGATTGTTAATAAGAAAATTTTACGCTTAATATCTGCATTAATTTATGTCGAAGTTAAGGTCTCGGAAACATTGACACTGATATAAACAGAATTAAAAAGTATGCATCAAAGTAATAAGACCGTAAATATGTCAATATATATAGAAATATTAGTAACACATGAGCGAGGCCGTGGTTCGGAACTTACGTTAAGCTGTAGGTCTCGTTCAGATTAGTCACTGACGGAAAGGAGGCGTTAAAATAAGCTAGGAAGCAAGCAAGATACTTAAATATTTAGGTAATAAAATTTTCACCACTACTGCACTCAATACTTTTTCCAGATAATACTAATATTTTTATTGATGCATAATTTTATTATTTTAGTTGTTAGTGGCTGCAGTTATCAGCGCACTTTATGGATTAATTATGATGATGGTATTGATCGGAGTGGCCATGCAGATTCGGGAGGATGGGATATTAGCCCCATCTTCTCTTTTCTTCTTTCTGATGATGGGTAAGTCACTTCTAAAGTTATTAGAATATAAGCAAGAAATGAAATGCATTATAAGGCTAATATATGATATTTGAACGTTGTCCTTAATGCAAAACAATTATTTGAAAATTTAATAAAACAAGTATTTTTTAGGTGAATACGTTGTAGCCGCCTTACTACATCCAAAAGAGTTTTATTGTCTAAAATATGGTGTGATCTACTTGATAACCGTTCCCAGTATGTATATGCTGTTAGTTATTTATTCTGTATTCAACATGAATAATGTCAGTTGGGGTACGAGAGAAGTGTCTGTTGTACCAAAACCAGCAGTAAGTTATCTAGATATAAGATAAATAAAGAAAATATACGATTCCTAACGTAGGTAAAAAATATTTTGGTCCACATCCAATATATGTTCAAAAATGCTTTACTTGTAACACTTCAAAAAAAATTACCTGCATTTTTTTGCAGTCTGTACGTTTTGTTAAGATGTCTTGATTACGAGATAATTTAGAAAAATTCACAGATTTGAAAAGGGGTCCATAGCAGTCTGTATCTTGACGTCATTTTTGGCACATATTTTTTATGGTTCTATTTTTTGTGCATGGGTATATAAACTATATAAGGCAGCACAATCTATTGGTCGGCTAAGTTCTTAGTTTTTGCTTCGACAACATTTTCTTTTTAATGCAAACGAATTTTCATCATCAACTACAGAAACCTTTGGTCTGAGGCTTTTATATTTTTTAACTCGGCGGAAATTCTATTAGCCGCTCAGAACTTTCGCTATTTTGAATTTACAAAAAGAGTTTTAAACTCTACATTCGAGCACTTCAATCCTTATGTAGTAACTGTTTCACTCGCTGTTAGTAAGCGGAGGCAACAACTAATCTCTTTTGGCCAAATTCGCACCATTGCAAATTAAGCAACTTCGTGAGGTTTAGCTGTCGCCACCGCTCGCCGCGAGAATTGCTAATCAACCAGAACCAGTGAATGCAAGTTTATTTATCTATAGATTGTTATGCTTTTATATTAATTATATCGCAGGTGAATTATTGTTATTTATATTCTGTGCTTTAGGCTTCAGTGCAGCGAATACGATAAGTCAGTTATTAGTAATAAGGCCACAAAAAGCATTCCGATAATTCATTTATTCAGTTGCGATGTATTTTATATCAAGATTCAAGAAACCTACACTAAAAAACTTATTTTTATTTCATATCTTCATGAGCCTCACATACAAAAGAAAACTATTATTTGTATATAAATATAAAAAATAATAACTGGGTTTTTTTCCTAAAAAAGGTCTTTTCAAATACCCTTAAGCTCTTTCTGGACTTGATCACACCCATTGTTCATTTTGACTGACTGGATATTGAGAACTTGGGAGGAAAAAGAATAATATGCTCTTATATATAGAACTGCAGATTCCTTGTATAAAAACTTAGTACGAGTATGAAAATCTAAGATGGGAATATGTCTAAACCGTTTTCCCTAATTTTTGAAAATTTAGATTTTACAGCCTTTTAATATGCTAAAATTGAATATTTAAAGAGATAAAGATAGGTATATGACATTATACATGAAACATCTAGAATTTTCCTTAGAATCCAAAAATGCGATAAAATACAGGGTGTCCTATTAAAAAAAACTGACGTTGATGACCCTGTATATTCTAGTATTAGCTAAAAAATACAGAAGTAAAAATAAAAATGGAGGTGACCCAGCTTTTTTATTTAAAATTAATCTGTTCACAGATATTCCAAACTTTATCAGCAAAAATTAATTTTATTACAAATTATTGTATGTGTTGTATCAATAAACAGCTAAAAATGTTTGCTTGTTCTATTTCGACATACAACTTTATGAAAAAACAAACATGTTCACAGAAATAGCCGCGCCCACATATACTTGCAAGCAAATCGGCGAAAAGTTGAAAATTTTACCGATATGCACAGATTAATATACGGATATGCCACTAAATTAAAATTCTATATTATTTCACGTCTAGCGCTACATTCAACATTCTTCAAAACAGCTGATGCCATTCGTTACTAGGGCATGTTCGTCTAAACAGGATCAATTGTTACCTCTGGTTACTAGACGCGACTAACTGTTTCTATTACACGCGGCAGAAACGTAAGCTCCAAACCTCAATTCGGTGTTGGGCTCTGGAGTGGCATTCTAAAACCCTCAGGTTGGCATGTCCGTGTAAACGGGTGTATTGCCACTGACTGATTTTTATATCATTCTGAATATAATGTGTGTCCCGATGAGTTATTACAGATTTCAGTACGTTATCACTATTTGAGTACCAACGTAGTTATGAGGTAACTGTGTAACAACTTAGAGTGTTCTGTATAACATGCAGTTTTAGTAGCAGCGGGATAGGGTAAAAATGCATAATGAATGAATTGATACGGAAATTTTGAAAATAACTTTATCTGAAGGGATATCTGAAGTGTTTACCAATATACGTAGAACATTAAAGGCTGGTATAAGACAAGACATTAGAGCAATAGAGCACCCTACACTACAATATAAGCAGTTATGTAGAACAAAGCTGTGTGTATAAAAAAGAGTGGTACTCATTTAAAGAACAGTATTTTCAAAAAAAAAACATTAATACATGTCAAAAATAAACATATTTTTATTTGCTGTATTTAACGCGTTAAAAACGACCACGATCCATTGAGCTACCTGTTATTTAAATCTTGTTGATTTTTTACATGAAATATTGTCATTTTGACCTAATGTCTTTGTAAGGTTGTACATTAAGTTATAAACTGTTTTTTAGGAGGGCGAACCAAAGCAACCCGAAAAGAAAAAACAATCCTGGGTTGAAAACTTATTATACAAAACAAGAGATTTCTTTCTTTCGTGTTCTGAATCAAAACATCTACTAATGATAAGCAATTCTCTGACAAATATACAGCAAAAAGTCGAGCATATTGAACTAAAAGTTAACGATCTTGAAAGAATTACTTTAGATCCTGAAGCTGAAATACCAAGAAAAACCGCTGGCAAAAGAAAAACCACTGTAATAGAAGGTATGTTTCTCTTTCTTAGACTTACCAGTTTTGAACTTTTCCTGTTGTCATAGTAATAATAACAAGAGCTTCTCCTAAAATGCATAAAAACAAAATTATTTTTTTTATGTTCTATAGGAACCAGATTCTCAGTCCGTCCCCGTCCTTCGGGCTTGCGAAAATCTACTATAGATAAACCGGATGTCGATTTTCCTAATAGATCAACAGAAAAATATGACGATTTCGAAGACGATGACAGTTCAATTGGTACGCCGTCAGACGATCTCCAAAATAACAGCTGGTTCTACGAGGGTGAGCTAATAAGGGGTCACGTGACGTTTTTAGATAAGAAAGAAGAAATTTTCTGGAAAGATCTGCTGGATAAATATTTACACCCGATTGAAGATGATAAGGTTTGTATAATATGCTAGAGAATAAATTTACCTACTGTGTCGTTTCTTATTATTGATCTAAAAAGTTTCGAAAATAATAACCATTTCATATTTTATAATTTTCTTAATTACTATTACTTTTTTGTTTCTGAATGTTTGGTTTTTGCATTTTTTCACGCAACTATGGACTAAATTTTAGTTTCAGTCTTATTTACTTAATTCGTTTTTAAAATCATCTACGTTCGGTGTTTGCTTTAGCTTATTCCATGAATTTTTAACTTCTTTTATTTAGTAAATAACCAAACCCTTATTCTTTTGCGGTATCTGATTGTGTTACAGATGATACTCGAAATAAAACTGGTTCGGATTTAGCGGCTTAATATCGATCTACTTTGAGTGCAAAAAATATTTTATGTCATTCAACCAAAGGTCATAATGGTTGTATTTTTAAATACTTTATTTTTTTATAAAATTGAAAATTTACGTGCAATTTACCTACTGTCGACTGTGTTTTGCGTTAATAAAGTTTTCTCTATGTCATAAAGCATATATATTAAATTATTTTCTCTATTATTTTAGTAAAATAGCCCTGGGGAATGTATTCAGGTTTGGGAGATACGGTGATCTAGCTAGGTACTCGAATAATTATAGTTTGCTAGATTTCATAGAAAACAGTATAAAATATTTATAGTGTTTCTCACCATTCCATATGTAGTATATTCCTTATCTAACTACTTATTTTTTTAATGAAGAAAATAAGCTTTTGTTTATTAACTCGATGGTCATTTGTATGGTGGAATGTTGCACAGTTGTAAACAGCCAGTACTATCTAAATTGTTCTCTGAATTCCCACTTTCAACCTGTATAAACTTGATACACACTTGCAAAGCTAGTAACTTAAGTATGATAGACTCACAGCTTATATACTATGGAAATAGGGAGCCACCAATCAGAAGCCAGTAATTCAGGGGAGAAAGGCCACTATTCAGAAGCCACTATATAGCATACGAGTCATACTCTAATGGATAATAGGAGGGGTTCATATATTTAATAGAGTCGGAAGGAAATAAGGTGTTGTAAGTGGACATGGTTTAAAACAATAGAAAAACATGAAAACAATCAAAAACATTGTGGGTCAAAGTTGTAAGTATGCATCAATGCAATTCAGCCGTATCCTTAATATTTTAATATTTTAAAATCGTTTCTTCAGCTAGCATGGCGGATAAATTGTATTAATTATTGGGCCAATAAAAACTAGTATTTTAATAGACGTGCAATAGCTTAAAATATGTCAAATCTTATTATTGAATGACACACAGTATTTTAAATACCATTGTGCACTGAAAGCTATTAGCAGTAACAGTAGCATTAATGATTTTTTTTCTTATTGTAAATTATATTTGCAAGTTGTTACTGTTAATAAATTAATAAATAAATATATCGAGCCCAAACCACTAAAATAAATCATATGACCATACTAAGCCCGGCTCCCAACGTAATTAAATATAGCCACACTCTCTTTCGTCATTATTCGATAAGTTACGCCCCAAATATACTCTCCCTATTGGTACGATAGCCATTAAGTATGCAAACGGTCATTTAGGCGAACCTTGGATTTGTTATATAACCTCTCGCCGACTGTCTACTAACTGATGGATCCATGTCCCTCCTTACTTCTAATTGGTGGCTCCCTGTTATCCTGGCGTGAAAACTGTGAATCTATCCTACTAACTTGATCTTGTTTTATTACAATACAATGCAGTCTTTTAAGGGTTTTGATCTATCCTACCGGCGGCGCTCAGGTTTACCATTTAATACATATATAGTTACGAAAGCAATTTTTGTTAGCAAAAAAGCTAATTCTAATAGGAAACATTGGAGATGCAGTGTTAATATTAGTCAACAGCATACTGACACAACTTAAATATTCTGCAAATACTTGAATAAATATTCTTACATAAAAGTTAAAAAACAATGTGTATTTTCCAGGAATATTTTACAGTAGAGCTGAAGCGACTTATTGTAACTCATGTTTTAAATATTATTTGACTTAGTTTAATTAATTTTATTTTTTAGGAGAAAGTCGCGAAGGACCTTAAAGATTTGAGGGACAAAATGGCGATGAGTTTCTTTGCCTTGAATATTCTGTTCGTGGTAGTAGTTTTTCTACTTACCATAAAGAAAGAAATTCTTCATCTCAACTGGCCGTTTAACCCAACAGTGAATTTCACATTTTCTAGCGCATCAAATGTAAACGAGGTAAAGCTGAAATATAAATTCCAGTATACACGCTAGGTTGCAGGCGTACCTATTTACGATTATTTTCTATACGCCATTCTCAATATTCTTCCATTTTTTTTAACTAATAATTTGTTTAAGTAACTAGTTATGTACATATGCTTACATTTTATTTTTAGGCTTTATGCTCCGTTATGACAAGCTTTTATTTAACTTAATTTCATGTATATCTTTCCGGTTCAAAATTTATAATACATTTTCAAGCACTTGCTGGCATATGATTGAGCTAAAATTTGGCATACGTATGTAATTTCGGTAGGAATGAAAAATTATGGTACCATGGAGGAAGAATTTATTTATAAACTATTGAACTAAAAAGTAAAAAATAATATTTAGTGTATGAAGTTAAATAATAAAGCTACAGAACAAACCCATCTCACTGAGAGCTTTCAAAAAATTGATTAATTGACTTAATGACTAAAATAATTAACTACTAGTAAATCTTAAAAATTATTTAAAATTTCTAGATTGTGATTGGTAAGACATATTTGCAACTGGAACCCATTGGATTTGTGTTTCTGATATTCTTCTTCTTGTTGATGTTTATTCAGTTTATAGCAATGGTATTTCACAGATTTGGAACCTACTCTCAAATTATGGCTAATACAGACATAGATTTTGGCGATACAAAAGTAAGTAAATTTGAAAAGTTTATGAACTTATACGATTCTTATTATATTTTTAAGCTTTAATAATTAAAGTTACCAAGTAGAATAAAGTTTATATATCTTCTTCACAAGGCATCAGTGGTACAAGTTTAAATTTTTCAATACCTATAATATAATTTGGAAACGGCTCCAGCATAGTTCTTCAGTATTGGAATTTGTTTTTCACTAGTGTTACTGTTAATGACTTAAGACGTTTTTATTTTATGCTATAGCTATACTAACGTTAAGAAAAACGCGTTCGTTGTTAATAGATTTTGAGATTGCATTATTTTTATGGGTGGAAAAATACAAATACAATACAAAATATAACGTAAGTAACGTTTTCCGTTAAGAAATAAACAACTTCAGCTTTTTTTAACTAAAATAAATTTAAAATGTTAATCAACACTGTATATTTTTACGCAAATCTGAGCCATCCGTAAAGGGCATGCTATATCAATATTACATCAAGGGACCTAATTATTCAGATACTTAATGCAAAAAAACAAATTTATAATTGATCCAACTTGTACACGAGATCGTTACAAACAGTATTAGAATAGCAAAGTAACATACTATGTTATTTTAATAAAAGAAAAATGATTAGCCTAACAGTAATTCCGTCTAAATTACAAAATATAAGTGTTAATAAACGACAAAAAAAACAAAACCAAAAATAAAAATATTCCATTTTATTCCAACCTGAATATTTTACGTTTGAAACTAATTTTTGATTATGACATTTATGAATTTTTAACATCTAATACCACAAATATAATGTCTAGTTACTGTCGTTATTAGTTTAACGCCGACTTCATAAAGTACAATTTTCAGATAGGATAAAGTATTGTTTTTTAGAGTTTTAGTGCCCTTTTCTTGAAGTTGAATTCGTTTTTTTTATCAAATTTTTTATTTCAATCTTTTTAGTTATTTACACGTTTTATTATTTAAGATCAGCTTTAAAGTTTTCTACGCCTTAAAATAAGTTATAAATTTGTACGTCCCTAATAAAATAAGCAAGTACTGAGTTCATGGCATGTGAAATTTACTAAGGTAGTATAGGTAAATAGCGTCCACGCAGTAATATGGCTCCTTTCCTACAACGTTTGATCCGAAGATTTTTTGTGTCCTAAAAAAGTCGATGTAATAATTTTAAATGTAGTAGTCAGTGTACATACATAAAAAAATAAGGTCTAATTGAAAACCTCGTTGTTTTCTGAAGTCGGTAAAAAAATACACCACTGTAGATATTATAATATAATTTTGTTTTCTATTTTATTCCGAAAATCCCGCCTTTTTTAAAAAACTTTCTTAATATTTGAAGAGCTATTTAAATTATGCCCCTCCCCATTTACTACAGCCACTTGTGTTATAGAAAGATTACATGGTAATTACAGTTTTTTTCAAATTCCTTGTTCTCTACTCGTCTCTAGAGCAGCTGCAGAGCGAAGTCCAAAATCTAGAAAATTCTAAAAGCAAGTAAGTATGTAATTAAATCCATTTTATCCGTTAACCTTTTGGGCGCGTTTCATGTAACGGGGTGTTATATTCTGATTCTGCCAAGTTTGGTCCTGAGGTAAAGCATATTTGCGGACCAGCTTCCACGTTTTTCGTCCTGTATACCAATTTAGTAAACCTTGGAGGCAAGGGTGCTGCGAATCTGAGCTTAATAGTTAAAAATGCAACGCCTTATACCTGTTTTTGGAAGGATGGATAAATAAAAACATCTTAAGTGGATAATGATAGACTCAGCAGCAGGGGAAGGCGGCTACCAAATATATGTGATACAGCTCGCAGTTACATTTTACACCCATGACATAGCGACAACGCAACGTCGTGTGCTTACCGCTATTACACCAACTAAGTGATCCTTCATATTATTCAATATTCACAACAGTTACACTTCTCGGCAAGGAAGCTTTGTTACTTCTTGCGTAAAAGGGAAGTATTGTAATCGTGAAAAAAATCACCCTCTGAGATGTTTTCATATCTTTACTTTTCAAGATCCCTAGATGCTAAAAATGTTTTCTCAATCGGTCTGTCTGTCTGTCCGTGGCATAGCTAAAAACTGTTTATTCGATTTTTCGTCAAAAATTAAGGGTCACATAAGGACGACCTGATAACATTTTGATAAAAATCCAATACGAAATAAAATGGCAGCATCTTAAAGTGTTAAAAAATTATAACTAAAAAACAATTTATCCAATTTGCCTCAAATTTTGCCCAAAAATCAAATATTACGTAGAAATCAACTGGTAAAATTTTGGTACTAATCCAAGATGGCGAAATAAAGCGGCGGCTTAATAAAATATTTAAAAATTGAGTCTCACAAAAGTAGATAGATTGATTTCAAATTATCTACAAGAATTAATTATGGTACAGAGATAAACTGGTAAAATTGTGGAACACATTCAAGATGATGGAACAAAATAGCAGCCAAATAAATTGTTTGTAATCGTAAAAAACACCCCCAGGTTTTAAATATCTTCACTTTTTAACGTCCCTATATATCAGAAATATGTTTTCTCAATCACTTCGGTCTGTCTATCGTGTCTGTCTGTTAGTTCGCGGCGTACCTAAAAAAAATTTCTACCCGATTAACTCTTCAAATTTTGGTCAAAAATTAAGCCTTAAATGGAGATAAGCTGTTAATATTTTGGTAAATTAAGGGTTACTATATGGGGATGACTTGGTAAGATTTTCGTAAAAATCCAATATGGCGAAACAAAATGGCTGCTTACTGAAAAGTTCAAAAAATTATTTCTGAAAAACTAATTATCCAATTTATCTCAAATTACAACATGAACATTTTGGTATGAATTCAAGATGCCAAAACAAAATGGAAGCCTAATAAATTATTTAAAAAATCAGCCTGAAATATATGTGCGATAGAGATAAGCTGGTAAAATTTTGGTACGAATTCACAATGACCTAACAAAATGCTTGTCTAATTGTTTTTTTAAATCAGTGTAGAAAGTACTTATTCGATGTATCTTAAATTATGCCCATAAATCAGGTGTGGCATAGGTAGAAATTTAAAAAAAATATTGGTACGAATCCAATATGGTGGAACAATCACATTGCACTATTCCTAATAAAATAAAAGATTCATAAGGAGGGAACTTCCGGGTATAAGAAATTTACCTATTTTTTTTAATAGTGAAAAAATTAAAAAATCTACTACTATTCGTGTGCCGATATTAGTGAATTAGCGAGGCTAGCTACTTCAAGCTCTACCTTCAAAAACAAACATAAGGTGAATAGCTTTTCAATACCGAAATAAGAGAGTACTCAACATAAGTATTTAAAGTAACCAGGAACAAAAAAAAAAAAAAAAAAAGAGAAGTGGAGGGAGGTCCTGCTCAACTCTTTCCCACCCTTGGTCGCTGAAGGCTTCCAAGGGCACCTAATTCCTCTCCAAACTTATCATTTTATTGCCTCTTAAGCAAGATTATTTAAAATCCTCCACCTCACTTTCCTTACACGCGTTATACATAATAATAATAGCTTTCTTAATGTTAAGGCTCGGTCCGTGCTGATGGGCTTCCCGACTTCCGGTTAGCGTTTTCGCTCGCCTTGATTAATTAATCATAGAGGTTCCTGATACCCTCTATTCTCTTATATTTATTTTAGTGCATCCAATAAACATGTCCCATAAATCCTCAATAGTGATGCGTATATACGTTTTATTGGCTTAGTGCCTGAATTTACTTACATTTAAGTTATGACCATGCGTCTTGAAATACAATTTCCAGAGGAATCATTAGTTAGGCGTGGCATCACCATCAATGATTAGCCTTTATGTTATATTTATTATCCTTAATCTTAACTTTATTTCCCATCTAGATAGACATTTCCTATTAGAAAAGAACAAAAAAAATATAAATTTATTAAACACGATATATTTCAAATTATCCTTAATTCTTAAACTATGTACAGTGCCGCCCTTTGGTATAACATGGTGATAGTGACCTAGAGACGTTATTTGATTCCTTAGTTACATACTAATTATTTCTTATGTTTAACATTAATGCGTTCTAGTTAATTAAATTACATTATAAATTAGAATCTGTTTTATTACTAGAATATTACTAAACATTATTAGGTTATTTAGCTTACTTACTTACAATGCCAGTTCCTCTATCTTTCCGTAGCCCACATGATACTCCTTGCAAATACCTCAAATTCTTTTGTCATCCCTTTATCTTGCATTATCTCGTACGGCTCCTTAGGTGTTCTCGGCCATTCTCGAATTCCCATTTGAGTCATGAGTTCTTCTCTTATAAGTCTGTATTTCTTACAGTTACAAATTCTGTGTATCGGTGAGTCAGCCGTATTACACTCCCAACAGGTTATATCGTTTGTTTTACCAATCCTAAGTAGATGTGTTCTGAATTCCCCGTGGCCCGTTATCACCTCCACTCCCGTCCTACTCAATTCTGGCGGGAGTCTTGGTTCCTCCGAGACCCATCGATCTTGCCAGCTATTTATCGTATTCTCTCTAAGTAGTCTTCTCAACGTGTTTTTAGGTACGACTCTTTCATATCTATTTCCCAAATGCTCAATTCTTTCTCCTGTTCTTCTGCAGTACATAGCGTACTTTTCTGATAAAATAAGGTGTACTGGCGGGATCCCCGCCAGCACACCAGCAGCTTCTGTGGAGGTAGTATAATATGCCTTTATTATTTGTCTAGATACAGCTCCTCTTACTCTTTCTAGAGTTCTGATCGTTCTTACTAAGCTCACTCTTTCGTGCCATATTGCAATACCATATGCCAGTATTGGTATAGATACCATTCTGTAAAGGGTCATCAATGCTCTGTAGTCTATTTTAATATCCTGTTTGATTATTCTTTTCAACTTATTCCACATATTTAGTGCTTTATCCACTATCCAAGTAATATGCATAGCGAAATTCCTCTTTTCATCTACTATTACTCCCAGGTATTTAGCGTGCTGTACTCTGGAAATGTTTTCCCTTTCAATTCGGATTATCGGTGCAATATGCAATTTTCCCTTAAGTAATATGTAATTACATTTTTGTACACTGAAAGTAAGTTGATTATTTAAGGCCCAAACGTTTATCGACTCTAATATCCTATTGGCTTTTTGCTCGAGATTATATCGGCTATTAGCTGTTACGACCACAGCAATGTCATCAGCGTATGCTATTATATTCCCATCTGCATATCTTATTGCCAGTAGTTCGTCTAGCACTGCATTCCACATATTCGGTCCAAGTTTAGATCCTTGAAAGCATCCTTGTGAGCTTCTTTTCTCAATCGTGACATCATTTATCGTGATTTTAACAACCCGATCTCTGAAATAATTATCTAGTATTTTCCTTATATATTCGGGGATCCTTTTTACCCTCAGACTGTTCCTTATTGAGTTCCAGCTTACGTTATCAAATGCGCCCTTCACATCCAAGAATATCCCAATTGCGTATTTATCGTTAGTTTCATCCACCATATTAATCAATTTCCTTATAGCCTCCGTTGTATCTTTGCCGTTTCTGAATCCATACTGATTTTCATTGTGGAATTCGTCTTCGCCCGTTATATCGAACATCTTGTTCTTTATCAGTTGTTCCAGAAATTTACCCATTATAGGCAATAACGTTATGGGTCTTAGGTCTTCCATGCGGGTGCCATCCGCATTTTTATTCTTCGGAATCGGGTTTATTACTCTGATCTTCCATATTTTAGGAAAATAGCCGAACTTAAGACAATCGTTATATATCCTCGTTAAATAATTGCTCATTACGGGCATTGTAATTTTCATAAGTTCCGCCTGCAAACCATCCCAGCCAGGTGCCTTTCCTTTATTCATCCTGTTGATAATATTCTCTATTTCAATTTCATATATAGGTCTTATATTGTCTATATATGCTCTTCTTTCCACAGGTAAGTTTAGTCTGATGATTTCTTCTGGATCATCTGGACAAAAGTGATTCAGAATAGCAGTAGCTGTCTCGTTTTCGTTATTTGTCTTAATTCCATTGATTGCTATAGTTGATGGTATCAACCTCTTTCGCATTTTCCCAGCTGCGATCCGGTACGGAAGGCTAAACGGATCTTTACCCAAATAATCTTCTGTAAATTTTTTCCATGCCTTATTTTGGGCCTCCTTAACTACTTCCTTAAATTTACTATTTACATCATTATATTTTATCCTGTTATATTCTCTGTTAATTTCCGTACTTCTCTGATATATTCTTCTAGCCCTTAATGTATCCTTTCTTATCGTATCTATACGTTCGTCCCACCACTGTGGTTTATTCATATATATTTTACGTCTCTCCTTGAAATTCTCTTTAATATCGATTAATATTTCGGTCAGCTTTAGCGCTCGGTTTTCTATTGTCTCAGTATTGGGTTCCCAAACGGTGTTTCTCTCTAATTGAATCATACCTCTGATAGCCAGATCTATTACTTTGTTAATCTCTATTTTGCCTATATATTCTTTCCAGACCCATTTATTTATACGGTCTTGCGTTACAACCTCAAACGTAATGATTCTATGATCACTAAGTGTCACTTCTGGTCTAACCTACCAATTTCTGATTTTACTTATTATGTAATCATCTGTCAACGTAAGATCTATATTGCTTTGAGCTCGTACTGTTTCGAACGTGTATCTATTATTATCAGTATTCATTATATTTAGTCCTATGGTACTTAAGGCCTCTTCAAGTATCGTTCCTCTCTCATTATTCCTTGCAGCATGCCATGCGGTATGATGTGCGTTCGAATCGGTGGCGATTATCATATTATTATAGCCAGCTTCCATCGTATCTCTTATGTATCTTATACTTAAATTTATGTCTTCTCCAATTGGGATGTAAATGCTTGCTATCGTCAAAACCGTGTATTGTGTTTTGATCTTTAAAATTACGGCCTTCGGCTCCACAGTTATCTTAAAAATTTTAAAATTTTCATTAACAACCCATATCGCAGCCCAGAATTGTTCACTATTATCAGCTATCATTTTTCCGTTACATTTAATTGTATTGCATTTATTATTAGTAAAATTTCTGAAATTGTAAGGTTCCTGTATCAACAGCACGTCTATGCCCATCTCATATGTTTTGTCTATCATGTCTATAGTCGCCCCCTTAGATCTCTGTAGATTTATTTGTCCGAAAGTTAGGTAATGATTCTGTTTGTTAGACATCATTCACCATAGTCTATATTACTCATTATGTCCTTGATTTTCCTTTGATATATGGGGCAATTCTTGTCACCAGCAAAATGGTCATTTTTATTTAATTTGGCCCTAGTGCACAGGACACATTTCCTTTTGGCTTCATCATTCTTAAATTTGCATTCCTTCGTATTGTGCGATTCCGAACAATATGCACATGTTATTTCCGCTCTACAGTTATTGGCCGTGTGTCCATAGTTTTGACATTTGTAGCACTGAAAGACATGAATCCTATCGTCAACCTTACAGGCGTCCCATCCGATAAATATTCTTTGTCGACTCAACAGCATAGTACGCGCTTTTGGTGAGCATTCCACAACCCAGTGTGTTACCTGCCGGTTTCTTGGTCCAAACTTGAACTTTGGTACTATAGTTATTTCACTCATATCAATTTCTTTGACATTCTCTTCAATAATTAACGCTTTCAGCTCTTCAGCTTCGTATCTATTTGGTACGTTAAACATGGCAATTCTCGGCATTCTCTTGTGTCCCGCTTCCGCCTTCAAATTTAGTTTTTTAATTTCCTCCAATTCAATTAAGTTCTTGATATCTTCAGTAGCCGACTCGATAATGATTCCCGGTTTTTTCGTTTTGTAAACTTTTGTAGGTATAAATCTTACCCTTTTCGGATTTACCGCCCTCTTAACAACCTCTTTTATCTCATCGCTGCTTCTTTTATCGTTTTCATTTGTGGGCTTTATAATTACTTTGTAAGTCGGACTCGTTGTTATCTTTTTTCCCTCTGGTATCGCCACTTTGTTCTTTTGAACAGCGTCTGCGTATGACGAGATTTGTCTTTTTGGTTCTCATATGTTTGCATTAATACTTATGCTTTTATTATACTCTTTAATTAGATCTGTTTGCTCATTTATAGTCATCTTCAGTTCTTCCATTGTATTCTTATATTGTGTCGCTTCTGACAAAAGTAAGCCATGTACTTTAATATCCTCTGATATTTTCTTAACTGTTTTGATACTATTTAATACTTTACTTTTATTTTCGCGGCTTTCTCTAGAAAATTTTGCAAATTTGCAAATTTCTCTTTGAAAACCTCATCATTCTCATGCCCAGTCAACGGCTCGTCGGCCTTTCTTTTTTTCAATGCTGCGTTAAATTCAAATACGTCATTAACCGTAGCTTGTGCCCCCGTTTCTTTTTCATTTTCATCTCCTAGTTTCTCTAATTCTCTTTCTACTTCCATCGTCCAGATGAATTGGCTCACCGGATCTGCAGAGGAACTGGCATTTTATCTATCATCATGTTTCTTTTTAGATGGATTCGACTCCATCTAGCTTCGTTTCTGATGACCTACAGTGGCAAACTTTAACCACGTTGGGGAGGGGTACCCTCTTACCCCCTCACCACAAGTGCCTCTTAGCCGGGACTGGGAGGACCAGGCTGCTAGGTCCACCAGGTTAACCAATTGCCGACTAAATTATACTAACTTTCTCAAATTAAAAATAAAAATGTTACTAGTCCAGCCAAGGACCCAAAAGCAAAATTTTTTTGGCCAACGAGAAAAGGCGAACTCTCAGAGACTGGTCTGAAAGTTCGCCAATTCTATCAACTTGTAAGCCTAAAATTTAAAGAACCTTTTACAGCGGCTAATTATCATCGTGTCTCCTAGCAATAATCGCACCTCGGATAAACCTCATTGGTTACAATAATGCCACTGCGCAAAGCTAGTAACTAGGAACAATGAAATTATTCCGGCCTGTTTTAGTTAGTGTATATATTTGTAGTTTGGCCCGAGTTTTTATTAGTAAGCCTAAGTTTACGCTTTGCCGGGTTGAATTCAATTTTAAGTTTTCGTTCTAATAAAGCAATATAAAGCTCTTTTTCGTGTTTTTGATTAAAACCCCAATTTTAATATCACTTGCCAAACAACAGGTTATGGGTCCAGTTCCGCTAAAAGTCCAGTGAAATCGCATAAAAAAGTGTACGTCGATTATTTGTGGAGTTTATTGGAAATTGATGGGACGGTAGATATCTTTAGGGTTAAGCGCTACTGTTTATACTGAAGTGTTGAGGTTTGTCGAAAGCTAAAGACATGGCAGAGCAAGTGGATTTGCTGAATATTGCGAAGTTAGGCGGGGAGAATGGATAACATGCAAGTTCCAGGTGCAGATTGCTTTAAGATCAAAGGGGTACTTTGGCACTGTACAAGGCACTATAGGGAGACCAGCGCCACCGGCAAGTACTCACGAATATGATAATAACGCGAAGGCCCAGGAAATAATAGTCTCCAGGTTAGATGAAAAAGTTATAAACCATATATTAACCTGTAAATCATGAGCCGAAATGTGGTCAAAGCTGGGGAATATATATGAGCACCAGTTGAGTGTTCATTTTTTAACCCCACGTTTTTTCGCATTAGAACATGTGAGAATGTGGCAGAATTTATACCTCAATTAAAAGAAATTAAAGGCATTTGAAACATTAGGTGAAGAAGATAGTGATAAGATGATAATCACTAAGCTATTGCCAAAGAACATGAAATGTCATTTTGGGAGACCTCCCCGAAAATAAGCAAACTTTGACAGATCTTTTGCCGCGATAAATGCTTGAAGAAGACAAAAATAAGGTATCAAACTAAGATGAGGCTTTCGCAGCTAGTTCTAAGCGCAAGTACATAAAGTACAAGAAGAACTTAAAATGTTTTCGTAGCAATGGGAACCTCATGAAGAGGGACTGTCCACAAAGAGTATGCAACTTTTGTAAGAAGCCAGGCCACTTGCCATGGAGAAATGTTGGTTTAAAATACGCAGAGACGGGAACCACAGAAATGAGCCAAAAGAGTCGAGAAGGTCAGCTGATCAAGCACTAATATCAGAGTGTGTCTTGGCTATTATTGAGACTGAGGATGTCAATAAACATAGTTGGTGGAGCAACGACACATGTGCTATGATAAAGATCAGTTTATAGAACGAGTTTGGAAGTGTTCATGTGCCAAAACATGTGTTAGGAAAGTGTGACCCAATTTAGTTCAGTACATAGTCACACTATATATATATGTATCATATACTGCGCTATTTCGTTCCATCGTATTGGATTCCTACAAATATTTTACCAGTTTCTTTATACCTATGCCACACTTGACTTTTTGACATAATTTAAGATAAATTCAATAAGCAGTTTTTACATTGACACATACCGCCATATTGTTACGTCATGTCGAAATCGTACCAGTTTATCCCATTTTACACATTTAATTTTTCTGCAAAATTCAATTGAAATGAAAAAAAAATATTTGGAGTCATTTTGTTTCGTATTAAATTCGAACTACAACTTTACTTACGCAAAAACTGAAATGAATTTAATAAGTAATATTGTCAGAGTGATTTTTTAAATATTTTATTTGTCCGCTATTTTGTTTTGTTATCTTGGATTCATATCAATATGTTACCAGTTTATTCTTATGTAACATAATTGATTTTTGTGCAAAATTTGAGGTAAATTGGATAACTAGTTTTTTTAGTAATAATTGTTTTAACATTGTTCCGCCATATTTGATTTTTACCAAAATATTACCAGGTCATCTTCATATGACCGTTAATTTTTAACTAAAATTTGACGTCAATCGACAGACGGAGCGACGGAATTGATAAAACATATTTTTGGCATCTAGGCACGGTCAAACGTGAAGATATGTAAAACCTGAGGATACTTTTTTCACTATTACAAATACTTTATTAGGCTGCCATTTTATTCGGCCACCTTGAATTAGTACTACAATTTTACTAGTTGATCCCTATACCACAATTAGTTATGGCACACAATTTGAAATCAATCCATTTAGCAGTTTTTTTCAGGCTGAATTTTTAATTATTTTATTAAGCCACCTTTTTGTTGGATAGTTTTTTAATAATAATTTTTTTAACATTTCACTAGACGGTCATTTATTTACCAAAATGTTACCAGATCATCCTCACATGACCCTTAATTTTTTTGCCAAAATTTGAAATCAATCGGGTAAGTAGTTTTTTAGTTATGCCGCGACCAGATAGACAGTCCGACAGAATTGAGAAAACTTGTTTTTAGGCATCTAGGTAACTTGAAACGTGAAGATCTGAAAAACCTCAGAGGGCGATTTTTTCACGATTACAATTCTTCCCTTTTACGAGGGAAGTAAAAAATGTTGAAATTGGATGCAAAACACGAATTTTGAATTTTCGTAGGACACAGTGACAATGTGAAGTGGTACAGAGAATATTTGGCAGATAGGGGAGTTGTGGAAATTCATTGGGATGTGGTATTTATGCCAGAGGGTTGTGAAACTTGATCGTGGAACTCTGAAGTTAAGAGAAAGGATTGTATTATTTCTTGCTGAGAATTGCTTGAAGGCAGCCATGAAGATGTTTCTGGGGAAGAGGTTGAAATGCTTATTGGTGGCCGACTGGAGGACAATGCACAAGAGTTTGATGTATTTGAAGACGCCCAAAACTTATAAATTACTAAATGAAATGGACACAAGCGTTTCATTTCTGAAGTAAAGGACATCAAACCCAATTAGTCAGAAGGCAAAGAAAGTTAAACGAGACTAGTTAAACAGCCGGTATGTATGAAAAACTATAAAATTGGTGAATATGACATGGGTTTTTATAGGAAAAGTTAAGAACCATTAGATCAAGAAGAAGCAATGTCTGGAAAACTAGAAGTGAAGTGGAAGGAAGCAATTTAAAGAAACTGAAACTTACAGGACAATAATGCCTGAACAGAAGTCAAAGAAGTAATGAGCAGTAAGTGGGTGTTTAAAACGAAAAATGATGGACAGTTTAAAGTAAGATTGGTGGCACGCGCTTTCCAGCAGGAACTAAGTAAGGAGTTATATGACTTGTATACACCTGTTACCAAACTATGCACATTTTTAGTTTTATTGACAATGGCAAATCATTATGGGATGGTGTGTATTAGTATATTTTTATACTGAGTACCACAGCTCTGCCCAACTCACAACAGTATCAACAAAGATCGTAATTCGCAGAGATAAACACCTATATTTTTAATATTACCTGAACACTGGATGCATTTTTTTACTCAACACAGCTGTTATATGAAAATACTCAATGCAATTTTAGATTTTATTGACTATAAAATTATTTTGCATTAAATATTTTTTTTAAATACTGATTTAAAAAATATATGAAAATTGACACCATTGGTAAATGTTATAAAAATGACCTGATTATGGTTTTATTTTTCAGATAGAAAATATGACAGAAGATGAGCTTTTAGAGAAAGATCCAATCAAAACGTTTAGAAAATTGATCAAGCTGAAAGGTGTGAATGGAGATGATGAGAAAGATGAAGATGTAGACGAGCACGTGTCAAGAAGAAAAACTGTGGCGGATCTTGTGAAAAATAAAGAAAAAAAGCGGGCAGTGATAAATGATTTAGACGCAGCCTTCCAAGCTAGAATGGCGAAGATCAGAAATGGTGAAGAGTGTAAGTAGTTTTCGTTTTCAAAAACCCACAACAATGTTGACGTTTATGTGCCAATTAATATTTTATATAAATTTTAATGACCGACTTTTTTGTTTATTAATACGCCAAATTTTTGTTAATCAGTATTCCTACATGATAATGAATCCTTATTTTTTTCTTCTTAATTGATCTTAGATGTTTTCTCAAAAGTAAAAAATGTTGGTTTTTAGCTGACGTGCCCGTTCCTAGAAAGACTCTACAAGCTATAGAGCGCAGGAGAACTACAATAATGATACAGAGAAAGTCCCAGATGCATCAGTTTAACCCACGTGATTTCAGTAGTTTCCATCAAAAATATCCTCCGGAAAGTGATAGCCAACCAACGCAACATCATTTTGATAATCCGGCCTACGAAAGCGAAGATGATCATGAGCCAAACGCATGAAAATAAAAATATTAAATGTGATGCTAATTTAAAAACTAAATAAAGTTGTATATAGTTTAAGAAATTAAAATGTGTATATATTTTGTATATAATTTAGTTACTGCAACTGGATGTGTATTACTGCTACAATTAGCACAGGCGACGGCGGCGAGATCTCTTACGTCATCTAATATATAGAAAATTTATCTGTCTAGTTAAAGTCTATCAGCAGACAGACATAACGCACACTTGCTGCCTGTGCGGAAATCACACCGACAGCAATATTTTAAGACGTAAAAGAAAAGAAAACCCAATCAAAATGTTTGCATATTTTCTCAAATTAGATTTGGTGATACATCTAAAAGCCATGGAAAAAAATAAATGAAAAGTTGTAAAAATTCCTTAAATTTGTTCCAGTTTTATGAACAAAGTAAATAACTCCAGAAATATTCGGCTTCAAACTAAGACTATGGATTTTATAAACTCAAATAATTTAAAAAATCATGATTTTATTAGTTTTCATCCGACAGGGTCAGTTTTTTGACGAGAACTCGGAGCATCGATGTTCTTTTTGAAAAAAACCTAAAACAATAGTTAGTATCGCTAAATTATTGTAGAATAATCTTACGTCCTATGTCTAGATGGTAGAGATTAGTAGGACTGTATACTTTTAAATTGCGGATATAACATCGCGTTTAAATTATTACTTCTCTCGTAAAAGGGAAGTATTGTAATCGTGAAAAAATCTCTCTCCGAGATTTTTTCAGATCTTCACGTTTCAGGTTCCCTATATGACGAAAAACATGTTTTCTCAATTCCGTCGGTCTGTCTGTCCGTCTGTTCGCGGCTTAGCTAAAAAACTACTTACCCGATTGACTTGAAATTTTGGTCAAAAATTAAGGGTCATATGAGGATGACCTGGTAACATTTTGGTAAAAATCCAATATGGCGCAACAAAATGGCGGCTTAGTGAAATGTTAAGAAAATTATTATTAAAAAACTACTGATCCAATTTATCTCAAATTTTGCAAAAACATCAAGTATTATGTTGGAATCAACTGATAACATTTTGGTACGAATTCAAGATGGCGGAACAAAATGGCGGCTTAACAAAATATTTAAAACTTCAGCGTGAAAAAACTGCTTAATGGTTTGATTTCAAATTATGTAGCATAACTAGTTGTGGTATAGGGATCAACTAGTATAATATTGGTACTAATTCAAGATGGCCTAACAAAATGACGGCCAAATAAAATGTTTGTAATCGTGAAAAAGTTACCCTCTCACTTTTACACATCTTTATATTTTAGTGTCGCTAGATGCCAAAAAATTTGTTTTATGAACTCCGTCGGTCCGTCTGTCGGTCTTTCTGTCTGTCTGCCTTTCTGTCTGTCTGCCTGTCTGTCAGTTCGCGTCATAGCTTAAACACCTCTTACCCGATTGACTTCAAATTTTGATGAAAAATTAAGGGTCATATAGGAATAGCTTGTAAGATTTTCATAAAAATCCATTATAGCGAAGCAAAATGGCGACTTAGTGAAATATTAAAAAAATTATTATTACAAAACTACTCATTCAATTTATCTCAAATTTTGCAAAAACATCAGGTATTATATTAGAAACAACTGGTAACATTTTGGTAGGAATCCAAGACGGAGGAACAAAATGGCGGCCTAATAAAGTATATAAAAAATCAACCTGAAAAAACCGCTTAATCGTGATACTAGTTCAAGCGTCCCTGATGCCAAAAAACATCTTTTATCAATTCCGTCGGTCCGTCTATCGGTCTGTCTGTCAGTTCGCGGCATAGCTTAAATACTGCTTATCCGATTGACTTCAAATTTTGACCAAAAATTAAGGATTATATGAGAATGACCTGGTAATATTTTGGTAAAAATCCAATACGGCTGAACAATGTTAAAGAAAAATTGTTAGAGTGGTGTATTATTTGGAGTTAAAATCCAGTAAAAAAAAACAAGTCTTTTTTTAAATTGTCGACGTTTCGGAAATTAATTTGTGCATCCTCAAGACACATATATAGATCTTATATCCTGCAGGAAACCCATATTATCAGTCTTTACCTACTCCGTTGGTCCGCAGATATTTCCTAGATATTAACTTTCTGAATGGTTTTCGGTAACAAACCTGTTGTTGTTATGTGTCAGTGGTGTATTATTTGGGGTTAGGGTCAAGTAATAAACAAAAGTCTATTTTTAAATAGTCGACGTCTCGCAGCTTTATTGTTGCGTCCTCAGGACACACATAGTTTTTATATCCTGCCTGAGCCCCATATTATCAGTCTTTACTTACTCCGTTCATCCGCAGATATTTCTCCGATATTATATTCTATGATTTTCGTTAACGATCCTCTTGTGGTTATGTTAGAGTGATGTATTATTTGGGGTTAGGGTCTAGTAAAGAAACACAAGAATTTTTTAAATTGTCAACGTTTCGAAACTTTATTGTTGCATCCTCAGGACACATAGATTATATATCCTGCATGAAACCCATATTATCAGTTTTTACCTACTATGCTGATCCGCAGATATTTTCCAGAAATTAAGTTCCTAAATGGTTCTCGTAGACGATCTTCTTATTGTTAGGGTGGTGTATTATTTGGGGTTAGGAAATATCTGCAGGCCAACGGAATAGGTAAAGACTGATAATATGGGTTTCATGTAGAATATAAAATCGGTGACCTGAGGATGCAACAACAAAGTTGCGAAACGTCGGCATTTTAAAAAAAGGCTTTTGTTTTTTTACTGGATCCTAACCCCAACTAATACGCCACTTTAACGTAACAACAAAGGGATCTATAACGAAAACCAGTTAGAAACTTAATACCTGGGATTTATCAACGAACAGGCGGAATAGGTAAACACTGAAAATATGGGTTTGAATTTAAGATGGCGAAACAAAATGGCGGCCAAATAAAATTTTTAAAATATCAATGTAAGAAATCTTGTTCAATTGATTTTGCAGGAAAATTAAATGTGAAAATGGCATAAACAACATAAAACAAATAAAAACGAAAACACAGTATACGTAACACATATAACACCTTTCTTTTTAAACACTGACTTTTTTAAATACATTGATAAAACACTTTTTGCAAATTTGTATTTCATAAAGCCAATTTCTCTTTTACTTGTGACTTTTAGGACCTATTTATTTCATGCATGCTCTATCGTTGTATTTTGACAGTTGATATTGAAATCGAGAGAAGTGATAAGAACAGAGGTCTCCGTATTTATTTACTAAATATATGGGTTGTCATACCAACTAAATTACAATAATTCGCTATTATTTACAAACTTTTATCACAAACTAATGCCATTTTCTGATAAATGTTTATGAAATAGACGTTTTTTGAAAAAACAAATATTGAAAATAAAAAAACTAAATTAGTTTAATTTGTACAAGATATAATTAAAATAGCAAGTTACTATATTATAAAATACTCGAAAGCCTATAAAAATTAAATCCCACTGACTTTAAAATGATTTTAGGATATATTAATTAATGGCGAATTTCTGATAGCGTGAAAAATATGGCAGTCATACTTTTAAAACCAATTGTTCATTCCTGAGGACTCGTTAAAATAGTTAAGTGAATTTTTATGGACAGTCCATATTGCCTCTAGTACAACCACTCCTTTATTTGGGATTCATACAGCAATATGGTTTAAAGGTTGACCTAAAAACCCAACATAAACCCTTTTTACTTTATGAGTAATACGATGTGGCCAATTAGCCGTAAAAAAAAAAGAGACGCAAGTCCACGTTTGTGACAGGTAACAGCCGACAGGGCGACGATCTATATTTTCATTTTTTCGACGGTATTTTTTTTCTAGTAAATATATTATCCCTGCATAAATTTAGCTGCAATTCTCGACTCTGGTTCCAAATAAATTTTAATTTCACGTATATATAGATATTCTGTTCTATTATCCGTAATTCAATGTTGAAAATAATGTGGTTTATTTATAGAAAACCAAAAAATCCACGTCATAAGTTTTAAAGTTGTTCAAACGATAGGGAACTATGCTTAGTTATTATACCGGGGGCATGGGAGGATAAGGGTGTTTGTGGTAGATTAACCGAAAAGGACAATTTTCTAAAAAATTCAAACACACTACGGATAAAAATAAATTGGAAAAAATTCCTTGCATAGTGAAAAAAGCAGAAAAAGAGTTAGAGTTAATGGAGGAAAATTCGGACACTGAGGCTGAACCAGCAGATACCTCTTTACGAAGGAAACTAATCTTAAGTACAAATTTAAAGAAGCCCGAAAAGAAAATTATTGACATCTGTCTTCACCAATGCATTTTAATGATTCAAGCAAAAATGCTTTTTTGTTGACTTAAATAAAGCAAAATATACCACTGAAGAACTATAGCTTTATAATGGTTTTGTCGAGTACATATACCCGATTCCTTAAAACCATTTTGAATATTTTGAGTCAAAGTTACAACCTAAGTATGTGAAGGAGGTTTTATGAACAAACTGCTATAACAAGGCAATTTAATGACTCCCATAGGGCTTGCTTAAAACCAATTATTTATTGGTTTTATGGTTAATGTTAAAACCTTATATTAAGATCATTTTACCTTAATGCGCATTTGGTTTGCCTTAAAGCTTCCTCAAAACACTACCTTCAAGCCTACATAAAGCTTCCTTAAAACCATTAGGTGTTAAAAATGTTTCTTGAGAGGGTTAAGGAAAGTAAACAATCATGGCTTATTACTTGCATATAGGCATGCGAGTGCGAATAAAAAAGCGATTGGGAATACGAGCAAAAGTGCAAGTGTGAAAGCGGGGAAGATTGGGAACGCGATGCGAATAAAAGAACTGTTACGAATGAAAATGCAAGTGCGAAATAAACCGCGAGTGGAAATGCGAGTGCAAGGTAAAACTGTAAATGTACGAAGGTAACTAGGAAGTGCAAGTGAACTTGCGATGAGTAGTACGAGTAAAAGAACGGGTGCGAATAGGAGTGCTACTCATTTCCGAAATGTTTCCCATTCAAATATACCTAAAAACAGAGATTTGATCATTTTTCCCAAAATACGGCTATTCCAAAGAATTTGTAAAACAAGTCACTTCCCAGTAACATTTCAATTTTTGCCGTTTTGAAAAACGTCGATCTGCGAGTTTTAAAATTTTAACATGCACACAAAAATCGGGAGAAAATAAAAGGTAAATTGTCACAAATTTTACTTAAAATTGCCGTCTCTGTGGTCAGAACCGTACTCTCCTGCCCTGCGGGCTTTTAAACGAACGTAACACTACCATTATTTCAACTAGAGCCCATAGAACTAATGTCATTTGTTTGAAGGGAACAATAATTTTTTGGTAACTTTAAACGGTTGGCGACGTTAAACTAAATATCTGAGGCATGCCTTTATTGTCTATGATGTCAGTAAGCGCGGTAGATAGTAAAACATCTTCACTTGCGGCATCTAAAGTGTTAAAATTATTTAAAACCTTAAGTAGAGTATTTTCTGGGTTGTCATTATTCTGCCAGTAATCAGGAAGCGAATGACTTGAATGAATGAAATTTCCTGCGTATTTTGATTGCGAGTAATATTTGTATCAAAAACTTCTGATTTGGACAGATGTATTAGCGTATAGTGACGTTTATTAAATATTTCACACGTGGACAAAGATTTACATGAGCTGAGGTCGTGTATGTTACTTAAACACTTGCCACTGTATTCACGAAAAAAGGTTTAAGAGTTAGACCAGTTCTAGTTGCCATAGTATGTAAACACTTAATTTGCCAGTTATGTTTCGCTTTTGTCACTCTCATTTTGTAATTGGGACATTTAGAAAAATTATCAACAATTGTTAAAAATGTTATCTTAAACCTATAACTGTCAAGTTATATCTGGTCTAAATTTAAACCTCTTTAGCGAATACGGGTGTTAAAATTTAAGTGCGAGCTTTTACAAAAATTAAAACATTCAAATAGAGTTTTACTTAAAAAAATCGGTGCACAAATATACAGCATGATTATTTTTGCACAAGTCACTCGATATAGAAAAGCTTTGATTAAAGTATACATCGATAGTGTTCCATGAAGAAAATGTATTCGGTTTTTTGGTTTTATCAAAATATATTAATATTAACTGTGATATAGACAAGGCAATTTTTTCCAGAAAATCTTTTTAATATTTTCAAGTTTTGTAAATACCATCACTACGATGATCAAATTCCATTGTTTAGTGGGAAATTCTAATTGCTTGAAATATGACAGATTTTCAGAATAAGTGTCCAAAATAATGCTTAGAATTTTCAAAAGTAGCCTTTTCATTGTTACCAATAACCAAATGCCAGATGTTTCTGCGCGTGAAGTCGTTTGTTTAAATAGCTTTGAACAAGTATATGCTAATATGTAGTTATCGTTGGTTAAAGGTATCGCAAGAATCAACGCCTATGGTTGCCCTTAAAGGTCTTAGAGTCATCCTTAAATTTGGGTATTTTTAACTTAACTAGGCGAACTTAAGGAAAATTATTTACAGAAAAAGAGCGTTCAGAAAATTATTAATATTTAAATTACTAACTTGATTTTCAAACCAATCAAAATAAATTGCTCAAACAGCACAAAAACCGCTTAAAGAAGCCTTGCCAATAGTTCCTTCTAGGTCCAAATTTGAGTCATCGTCGCTTAATAATAGTGATATAATAACTTGATGTTGCTCAGAAATTTGATCTCCGATAATATGAATCTCCAAATATTGGACCTTAAAATTATTTTTATCCCGGGGCCGCTTTCAGGAAAGAGTGGGCTGTATCTAGGAAGAGCATAAAGCGTCCGCAAGTTTGAAGGAAGGTGTTACGAAGGCGGCCACTCTCTGAAAGCCATAGGCGTTTGACGCAGGAAAAGACACAAGAGTTTTTTTGAGTATTATATAGGTGAAATCCTTTGAAACTGGAAAGAAAGCAAAGCATCTCGGAGAGGTTAAAAAACCGTTACGTGTACGGCTACCCTTTGAAAGAGAATACTCTAAAAAGAAACAAATATTAAACATACTTAAATTAATTCCTAATATTTGATTAATTCAAATTCAAAAATATCAGTGGCAAGCGCGTTATCGTTTAATCCCTCGTTTCCATGACATCATAGTCAATGGGCTGCTCTCAAACGAGCGTAGTCTGCGTAGAACAAGTAAACTAGGGGTGGGCGATAATTAACAATGTTAAACCAGCATCGATGTTTAAGATACGATGTTCGATATTTTTACCACCGATGTTACAAGTTTCAAAGATCGATAAAATACCGATGTTTTAAGTTTTTTTAACTTCGATAATTCGTTTTTTATTAAAATTTTGAGAATTATAACTGTTGGCAAAATGTAGCTTTATCAAATGAAGGCTTCATCGAGCAAGTTACCGAATATACACCAGCATTACCAACGGGCGGTAATAAATGGCCCTACTCGGCCGCTGAAGATCAAAATTATTTAACTCTGGGATCCACGCATACGCACATATAATATAATTTTTATTTTACTGTTTTAACTTCTATTCGGCGGCAAAGGCAAACGCTTCTACTCCTGTTTATTTCATCTTAGAAACCTGACAATGTTTATGGCGCACCTGCTTTAGAACAAATAACATCGTATTTTTTAACTATTGCTGGTATTTCCAAATCAGTTCTCATTGAGACATATCTGCAAAAGGTCGTTAAAACTGTTAAAATAACATTTATGGTACATAGCTGAATAAACATTAATGGGGAGTTAAAAATATAGATTCGATGTCCTTCGCAATTGCACATTTATAGATCGTTGTTCATAGTAAAATTTTATAGGAAAAACGGGAATGTAACAACACAACATTCTAATATGACCGTCAGGGGATATTTAAAATCAAGTATTAATATACCTTCAATGGGCATGTAATGTTGCATGGCAATGATATTACGTTGATATAGAGAAAACATAACGGAACGAAACTAAATTATGTCGTAGTCGCTTTCGCCTAGTTTAGACATTTAATATTAGATATATAAAAAACATCAATGTTCGAAAAACATCGATGTTTTGTGACCGGAGTTTTCCGAAAATCGATAATTGCATTCAACGTTACCATCAGTGTTAAATATCGATGTTATCCCTTCATTGTCCCATCCCTAGAGTAAACGGGGTGCGTCATATAAGTTAACAGTGCATGGGTATTTACTGCTAAAACAAGTAAAACTCTTATTAAAAATAGCAATTGACACATGCAAATGTGACTGAATTCATGGTCAGCAGTCCGAAATCTATCAGTGTACCCAAAAATGTCAGAATCGTAAATAAAAATTATTTAAATATCTACATAAAATTTTGATATTTTATCCACCCTTATATAATCCTTTTTTCACTTTGAATGCATAGCATTCTGTATAATTTGGCTGAGAGCTAACAGCCAGGTTGATATAATAATAATAATTAAACGTTTATTAACCCAAATAAGGATGTGCAATGTAGCAGTAAAAAAAGTCATTAATTTTAAAGAGGGTTAAATGGCTTGTTTTCAGCCTCCCATACGAACAAAATAAAAAATGCTCATATTAGGTGCTGTTATAGCCAATGCAAATCTAGTCGAATAGGAGTTGATTGCTACACTTAAAGATATGAGGTTTACATAATGAGGTAGAAAGGCTAGATAAGAAAAATAATGTTAAAAATATTAAATTGAAAAGGAAAAGGGAATAAAGGAAATAGAAAGAAGAAAAATGGCTTATATGAACATAGAATTACAAAATCATCGCAATGACAAAACCATCATCAAAACTAGAATTAAAAAAAAAGTAAGGGGGGGCACAATTAAAAAAAAAATTTAAACTCAATTGAGCAAGTTATTTGTTTTTCAAATGTCTCTTGAAAACTATAAACGCCAGTGAAAAATCAGTAATTTCAAATTTATTGACACATAAAGCAATATTGTACGAAAAAGAAGGTTTAAGTAACTTTTTATTATGTGTTGGTATTGTCAATATGTTCTTCCACGGATATTTAAGTTGTGTACATCCGTTCGATAAACAACACGATCTAAAAGGTAAGAAGGAGATTTATATTTTAAAATTTTATAGTAAAAGCAAGTCGAATGTAAAATGCGTCTATTGTACATGTTTAGCCATTTTATGGTTTTAAATTTATGTGATATATGTTGTCTTCGGCGAATTTCAAATATTAGTCTTAAGCAAGGGTCCAAAAATACTATCACAAAAGTTTAATGGTGACAAGCGAAGAGATTGGCAGAGCATTTTTTTTGTTTCGCAACTGAAATAATTTCTATAGGAATATAACATTTTTAAGGTAGAATATCCGGTTTTTAATTTCGATGTAACATGTTCGGTGAATCTTAGTTTGTTACCCAAAATAAGCCTTAAATTTTTCGCAGAATTTTTAAATATGATAGATTTATTTTCAAGTGTAAGATGAAGATTTTGTAGTAGTTATTTCTAATATTATCACTACAAAAAAGAATAGCAACAGATTTCATAAAGTTTATTTTTAAAAGATGTCTTTTACTTTCATTCAGAATCTTCTCTAAATCGGAGTTTATGCGATTATTAGCAATATCTGCGTCAGAGGGCTTAAAAGGAAAATAAATCTGAGAATCGTCAGCGTACATGTGATGGTTACAAAATCTTAGACATCTTTCAAATTGTGAAGTGTATATACTATATAACTATGGGCCTAGTTTACTCCCTTGGGGAACGTCAGTTGTAACGTTCAGAGGTTCGGAGGTATTTCCATTAACAACAACTTGCTGCATTCTATGTATCAAAAAAGATAAGACAAAACTTGCTGCACTTCCACTAAAACCCACATACCGCAAAATGGAGATCAAAATTTCATGATTTACCATGTCAAACGCCTTGGCAAAATCAAGTAAAACCAAAACACAAGCTTTGCTTGTATCCATAGCCCTAAAAATATCGTCGGTGACAATTGAGAGTGCACTCGGACAACCGTGGCTCGCTCGAAATCCAGATTGTTTCCTGGGAAGTATTTTATTGGTTTCCAAAAAAATGGACATCTGAGTTTCCATAATTTTTTCAAGCACTTTGGAAAGCGTCGGAAGAATTAAAATCGAACGTAACTGGCTGAACTTGGGTAGAGGTACAATATTCGCCTGTTTCCATTTCAACGGAAAATACGACTTTTCTATACAAATATTTAAAATATGCATAAGAGGAGGCAAAATACTGGGACAACCTAGCGATATTAGAGTGATATTTAACTGATCTGTCCCAAAGGCTTTAGTGTTAATATTTTGCAAAATTCTCATCACCACATCTTCTCTTACTGGAGAAAAATTAAAAGTAGAGTTAGTAAGTCTATTATTACTATAGAATGTAATCAAATTCTGATCTGGTATATCGTTATTGGTAGCAATTCCAGAGAAATATGTATTTAAATCATTTACATTTGTTAAGGATTCTGGCAACTTATTTTTTTTCTTTTAATAATATTTAGTTTATTTAGCTCGTGCCATTTATATATAACATTTAAGATCCTCGTAATTTTTCTAGTTGGAAGAAGGCATACAGAATGATGTTTTGAACCCGTGACTTAAGAGGAAAAACAAAAAAATGAAAAGCCCTCTGCTATCGATTTAAAAGCAGTGGAAAATACTCCTATTGACCAGGAACAGCGATCAGTTCTCGGTCCAGCCGTTAATGAGTTTTTTTCTATTATAAAGGCAGTTATATCAAAAATGACCGTATAAGTGACCTTAAATGACCGGATCACTTTTATAAAATGACGCCAATTTTTGAATATGGCTGTATAAATGACCTAAAATGACTAGTCATTTACTTGTGACAATTTTGATTTTGATCCGCATATGGACAGATTATTATGTTATAGTAGTTTATGGAGATTTTATAGAGATAAATAGTTTGAAATCTGCAAAAAATAATCTACCGTACACAGAGGGACGATATTGCTTCTATCCACACGAAAACAATGCCGACCATCGGCGAGACAAAAAAACATCTAAATGTATAACAGGTCTTTAAATCACATCACTTTAGAATGCGCGCGTATTTAAAATCTGATTTTCTATTATGTGAGGTATGATTTTATGGATTCAATGATGGTTTTATGAACGATCCTGAGCTAACCTAACGCTGACTGGAAGGATCCACTTAACAGTATAAGTTATATTTTAAAGAAATCCTTGTTTTAATATTGTTGCGAATTTAGCCCTAGTTATAGATTTGTGAGGTTTTAGGTGAATTTATTTATTATTTGTTATTTTAATGAAGTGCACTTACCTTAATTTTTATCCATGTAACGACTATGATATTGTCAAAAATCCTTCTCGAATGTTAGGCTTAATTCTTATCACCCTGTACTATTTAGATTATTCTAGAATTTTCTAGATCATTCCATCCTTTTCTAAAGGCTATATAAGCGCACTGCAAGGCAACTTTTCACCCGCAAAAAATTTTAATATTGTAAACATAATTAATACTTTTGGATCAAACTGACCAGTGGAAATTTGAAGGCGAATTACAAGGATTTGGGCTGCAATATGTCCAACGTTCGCGGACTAACACTTGTCAACACACAGCATGTCTGCAAATATATCATAATGACCCCACCAGAACCAACACATATCTTCATTCAAAGTAGACCAGAGATTCTAGACTTTTTCAAGAACTCTCATCAGATCACTCGCCAATCCTAATTGATTCCGGAGATATTATTTCCCCTATGGAGGCAAGATATTATAAAAAATACAATAATTGGAAAATTTATCAGGACACCTTTAAAAATTTAGACCAAGACGCCGTTATCAACAACGTAGTCCAACTAGAAAAACTATTTTTGAGTTTTCTGAAAACATCTCTCAGGCCCTAGCCCGCTCCACAATAATCAAAACATCCAAGCGAACCAAATATTGCTCCATCTCACAGGATTTAAGAGAAAAAATAAAAGGGAAAAATTGACTAAAAAATCTGACATACCGTACTTGCGATCCGCACTAGTAAAGTCAAAAAAATGCTAAAAGACTATTACAACCAACAATGGGATGACAAACACACTAGTCTGAATAACGGAAATTCTCATTTATTTACTGTCTAAAAATCTCGCCAAAATTTCCTATGCCTCACATTAAAAATCCTACCAACAACCAAATCATATCCAACCCCACAGAACAGGTTGAGCGTTTTGCTGATGATCTCCTTGAACAGTTCAATTAAAGCCACCATAATGAGCCTGCTTTTGAACAAAATGTCTCTCGAATAATAAACATTTACAACAAAACTCCTAGTGGAAAATTTCCTCCAGACACTTTGCAACAAATCCAAAATTCTGTCAAAGATTTAAATGTAAAAAAGGCTCGCGGTCTAGATCCAATTCCAAACATTGCTCTATAAAAGCCCCTTTATCTGTTTTTAAAACCCTTGTACATATTGTAAATAGTCTATTCAAATTTAGTTATTTCGCCAAATTCTGGAAGAAAGCGAAGATAATTCTTTTCAAAAAAAAAAGGGTGAGAACGCTAACCAAACAAACAGTTGTAGACCAATTAGTATGCTTTCGGTGATAGGTAAAATTTCAGAAAAAAATAATTCTAGACAAGCTCCAAGAAGAAATTTCAAATAAAAACATTTTACCTAATGAGCAGTTCGGTTTTAGACTTGAAACTAGCACAGTTAATCAAACAACCCGTCTAACTGCCGACATCACAATGGATTTCAATAGGAAAAAAATATTGGGGTCATCTTCTTGGACATTCGAAAAGCATTTGATAAAACTTGGCACAACGGCCTAGTATTTAAATTAATCAGAACTGGTGTATCTAATTACCTGATAAAAATCATATAAACATTTTTGTCCAATACAGTACGTTGTTTACATAGAAACCATCTATCCAAGACCCATCAGAGCAGCAGTTCCCCATTTTTTCTTTATTTTTTCCCATTCTTTTCAGTATTTTTATAACTGACATTCCTAAAATTAATTTTAATAAACCTTATCTATTTGCGGGTGATGCCGCTCTGACTTCTACGAATAAAAACTTAAACATTCTCACTTATAGGCTTCAAAGACATATTGATTCTATCCGGGATTGGATAGACCTAGGGATGCCACCTAGACGGTTTTCACCCGGACTGTCCGGTTTTTGAAAAAATTGTCCGGTGGCCGTAGCATGGATGAAAGTGTCCGAGAACCCTTTCGTTAACTATCGTCCAATTGAATTACTAGTTCATAACGATGATTGCCGAACGCACTTTATTATTTATACATAATTAATTTTTGAACGTACGTACTTCTTGAATAATGAGGATTCACGAAAGTCTCCGATTCTAAAACCTGACCGATACGAACGATCGAAACTATTAGGGCTGCCACCTTTCCGGGTTTGAATAGTGCATATCGGGTTAAACATCAACATTACGTTTTATTTAACGAAAACAGTGGCTTATTGAAGATTTTATTTCTTTATGATGATTAAAAAAAAGGTCTTCCTCACTTTTATATATACCATGAATAGAGGAATACAAAAAATAGCGGTTTTTCAGAAATCTACGGGTCTGTTCTTTTTGAAAGGTGGCAGCCCTAGATGAACTATTGGAAATTGAGTTTAAATCCTCACAAAACTCAAGTATTTTTATAAAGCGTAATCACTTTATAAGAGCCAGGAAAATGAAAATCTAGGGCATCGAAATAGAATGGTCAAAGAAAATCAAATACCTTGGAATCATTTTTGATAGACACCTAAGTTGGTCCACAAACATACATAAGGCATACTTACGAAAGTTTTTAAAAACTACCGTATAAATGACCATAAGTGACCGAACCATAGATGTCATAAGTGAGCAATGGCCGCGTTCACCCGCCTGATCGCTCAGTGATCGCTCTGAGAGCGTTACCATGAACGAGCTATTTAATCTTGTTACTTTGATAGCATGTCGTTGAGCGGACGCCACGTTTTGTATCGTATTTTATTTTCGCTACTTAGCTGAGCAACGATCAGCTGACATAACAAACGAGATGGCGGCATGTAATGTAAACATTATGAGCAATAATTATACAATATAATAATACACTAGAGCAATAACAGATTTTTTTAAATCTTTTTTTTTTAACAGGAAATACAGAATGAATTATACAAACAAATTTACTATCATATTCCTTTTAATTTCAGTCCTTCCTTGCTCTCGTTGTCCCATATTCTCATCAAGGTTAAGGTCAAGAAATATTTGCTGCGTCCAAAATCTCTAAAAAACGGTCAAACTATTGCTATTATTTGAGCCCATGTCGTTGATTTGTACGCTATTTTGATGATCGATAGCCAACGAGCGATCAGGTGGGTGACTGGGTGAACGCGGCCATTCTATAAATGACCGGACATGATACAAAGAATTGTATCATGATGACCGGACATTTATCAAAACTATAATCGGTTTCAAACAATGGACCAATATTTACCGGTCATTATTGGTATCTTCCAACTGAATTCAAGGGATTTTAGGCTTTTCGTTGTGACGTCATTAACTAGCCCTTCATTGCGTTATTATTTGACATTTCAATTACCGTTAAATAACGTGCTCTGGAAGTAGGTTATTGTATTATTCATCTCTTTCTAAATTCTAATGTCATAATCAAGATCTTATTTCATAATTTTTAAATAAAAAATATCTTTTGATTTAGTATTTGTGCGATGTTTAGTCGTTTCGTTTAGTGCACTATGGAGTCGGTGCCGAAACGATATCAAATAAATTTAAACTTTGAAGGCCGAAACTACGAGTTACTGTTGATGACTTAGAACGGCCACTCTACTTTTAAATCACAGGACTATTTTTTCCTTGGCATTTAAGCAAAAAATATTTTTTTGCAAAATCAGCAACAGTTCATCAATAAACATAAACAAATCTCTTATGGATATTATTAAAAATGTTTTATTCAAATTTACAAATAATTAAAAACAAACAAAATTTCAAAAATTCTTTCACAACGGTTAACCTAACACATTCAAGCTCATTTTGGTTACTATTAGTTGGAGAAAATCGATATGTCCAGGGCTATAACCAAACATGACCAAAGCAAACCTGCGGTAATAACCGATCCCCCGTTTTAAATCGGTTTATATTTAGATTTGTTTGGGCGCATTATAATAAACAAAGTTCATTCAATTTTCGTTGTGAAGCCTGCTGTAGCACGTGTGTTCTGTTCCCAGCTAGGACGATAACTTTTTTACAAAACTAAAATTTTGAATGCACTCTTTATACATATAATAAAATAAATACATGATCAACGCGCTTCTAAATCCATGCTGTTGGGGTGCTGTGCTGTACGTAGTCTCTTGCCAAAACATGCACGTTACCTTTGATATCGCCGGTGAAAGATTGATAATAAACAAGGCCGATAACTTGTTTTCTATCAATAAATCATCGCTGTTTAACTTTTGTGTTTGACTTCGTTAAGGCCCAATTTGGAATGACCTAACTTTGAGTAAAGAAGAAATTTAATATTTTTGCTTTCTAACCTCAAATATAAAATCAAAATGTTTTTCTGTTTTTATGAGTCATTTTAATTTAAATAAAAATAAAATTAGAGGGCATTTTTTACCAGTTGAAAATTATATTTCACCTTAAAAGTGTTTAGAAACTCTTTCAAGACGTCTGTTTATATGTTTGAAACTGAACTGAACGCGATGTCGGGAAAGACGACAATAAAAGGCAATCCTTCCCAGTATGTAAAACTAAACGTAGGAGGTTCGTTACATTACACCACTATAGGAACTCTGACTAAACACGATACGATGCTTAGAGCTATGTTTAGTGGTAGAATGGAGGTTTTATCAGATTCTGATGGTAAGTTATTTTTTTGTATAAGCTGAGCTAATTATAATTGATATGTCGCTTCAAATAGAAAATCAGGTTGCCCTTTTAATTCTAACAACCATATCTATTAAAATACTGTTTTATAAAAATACTAGATTAAGCCATTATAACTAGAACTAGTTTATTTAAATTCAAGAGCAAGAGAGAGTGGATGTAAACAAAAGTTATTGTGCCATTAATATGCCTTTAAATAAAAGTGGCCAATTATGATATAAGTTTTTAGCAAACTTTTGATGGTGTATTGCATGCACAATAACTAGGATTGCCAAGTCCTAATCGGAGTTTGGTAGGATTTGTTTTCAGAAAAAGCCGGACATTAAAATCCAGCGGGACATTTTCGCTGGCCAGCCCAGAGCTTTGAGAAAAAATTATGACTAAAAAATATTAGGTTGTAGAGGTATTTCAAAAAATAGTGTATACATAAATATAAATAAATAAAATTTATCTGACCCATCGAGTTTCGATTTTGTTATTTAAATGGAGCACCCTTTATATTGATACCTTTATATTTAAATACAACCAAAGAATTGGGCAATAAGGGGCAATGTGTTAGAAAGAAAGAAAACATACATATACCTAAGTGATGTAACCTCCAAGGAATTTACACTGCCTCTTAAGGGAGGGTTATTGTCAATTTACTTGTTTGTCTTTAAAGATGAAATTATCAAAACTGGTATTTTTATAATTAATAAATAACATAGTCGATAATATTTTATTTTTACTTTCCAATTGTCATTTCTGTATGCGATATTTTTTGATATCTCAAAAAGTTGAACTTGTAGATCCCCTTTGTACAACTATGCAGACACCCTGTACCATATGACATATACATAAATATTATTAAATATTAATTAATTATCTCTTTGGCTATTTATATTTATTGATGACATAAAAAACATAACTTAAACCTTAATGTTTAACAATTTACAGATAATAAATCCTTATATAAAGAGAAAAATGTAAAACAAAAATATTTATTTTTAATACACTATTTTTTATTAAAAGAATATTTGTTTTGTGACTTTACGTCACATAAAGGCTTTTTATTTTTTAAAACTGAATTAAAAAATTTTGAACAACTCTCTCTAAAATTCGTTTTAATTTGCAATTCTGCTTTTACATGATTGACATGCAGTCGGTTTCTGTTATCACTCCAAGCATTTTTGCTAAGACAAAAAATTCTTTCACAACCAGGTCCAGATGGAGTTCCCACTATTTTATTGGAACGTTGCTGCGAGTCGTTGTCTCGGCCCCTTGGTAAAATTTTTCAGAAATCTTTTAATCTGGGTTCCTTTCCCGAAATTTGGAAGTTTTCCACTCTCATGCCGATCTTTAAATCTGGGGATAAGAGCGATATTAAAAACTACAGAGGTATTTACTTGCTTTCGCATATATCAAAGCTGTTTGAGGCAATTATCACGGATCATATCTTTGAGTCTCTGAAGCACTACATCACTAGTATGCAACACGGTTTTTTAGTGGTCGCTCAACAACTACAAATCTTGCAATTTTCCAGAATTACTTAACAACATCGGTTGAGGCTGGTCAACAGATCGATGTTATATATACTGACATATCGAAGGCTTTTGACAAGGTTTGCCATCAGCTTCTGTTATTCAAATTGCAGCGAATTGGTTCTTCTGGAACCTACCTGCAATGGATAGAATCGTACTTATTCAATCGTCGTCAGCGAGCTAGCGTATGTGGTTCAATTTCTAGAGAGGTTGTTGTGACATCTGCTGTCCCACAGGGCTCTCATATTGGTCCAATTCTCTTTCTACTATTTATAAATGATATAGTATCATGCTTTAAAGTGTCTAAGTGTCTCTTGTACGCAGACGATTTAAAATTCTTTTCACCAGTTTCCTCTGAATCTAATCCACTGCAATCGGACTTGGAAAAGCTTATCAAATGGTGCAACATTCTTCTTCTTAATGTCTCTAAATGTAAAGTGCTCCGTTTTCATAAACGCATTAAACCCATACTCTCCTCCTACTTCATAGATAACGTGAGTCTTGAAGTTGTTAGTTCCTTTGCAGACCTGGGCGTTATTTTTGATGAGAATTTAACTTTTGGTCTGCACATTGATAGTATTGTGCTGAAGGGTTTCAGGCTGTTGGGCTTTATAAAGCGGCAAACAAAACATGTCACAGATACTAAAGCAATTGGATGTCTTTATAACTCACTTGTTTGCAGCGTTCTGGAACATTGTTCTACAGTTTGGAGTCCATCGTATCAGTGCCATATCGATAAAATCGAAAAAGTCCAAAATAGATTTGCCAAATACCTTTTGTATAAGTTTAATTTTCCGTACCAGGGTTTATCATATAATACCAGGGCTCTTCTGTGTGGCCTTCAAACACTTGAGTTTCGAAGAAAGAAGGCACTTCTAGTTTTTCTTCACAAACTGCTCAGTGGAGATATTGACTGTCCGATGTTGCTTGAGTCGGTCACATTTCTGGTTCCTATTAGGAGAACAAGGCAATCTCAACTCTTTTTTGAAGGATACCATCGTACAAATTATGGGCTTAGCGCATTTGTCGATCGACTGGTACGCAATTACAATCGTCACTTCCCTGATTATGAAACTTTCGTGGATCCATATCTCAAACTTAGAATCGACAACGAAACCAGAAGACATCATTGCTGTAATAAATATGAGAAACTTCCATCCAAATTCAGGAATCCACGTAGTGCTGCTTTTAAGCTTGGGGTTCCCGAAGACCTCCAGCAAAAATATATCTAAGAATTTTTGGCCCGATTGCTGTTATGTGGACCTGTTTAAATTTAAAACTCGAAGCATGTTAGAGGAACAAACGAACCACAATTTAAACCGAAATTTTCTACGAACATCACATAGCCAATGGAAGAAGTAGGGAACGCTGCAAATAAAACTCTAAGTGAAAATTCATCTAAGAAAAATAGTGTGACTCTCTTTCATCAGAATATGCAGTGCCTCAAAAACAAGACACTAGAACTTGAAGAATTTTTAGATGGTTTGGACAAAAACCCAGACATCTTATGCATTACAGAACATTGGTTGACCCACGAGGACGCAAATAATATACTAGTTGAAAAATACCTTCTTATTTCCAAATATGCAAGAAAAAATATGATCCATGAAGGTTTGGCAATCCTGGTAACCCCCACATTTCAAGCATATGATATTGATGAATTTGTCAACATGAGCATTGAGGGTCACATTGAATGCTCATCCATAGTGATTAGGCCATTGAAATTACTAGTAATTTGCATTTATCGTCCCCCTCTAGGAGCAGAAAACATTTTCTTTGATATTTTATGTCACATCTTAAACCTTGCACTAAGCTCATTTAAAAATTATAAAATTTTATTATGCGGTGATTTTAATATAAATTTTTTTATAAACTCTTTTATACTCCAACAGTTATATTTGAACCTACTAGAATTACCCAAAACACAGCAACCTTAGTGGATAATATTTTTATTAATTTTACAAACTTACAACAGGGTACAGTCATTTTAAATGCTTTGTCTGAGCATGAATGTCAAATACTACACGTATCAATTGAACAAGCAACCAAAAACTCTGATGGAGTCTCAAAGTTTAAATTAAAAAGGATTTTCTCCAGGGCAAAGATGAATCAATTTAAAACTGAGCTTCTCGATGTTGACTGGAACAAGGTCATAAATTCTCAAAATATAGATGACACCTACAATAACTTTATACACACTTCCTCTCAAATTTTTAATCTTATTTTTTCTCTAAAGGGATTAAAAAAACAAGGGCACAAAGACAAATCATGGATTACTCAGGGTATAAAAACATCTTCAAAAACTAAGAGAACACTTTACAAAAAAATGAAAAGAGGTGAAGTTTCATCATGCACTTACAAAATATATTCAAAAGTTTTTCACTCAGTCATACATCAAGCAAAAAAGAGAGCAGAGAATCAATACATAAGAAACTCTAGTAATCCGGCCAAAGCTGTCTGGCAGCTTGTGGAAAAATAAACAGACAAACCACGTAAAACTGAACAAATTAATCTGGAATTGCTTAAACAAAACAAGTCTGACTCATCATAAAACACTTAACTCCATAAATGATTTCTATATTAATTATTTTCCATCCTTAAATATTAACCAGGAGCAAATACCAAAAAATGTAAAATCACACCATAAAAATTTCTTTCCTCATCCTGTAACTATTTACGAAACAAACCAAATCATTAACAACCTAAAAAATAAGAAATCAGTGGGTCAAGATCAAATTCCTATTTGTGTTATAAAGCATGTAAATGAACAAATTGCCTCTCCACTAACACATATAGCTAATCTGATGTTAAATAATGGAGACTTTCCTTCACAACTTAAAACAACACTCATTAAGCCTATCTACAAAAAGGGTTATAAAAAATGTATAAAAAACTATCGACCCATAGCACTCTTAAATAACTTTAGTAAGATCTTTGAAAAAATGATTGGATCATCTCTTTTTTGGAAGGGGAGGGTCTGTTATCCACCTGTCAAAATGGTTTTCGCAGAAAAAAGTCGACCATCAGGGCGACTTACTAGGCTCTTGTCCAGGTTCTCGAATCTTTAAATTGGAGCAGATCAACAGTGGCAATGTGCCTTGACTTGTCGAGGGCATTCGATAGTGTGGACCATGGTATCCTTCTCCTAAAGCTGGAAAGGTACGGAATTAAATCCAATCAAGTTTATTAAGTCGTATCTCAAAAACCATAAACAGCTCGTTGTGGTGGAGAGCGAGGGATCGCTGCTTTTATCGGACATTTGTCAAGTAAGGGGTAGGGTTCCTCAAGGGTTCATCTTAGGGCCACTTCTTTATATAGTATACATTAATGAACTACCCGTGATTTATTTATTTATTTTTTTTTATTTATTTATTTATTACGGGACTTGCCCAATCATATTTTTGTTATACATTACTAAAAAAATACAAAATATTATAAACAATGTCAAAACAGAACTATATATAATTCAATATCATAATTGACATTTTCAAGTGGAATCTTAAGTTTAAAAGCTATATATCGTAGGAACTTATTTTGGATGCGCTCAATCCGGTTTACATGTATTGCAAAATATGGACACCAAACACAAACACTACTCTCCAAGTGACTTCTAACTAAGCCAATGTACAGCATTTTCAGTGCATTCAGATTGTTAAAATCTTGAGTGTGTTTTTTAATAAACCCTAACATTTTAAGAGCCTTGTTACAACACAGATCAATATGCTCAACATAAGTCAGTTTTTGGTCAAACAAGACACCTAGATCACGAATTACCTTGACAGATTCAATTTCATTACCATCAAGAGAGTAAGTGTTCACAGTTGGTGACACGCTCCTGGTAAATTGGATATACTTATCTAAGGCCTTCGAGAAATCAGTGTATATTGAATCCACTGAATAGCCTTTCTCCAAAGCCTGCAATATTGTATCCTGATATACAAGGCGATTTGTTGTTATCGACCTACCACCCACAAACCCATGTTGTCTTGTTGATATAACATTTCTAAAAGCAAAGGTTAAGTGATCATTAATTAATGATTCAAACAATTTAGGAATCTGAGAGATCAGGGTGATTGGCCGATAATTTTCTACATTCGATTTATCTCCCGTGTTCTTATAAACTGGCACAACATATGATGTTTTCCATGCATCTGGAAAAGTCCCACTATATAAAGACTGGTTGAACAGGAGCCATAAAGGCCTTGCTAAGGAAAAAGCACAGTTTTTAAGAAGTAGAGGAGGTATATTATCAGGCCCTGCGCCTTTGCTGACATTTTTATATAGTTTTTCCAACACACTAGAGATTGTCACACTGTAAGAACTAATGGAGACATAGCCATTATTATCCATATTAAAAGTGGTACCCTGGGATGATGAACATGTGTAGACAGAAGAGAAATGCCTGGCAAAGAGATCTGCCACGTCATTCCCCTCTGTTGCCACATCTTTTGTCCTATTGTGAACAAATCTCCAGAAATTTTTTGGATCTTGCTGCACGCCCTCCTCTATATCTTAAATGTATTTTAAATAACATGCACTAGATTGCATCTTACACTTAGCTCTAAGATCACCAAAAATCTTATAATCATTTAAGTTTCCATTCTGTTTGTATCTTTTATGGGCTTCCAGTTTCATGTGTATATTTAGCTTTAATTCATCATCAAACCACACAGGAAATTTAAATCTGCTCTTAATTTTTATTGAAGGTACAAACAGATATACAAAATTATACAAAACTGAGTAAAACAGACTAACATTCTTATCTACATTCATAGATTCAAAAACAGAATCCCAGTGTACATTACCTAAGTATGCAGCCAGACTTACAAAATCTGATCTCTTAAAATCATATACCTCATGTTCATACTCCAATACAGGACTAGACACATCGCAAGGCAAGGTTATTTCCAACACAAGATGGTGATGATCACATTTAACTAGACAATCTTCCGCACACATAACACTAATTTCGGACATATCACACAAGACCAAGTCCAATATCACACCATAAGAATTACGCACCACATTACACTGAAATAAATTAAGGTATGGCAACGTTTCCGCCAATGGCTGGGCCGCAGCTGTGACACCATCTACAAGCACTCCCATGTGATCGTTACTCCACTGTACTTTGGGCAAGTTGAAATCGCCCAAAATACACCAAATGTCATTCAATTTGCCGATGATACTATAGTTACCTATCTTTTCCTTTGATCAAGTTCAAGTTCATTTATTGGTGCAAGTATACTACAGGTATTTACACAAGTCAAAAAGTTAGGACAAAAGAAAAAAAAATAACATTGCAATAGGTCCTTAAAAAAAGTGATACTAAACTTAATAAAATAACATTACAATAGATTAAAACAATTATTAAAAATACAGTACAGTATATAGCCCCATATATCTGCTCCTATACAAATGTGAAATTTAAGAACTCGTCAATGGAATAAAATGCATTTCTAATCAAAATTTGTTTTATTACATTTTTAAACCTTGAGAGGGGTAATTGAATGTAGCTGGCAGGTAGCTTGTTATATATCTTAACAGCCAGAAACTCTGGACCACTCTTGACATCTTGTCAAGCGCTGGTATATCGGAACCAATTTGATCACACTTCTGGTATTTATAAGAAAGGAGACCGCCAAGATATTGGAAACTGCAGACCAATATCGTTACTGTGTAGCTTCTTTTCTCAATAAGCATAGAATTATCGGACCAGAACAGCATAGACAATAGACAATAGTTTATTTGTGTTCATACAAATTAAATTTGTTTACATACGTCAATAACATAATTCAAAAACATTAAGGATATAAGTATTAAATATGTCAAGATAATTAAAATATTTTAAATGCATTAAAGATATAAATACAAAATACATATAATATGACAAACATACATTTACAGTTAAAATTTAAAATTCAAAAATTCCTCAATACTGTAGAAAGCATTTGAGATGAGCAGTTGTTTTACTTCAGACTTAAAATTCTTTTCTTATTTTTTGTGGCAATTTGTTAAATAATTTGACTGCCATAAATTCAGGGCGACTTTGGCTCTTGCTCAGTCTACAATAGTTGACTACTAGATCCTCTTTTCCCCTAGTGTTGTGGGTATGCATGTCTCCGTGCCTTGTAAAGGAATGTTTATTCTTTTCTACGTAAAGCAGACATTCGAGAATAAACTGAGATGGAAAAGTAAGTATTTTTCATTGCTTGAATGCTGCCCTACAGTCCTGCTTCCAATGCAGACCACCCAGAATCCTAACTACCTTCCTTTGCAGTCCAAAGATTCTATCTGTCTGCGCTGCACATCCCCAAGCTAGTACTCCATAGGTCATCATAGAGTGGAATATTGCAAAATATATCATTCTCAATGTGGCATCTGATACACATCCATGCAGACTACGGATAACAAACACACTACCACGAAGCTTTTTTGCTATTGTAGCTATATGCACATCCCACTTCAACTTTGAATCAAGATGCAGTCCCATAAAACGCACATCATTCATGTTCTCATTCTCTGTATCATTTTCTCTTAACGTGAAAACCAACCTGTCTTATTGTTGTTCAGAAGGAGACTGTTTGCGCTGAACCATTGGCCTTAACCGTGCCTCGCACAGTCTCTGCTCCACATCGTCTATTGATTTTCCGACAACAGACAGTGTCGTATCATCGGCAAAGAGAGTGAACTCCGCACCTGACTCACCCATAGGCAAGTCATTTACGAAGATCAGGAACAGCCAAGGACCCAGGATCGAGCCCTGGTGAACCCCAATATCCAAAGTGTTTTCACCCGACAACACCCCACCAACCGACACCCTCTGATGTCTGTCGGAAAGATATGATGTGATCTTTTTTACCGCATTGTTCCTGAAATTGTAGTATGACAATTTTTGGAGCAATAGTTCATGCGAGACACAGTCAAACGCTTTGCTGAGATCACAGAAAAGTACAGCATTATATTGAAGACTTTCGAAAGAGTCTCTGATTTCCGATAGGAGATGAAGAATAGCCATGACCGTACTTCGCCCAGCTCTAAAGGCAAACTGACAGTCAGAGAACATACCATTCGCTTCCAGAAAAGATACAACTTGGACAGCCATACATTTTTCCAACACTTTTGAGATAATAGGCAACAGCGAAATAAGACGGTAATTAGAAATATCATTAGCATCACCCTTTTTATAGATTGGGACAACTAGGGCCTTCTTTAGAGCAGATGGGAAAACGTTCTCTTTCAGGCAAAGATTTATTAGCTTTGTTAGAGGTATAATTAAAACATTTTTGACATGTTTAATAAGCCTAATACTCAGACCATAAATATCAGATGAATTTTTATTTTTGATGTTGTCAATAATATTTCTAACTTCATTAAAAGAAACTTCTGTAAAGTTGAAAGTCTCACATTGAAAAGTCTGCTTGCGCAGTTCTGTTAAAGGATTAAATTGAGTGGGCGGTATGTTATTTATTAAAGTATGTGCAATATTTGTAAAAAAGTTATTGAATTCGTCTGGTAAGATTCTAATATTATTTTCATTTTTGGTTGTGTTTTCCCTCTTTGAATGTTAACAATATTCCAAGCACTTTTGATTGGATTATTTGATGTGTTTATTATTTTATCATTATTTCTTTTTTTGCCTCCTTAATACTATGTTAATATTGTTTTCTAAAAGAACATTATTCCTCCCTATCTGCTGGTCTGTTAAATTGTTTACTTACCTCAAAGAGAAAATTCAGGTGTTCTCTCATAGCTCTCAAGTTTTCATCAAACCATGGTTTCAAGCCAAAAAATCAACGGAAACTGCATCGTTTGAATTAACCGACTTTATATTTAAAGAACTAGAGCGCGACCGCATTGTGGTGGGCTTGTTCTTCGATCTATCTCGTGCTTTTGACACTCTAAACCTAGAATTTATGTCCAAGAAACTTGACAGTATTGGAATACGTGGAACGGCGAATTCGCTGATAGCATCATTTCTTGCGAAAGAAAACTTCTGGTAAGAGTTGAGAGTCAATCTTCAGACGAACATGACTTGAATAACGGTGCAGCACAAGGGTCGGTACTGGCGCCACTTCTATTCTTGATATTCATAAATGATCTCAAAATGCCAGACATGACTATTAAGTTTGCCAATGATACTACAGCTGTCATCTCAGCAGGAAATGCAGTGGAGTTACATGGAAAAATTCAACAAGTCCTGAAGGACATGAACAGGTGGTGCTTCTCCAACCAATTGGTCCTGAACAAAGACAAAACGGTCATAGTTCCCTTCTACAAGACCATACCAAAGGTTGTACTGGATAATAGTGAGTCAGTAGTAAAATACCTAGGTACCTTCATTGACTCAAAACTATCATGGGAAATGCAACTAGAACATGTTTCTAATAAACTGAGCAAAGCATATTATGCCCTCTTAAAACTAAAACAGGGTGTCCCAACTACGACGCTTTTAACGGCTTACTATGGACTAGTGTATCCACACCTCAGCTATAATGTAATGCTCTGCGGGCAGTCTGTCAGTGTGAATCGGATTTTGGTGGCACAGAAACAGATTGTGCGTTTAATCATGCGTTCTTGTCTGCATTTTAAACTTATAGAGAGCGAGTTTTCTACACGAACATTATTAAGTTAATTTGTTTACTTGAAATCTATGTCCGTATTATAGCACACAGTAATTAGCCTAGTATGTTCCTAGTTAATAAAAACTTTAAAATATTTTTAATACTAAAAACAACTAAATAAACTAAACACAACTAGACTAATTTTAAAAGTCAGAAAAAAAAACATTTAAGACAGAAACAACAAATATAAAATAAAATCCAAACTAACAATAAATGCCACTCAAGGCATAACACATAAATTACATTTCTCCAAAGTATATGCCTTGAGCTGTTTCTTAAACAACAGATTGACATTGTTTTATGAAATCTGGTAGCTTATTAAACATATCAAATCCCTTGAAGAAAATAGAGTTTTGACCCATTCTTTTATTTCTAGGCGCAATAAAGAAGTTTCTGCTGCCTAGTGTTATAGCTATGCACGTCATTATTATACATAACCTTATTGCACAGATAAGGAGGCGCACAACTAATTATAATTTTAAAAATTAGTGTAAACACATTTAAAGTTATGTATTCAGACACTGGTAACCACTGTAAACATTCCTGCATTAATTTAATTGGTGTATATCTGTTACATGATAAAATTATTCTCATGGCTCTGTTTTGTAATTTTTATAAAACACTAATTTCATTTTTGTTTAGTAAATACAGAATACTTGTGCAGAAGTTAAAGAACCATTGTATTGTATACAGTAAGTTTTGCCCAAAATGATAAAAACTAAGCACACCTTGATAGATGGTTAATATTATAGCTAATTCTAGATATTACAGACTTGGCATGTTCTTTAAAGGTTAACTGTTCATCAACAATTATTCCTAAATATTTTATTTTTTTAACGTGTTCTATAGAACAATTACCAAACTGTATGACATGTGTATTTTCTATGATTTTTTTTGTAACAGTTTCAGTTCCTAAAATCACAAATTTTGTTTCTGTGATATTAACTTTAAGTAAGTTCTGACAGATATATTCATGTAAATTAGTCAGAGCACCATTAATGTTAGCCACCAGTTGTTCAAGATCTTTAGATGAAGCATAAATGAGGGTATCCTCTGCTAATAAATGAATATCGACTGCACTGACAACAAGTACTATATCATTTATGTACAAGATACATAATGAGGGTCCCAGAATACTTCCCTGTGGTACACCATGATCATTTACCACTTCATCAGAAACCTTACCATTCAGAATCACTATTTGCTTTCTATTGTTAAGATAGCTTTCAAACCATTTCAACACATTCCATATTCCTATCATATATAATTTAACTAAAAGATTTTTTCTATCAATAGTCTCAAATGCTCTTTGCAAGTCCAAGAATACAGCAATTGTACTATAATTACTATCCATACTGGTTTTTCATTCATCCAACACACACTGAATAGCAGTTTCACAACTATGTCTCTTCCTGAAACCAGATTGTTTGTTTGTTAAAAAATTACTATTATCTTCAAAATCAATAATCTGATTGTAGACAGTTCTTTCGAGGACTTTTTCTAGAGCAGCTAAAATATTAATAGGCCTAAAAATTGAGGCCTCAAAACAATTTACTTTTTTTTGAATAGATACTACTTCAATCTGCTAGGGAAAACACCTTGTTCTAGTGAAGAGTTTATAAGATTAATTAGTGGATCTTCTATTGCAGCATAAATATTCTTTATAGTTTCTATGTCAAGATCATCAGGACTTTTTTTGTTTTTAAAAGAAAACACAGTTTTCTTTAAGTCATCTTTTGTGATTAATTTAAAATTCGAGAAGATTTGATCACTAGGCGCTACTGTATTATTTAAATTTAAGCTTAAATTCGCATTAGAAGTACAATTGATTTGACTGATTATATCAGTGATATTTTCAACAAAATAAGTAGCTGAATGATTAGGGACTCCGAAAAGTACCATCCACAATATAAAGGTCAGGTGGCACAGAAGACTTACCCTTAACAGGTACTGGAGAGACAAATGTTTGTTTAATTCGTCAAAAAGATAATAACTTAATAGATAATTTGCAGAAGAATCAATTTAAATCCACTTTAATTGCTAAAGGATCAATTGTAAGTGCACCATAGAATCAGACTATTTGTTCCGACATTCATAATCATGCTGCAGCAAGAGAGCCATTTTGGCTTTTGTAGAGATTAGGTATTTTAAATTTTCTCACTTTTTTGGGATTCATTGTAGAGCTTACCTCAGAATAAAAGTATTTCAGCAAAAAAAATTGTGGATGAACCATTTTTTTGCAAAAAAAAAAGAATAACAATTAGTTATAACTATTTGGTTATAAACATCTGCTGTTACTTACTGCTAAAATTGCATGCAAAATTATAGTATATTGTGGGTCTGGTACGATTTAATACATCTTGATTTTTTACCTTTTTTTGGTTATGTTAGGAAGCTTACCTCTGCTTAAATCTGCTGTATTTAAGAAAAAAGTGTGTGGATGAATCATTTTTTTCATTAAAAAAAAAAACAAATTTTCTATAAATAACCAACAAATACAAACTTCGTAAATTTCACTAATTTTCTAATGCCAATGCTAAAACTCTCAATTATGAAGTTTTTGACAAAATACAGAAAGAATATTTTATGCATTGTTGCCAAATTTACCTGATATGAAGGGTATGCATATTTTAAAACAACTTTTTAAACCTTCAACAGACAATAGGAAATTCATAAAGGGAACAATTCAGTTGCGAAGGATTGTAAGGTGTTCTTTGTTGGCAATTTAAGAACTGAGTCGTCGGTGGAGGAACTAAAGGAATATCTTCCCTCTAAACAAGGATTTGCACCTACACGTCTGTTGTACAAGATTTCCGTATTACCTCATCTGGAAAAGAATATTCTGGATCACAATTTATGGCCAGAAAATGTGACTGTGAAGCAATTCCAATTTCCTAAAACATGTCAATCACGCATTAATGATGAAAGAAATTTTTATCAAAGGAAGCCTCGAGCATGGCCTCAGAAATAGAACTGGCAAAGAATACACAAATTACCAACATTGTCTTTCATCGTAATGGGAGATTTTTGAAGAGTTGTTTGAATTGGCTAGAGGCTTGCACCGAGGAAAATATCTGCCCTTTCTTATCCTTGTCAGAACACTGGCAGGGGGAGCAAGAAATCAGACTACTTAAGTTAAGACAATACAACTGCGTTGGTGCATATTATCACCAATCAGGTATCCATGGTGGATCAGCTGTATATGCTTTACATAGAATACCTAGCTCACCAATCAAGGAAATAGATGAGATAGCTGAAGATTAAGTTTTTGAATGCACAGGTGTTGAATGCAGACTGAAAAACGTGAGATGTATAATTGTTGCTATCGTTCCCCCAATAGTGATATAAAATATCTGTCTTATTGTTCTATCTTTATCATAGGAATGTCATGTATTTTATTGCTGGTGATATAAATATTGATTTGACAAAAAACACAAAGACACAATTAGATTTTTTAGATTTACTTTTAAGTTTTAATGCAGTTGCTACTATTAATGATTTTACTAGAGTTACCAATGACTTAAAATCATGCTTAGATAATATTATTACATATTTTCAGATATTGGCTTGTAACCTAAAAATAAATATTCCTATCCCTAAAATTTTCCGCAGGGATTTTGTTCAAGAAAATATCATGCCTTTTTTTCTCATCTAAGCCAAGAAGATTGGCAAGAGGTATTTGTTGCATCTAATGTAAATACAGGGTTTCAGCAATTTTATGATTCATTTATGTTCTACTTTAATATCTGTTTTCCAAAAATTCTAGTCAAAAAGAACTCAGGCAAAAAATTTCTGTTCAACAAACCTGAAATTAACCCAGACTACAAGTCAATATGTTACATAATCAAACTCTTTAGAATACAAAAAAAAAACATTTCGAATAATCGAATCGAAATAAGATTAACAAATCACAAAATAAATCAAAAGCAATGTGGCAGGCCGTTAAAGAAATCACAGGTACTTCAGAAAACATGTACTTTGAAATTAATGATCTGCATACTTCTGCCAATGACTTCAATAACTTCTTTGTACATATTGCGCCATTACTTGTATCTCAACAAACAAGCATTGGTATTGATAGGGGTGTCACAGCAGCAATACCCCAAAACTTACATTCTTTTTTCCTTGAGCCATCAACACCAGAAGAGATATTTACTCTTATATTTAAAAATGGAAAATAAAAAAAGTACAGGAATTGATGAGATACCCATTTCAGTTGTTAAGCATTTTGCTCTGTACATTGTGGATCCTTTGTTTTGTCTAATCAATTTATTTTTCACATTTCCCGATAGCCATTGTTAAACCCATTTATAAAAAAGGTGATAAAAAGGATGTTAGTAACTACAAGTCAATCAGTTTGACATGTTTTTCTAAAATTTTTGAAGGTGCGATGAACTTTCGACTCGACTTCTTTGTTAAGTATAACTTGTTCTCAGTACACCAGCATGCTTATATTAAGGATCATTTAACTGATACTACCCTTTTCCAATTTACAAATAACATCCTTGTGCATATTGAGAGGGGGAATTTTGTATGTGGAATCTTTTTGGACCTCTCTCGTGCCTTTTACTGCATCGACCATAGGATTTTGTTGGAAAAGCTATACAGATATGGCATTAGAGGCTGGTTGGCTTCATATCTTTCCAAAAGAGAACAGTCTGTTGAGCTAACAGATTCGGTTGGCACGGTGCGGTCTGGGACACTGGAGGTCAATCTTGGGGTGCCTCAAGGAAGCATTCTTGGTCCACTTCTATTCATTATATTTATTAATGACATCAAAAACGTAATTCTCGGTGACACCACTGAAAAGATATTGAACTTCGCTGATGATACAAGCATAAGTATTTTTGGCAGATCTTGTGAGTGTATGGTGGATAGAGGTAGTCTCGTAAACCAGACTGAAAACTATTTTAATGAAAACAAACTAATTTTAAATGAAAACAAAACGGAATGTTTACTTTTCAGCATCGGCACAAAAGACATGCCAACACATTTAACCCTAGATGAGCAGGAGGTGGAACTTGGAGCTACAACTAAGTTCTTGGGAATATATGTCAATTGTAACCTGAATTGAATCACATTGAATATTTATCCAAAAAAGTGTCTTCTGTCTTGTATGCTTTCCGGATTTTGTCAAGAAATGTTGATACTGATGTGCTCATGACTGTTTATTGTCCCAATTTTTATTCTTTGGCCAAGTATGGTATTGAATTTTGGGGAGGATCAACAGAAATGCTTACTATTTTTATCTGCCAAAAGCAAATGATTCGAATTTTATTTAGTATGGGCTATAGAGACTCATGCCGAGGAGTATTTAGAGAGAACCAATTGCTGACTGCCAAGTATCTATATTTGCGAGTGTCTCAAATTTGTAATAAAAAATCCCTCAACATTTAATCAGTTTTTAAAAAAGCACAGCTATACACACGATCTATGGATTATAATTATCCAATACAAATACTTCTTTATATGAAAAGGATACAGTAAAAGGTTAGCACTAGGTTCGGCTTCAAAGGCATCATCATTAAAGCCATAACATAAAAAACACATAGTTCAAACAATGACAGAGTGGAGGCAAGCAAAGTTGATAGATTATGTAAATTGGCACCTTGTTAGCACCATGTAAGGCACCGAAGGCATCATCTTTAAACGCAAAAACAGTAAAGTGGAGGCACTAGGTGAAACGGTGTTATAAAACCAGTACAGCTCAATCACTAGCAATGATATGAGATTATCACCAGGTTACCAGGTTAAGCACCGAAGGCAGTTCAGTTTAAAATATTTACATCAGAAGTCAAGACATATAAGGCTGTTTGGCAACATTATAAGTATCCTTTTATTTCTAATGCTACAGAAGTTTTTGCATTGCAATGTTTTGAAAATTGTAGGAAATTTGGGCAGTTTTTTTTTTCTGGTACAAAAGTGCTTCATCCATAAATTTAGTTTTTTAATCTATTTTATTTTATTTTTTTATTTCTCACTTCATATCATTACATTAATAATGCTTACATAGGTCATAATAATATAAAATATAAAAATACACTTAAATAATATAAAACACTAAATCAAATAAAATCATTCTTTTTAAATAATACACACATTGAGGACAATTTATAAATTACAAACAGAAATAAAATATATTGTAAGACTAGTTGGTTTTATTTTATTTTTATTAAGAAAAAGTCATTTGTAGTATAAAGCATAGGCTTTGGTTTAAAATTTGAAAAATTCGAAAAATCCGAAATACCTGCTCTCAACAAGACCCGTCAGTTTTAACAAAGGCTAACAAAGAACAGTGAAGTGTTTTTCTTTTGGAATATTATAGAAATAAACTAGATTTTTGGAGAAAGTGATATTCACCTACACCCTCAATGGTCGCCATAGAGTATATAGACCATCTACTGACAAGCAATAGATGGTTTTTGGGAAATGTTTGGTGGTGAAAGTGCTAAGGGATTTGGAATTTGGTAGAGCTTTAATACCGAGGCTTAAACTAATATTACGTCCTCTCAGTGAACACTGCATGGAATAAATGGAAGAACACCATATCAAAGTCCTGTCTTGGCTTTTGGATATAAATATAAGAATTTTTTAGAATATGCAGTATTATGGGCAAAAATTCAAGACACCTGGAATGAACTGACTCCAAAGTTTATTAAGAATTTAGTTCATTCAATGCCCAACTGACTGGTTTTGGTGAGGAACATAATGGTGCCGCAACCAAATAATAGTTTACTTTTATTTTCACACAGTTTAAATGTCTCGACTGGAGAAAGATGTCAGTGGATATATCTTGCTCTATGCAATCTGGAAACCACAGAGGACCATCAAAAAACTACATAAGCAATCAATCAGACGTGAAGTGCTTCATTTTAAATAAAAATGAAGATGTATCACATATGCCTGTTTCAAACAATCACTCTTATACAAATACAAATACAAATTTTTATTTCAGGTACTTGATACATACAATATCATTCCTTGCGTGATAAGGGGGTTTGCAACATAGCATTAAAATACAATACAATGAAAATAAATAACACTAGCTACAAATAACACTTCACTTCACAATGTTTACAAATTTTAGATTTTACATATATTACAAGCTATTATTTACAGAGTTTCTGCATACTGTTAACAGTTTAAAACCAAAGACAACAATGATACACATGATAAAACTTTAAAATTTAGAAGTCACAAGCTAAAAATTCATTAAATCTATAAAAAGCTCCCTTCAATAGAAGATTGCATACCAGCAATTTGAACCTGGCCAACGGCATTTGTTTAAGATTTAGAGGTAACTTGTTATAAAAGATAGGCGCATAATAGTTAGTAGAAAAACGTGATCTTTGCAATCTCAAAAACTGTATTCTGATATCTGATCCCTGCCTAGTTTGGTATTCATGATAGATGTTGTTCTGACTGTAAGAGTCCAGATGGGTGTGACAATACATAATGCACTCGTAGATAAATCTAGATGGTATGGTAAATATTTTAAAATCGACAAATGTTTGCTTCACATCCTCTCTCCAAGCCTTACCCGCAATCACTCTCACTGCCCTTCTTTGAAGTTTAAAAATTCGGTCTGCACTTGTTGAGTGTCCCCACACAAGGACCCCATACAAAGCAGTGGATTGAAAAATCGAATGGTAGGTTTGCAGTAGGATTGGAAATGGTAAGACTCTCACTAGATTCCTTAATAGGAATACAGATCTGGAAAGCCGTGCCGAAACACAGTCAACATGCTACTCGAAAGTCAATCCTGGGTCCAGAGATATTCCCAGAAATTTTGATGATTTTGAGTTATCTATGGGTAGTTCTCGCAACCCAAAAAACATAGTTATTGTCTTGGAGGTATTTAAACTCCGAACACGTTTGTTGATATGTTGGAGTCTTGCTTTGGCAACAGTGTTTGTGATTTTTGGATATCGACGTTCTCGGTCGTCGATTTTTCTGTGCCTTGCTCTACTGCCATTGGAATGCTTCTGTTTACCTTTGAAATTGAGATTGTTTGAATTCCGATGTCCGTTTTTTGTGTTTTGTAGTCCCTTTTAAGGTTTTTTTGGGATAATTGCGTTTCTATGGATAACAATTTTTCCTTTATCCAATTGAAATTTTCTCTCAATTCTACATGGAGTTGACTTACATTTTCTTTGAGTACTTCAATTTCGTGGTTTTTGTCCGAAAATAACTTGGTTGGCCGCGTATAATTCTCGTTCCATAACCACACTCGTGCACATAGGACAATTTATTAGTCCTTTATTGCCGCTAATGACTTTAAGGCCGGTCATTCTTAGACCACAGGAACAGTGGTAGTATCCTCCAAACACTGAGCACCTTACACAACTTTTTTCCACATTCCCTTTGCAATATTTGCACTTTTTCTCGCCCGGTTCGATCGACGCGTCTTTACCATCCGCCATTTTAAACAAACTTAAAAGGTTTGTAAAATTGTAATCTTTGGCCTGTTGGCAGCCTTGTCAAAAAGTTTTTTTCTGACTATCCCCTAATAATGCTCCTACAGCTGTACATTTTTGACCACGGGACACAATCATCTGTAGGTAATTTCTTAATCATTTATGAAACTGTCAGGAGCCGTAAAACCACACTAAAGAACTTTTTGGAACTCTAAACGGATTATACTTCATTATCACCTTTATGGAAACCTGGTTAGATCCTGCAATCAACGATGCAGAATTCATTAATTCACATTATGTAGTGTACAGAACTACAGTATAGAAACAGAGAAAATAGTAGAAAAGGTTGAGGAGGTGGTGTCCTTCTGGCTGTAAAAAAAACTATAAATCTCTCTTTATCTGTCCATTGATATATCTTATTATGAATTTCACTTAAACTCTGTGTATCGTGCCTGTGAGATGTTTCAATGTCCTACTTGTTGGTGACTGTAACCTACCACACATATCACTATTGTTCTTTGTAGTGTTTATCTTAATTTTCAAAATAGTACATGCTTGACCTGACTTGTACCTACCTAGCATTAAGATTTTCAATTTTTCAATTCCTTTACATTGTACAATGTCTTTGGAAATAAACTATTTGTATGCACATCATGGTTTCCAAGTGATGATTTTCTTGGACTATTACCATGTAATATCAAATCAGCAAAAAAAATTATTTTAGAAGACCCTGCTGCTTCTTCTGGATTATCTCAATTTAACCAAATGCTGAATGATAATAATTCTGTTTTACCCTTTTGAAATGTTGAAATTGATCATGTTGTTAAATGTGTCTGTCTAGTGAACTGTGATCTCAAAATAAAATCAACAAAAATAAACTATTTGGAACATGCAAACAGCTTTTATTACAACTCTAAATCAGCTATTTTTGGTCTCATTAAGAACTTTTTTCTTTCATATGACTCAATGACAATTTTGAATAAATAAGTAGAGATCACAATTAACAATCCTTACCCTATTGTATTTCATTGTTTTGCCTAGTACAAGTACAGGTAAACAAACAGTAATGCTGATTTTAATTTCTTTTCTTTATTGTGCAGACATTGATAAGTACTAACCAAATGATGTTTTGATTATTATATAATAAATGTTGAAAGTGCTATTAATGAAAATCACAAATATTTTTGGAACCTCATTCAATCTTAAACCAGAAGTCCGACAATGTTACCTATATGACAATTCTTTTTGCACAGTTTTTTGCTCTCGTCTAGAATTCAAAAACAAACAGACATATTATCCCCTGATACTTTGAGATACTATCGGATATAAGGGTTACTCCAACTAGAAGAATGGTTTTCTGACCTCGACTTAGGTAAGTCGATACCCAACACAATGTTAAAACTATCTTCTCACTTTCTCTCTATCATCCTCTTTATTAATATTTCTCAGATCCCTTAGCTCGGGAGTATTTCCTGATATCTGGAAGTCATGATCTCTATTCCTAAATTTGGAAACAACAAATGACAATGTATTAATGGAGTGTGGAATTGTTAGCATCAAGCAAATCACCTTATTAAAAATCGCTCCATGCATTTTGTCGTTTTCGTGTATTTTTAATTCAGTAATATATACGTGTTTGGTGTCATTTTAATTGCCAAATAGTGTAGTATTGTGTTTCAAGTTCCATTTCCACGTAGAATGTGCATTAGCGGAGGAAAAGCTGAAAAACCTATAAACAACTGCCAAATGTGACTTGAAAAAAGAAAAAAACTGAACAAATAAACTGATATATTTTTTGGCTCTTATCTCTTAAAATAGTTTTCAATATTTATTTACTGTGTTGGGAATCACCTATTTTTTGCTGACTTTGGGTGTGAATGAACTGTTGATAGTGAAATCCTTTCATGAAATTGTATTCATGAATGGTTCAATTTCTTTTTTACTTTTGTTGTACTTTTGAGTGAACTTGACCATAAACAAATTAAACAGGACCGTATTCAGAGATAATTTAGCTACCTTTAAGGTGTTAAATTGAATTTCTAGATTTGCAATAATTTGGGGTATGGAAGCTAATAATAATTTTAAATGCTGCCAAAATAAAGTGTTTAGCAATTTTATCTGTGTCACATGTTTTGGAGTTTTTCACCCCAGTTGCTTGGGTCGAAGGAAATATACAATTTTAGGACGTCACAAAGTATATTGTTCAGAGGAGTGTGAAGCAGAAGGATGTGTTGAGGAAGACAGGTTGAAAAACTTAAAAAAGGAAATAGAAAGGCTACATGTAGATCTTAAGCTGAAGGATTCCTATATACAAAGAAAAAAAAGACTTTCGGTCGATTTTCAATCCAGCGTGTGCGAAGTTGAATCAGAATATGAGAAACAAATTACCTCTCAGAAAAAGACAATCGCCGATTTAAATAAAAGACTCGTAGAACTAAGTGGTAAGAGTAGGGCGTTGGAAAGTATTTTGGAGAAAAATAAATTAGATTTGGACCACGCCAAAAACGAAGCAAAATATTTTAAAGAGTTAAAGGACAATATGTTAACCTCTTTAGACACCTTAACTGCTGATAATAAATACTTAACTGCTGAAATTGAAGATCTTAAATGTGTCATAAAAACCCTTGAAAGACCGCAGCCTCATACAGATAAATGCACTCAAACTGAGAGTGGCACATTCTCTAAACAGCGGGCAACTGAAGCTGTCCTGCCTGGGAAGAAAGTATTGGTTCTCACCGACGGGTACGGAAAGTTCTTATATAAGCCGTTAAAACAACAATTGGGTGAGTGCAAATTGCAGTTGGTGACAAAACCTAATGCCTCATTGAAGAGTATTGCTCTAGGGTGTGATTGCTACATTAAAGACTTTACACAAAATGATTTTGTAATAGTTTTGATTCAGCCTAGCAAATTTCAAGTATCTTTAAATGATTTAACTCTATTAGCAAACAAGTGCTTTTACACAAATTTGGTTTTTTGTTCATTCCCTTTTAAGTATGCTATGTCTAATATATTTGATGAAGCATTAAAATTAAACAATAACCTTGATAGTTATGTTTCTAATTTAAGAAAATTTAGTGATAATGTATATTTAGTGAATCTATCTAAAAATATTTTTCCAAAACATTTTTTCAGAAACTCACATTATCTAAATAATTCTGGCCTAAGCAAACTTTCTTTTGTTATAAAAAAATATTTGACTGTCTTCCATAATAAAAATTTAAATAGTGATAGTAATTTGAAGCTAGTGACTTTAAGCTCTAGTCTAAATCAAAACGGTGTCGAGGATACCAATGTGGTTAAGGAAAATTTTTTTTTAACACTGGACCCTCTCAAGTCAGGGAGGGTATGGTAAATGGTAGAGTAACTAATGTTAGTAAAGTATTTAATGATAATTCTGACTTTTCTATGATTTTACTCAATGTCCAATCTTTAAGAAACAAATGTGATGACTTGTTTGCATTTCTAGAGTTTAATAATTTTCCGGATTTGGTTCTTATCACAGAGCATTGGTTGAAGCCCAATGAATGTTTCTGTGTACCGAACTATATCCCAGTATCTATTTACTGTAGGGATACTTCATTACATGGTGGTACCCTGATTTTGTGTAAAAAAACATCTTATTTTATTGACAGTTTAGCTTGTGTTGACAAATATAACAATCTCTTGGAAGAAAATTATTTTGAATTTTCTGCTTGTTTTTCTAAGCAACTCAAACTTTATATTCTCTGTATTTATCGTCCCCCTTCTAATCAAATTGTTGAGTTCTTGTCAAAACTTGATATTATTTTGTCTCAAATCCCATCTGGCTATAAGCTGGTTGTATCCGGGGATTTCAACATTAACTTTCAGGACAAAAATTCAGTAAACACTATTCTACTTTCTAACTTACTGTCATCACATGGTTTAGTAATGCATATTAACACTCCAACTCGCTTGACCAAAACCTCGGCGACCACCATTGATTACTTGTGTTCTAATTTAGATGTATTATCATGTTGTGTAGTAAATGCAGGTCTTTCTGATCACGAGGCTGTTAGTTGCAGTTTAAGTGTTGGTAGACCCACGGTTAAATCAAAATATAGACACGGTCGAGTTTTTAACAAAGCCGGTTTTGAAAATTTTCATAAATTGGCTCTTAATGTGAATTGGCTTGGTATGGCCCGTTCTCCTGATCCATTTGCTGCCTTTCATGTTACTTTGTTGGACATCTTTAATCGAGCTTTTCCTAAGCGTTTGCTTAAATATAAAAATAACACACATAAATCCTGGCTTACAAAAGGCTTACGGGTATCGTCTAAAAATTTACGGTCACTCAATTACCTGAAAAAATTTTTCAAGGACGCAAAATTTGTATCATATTGTTATTTATATAGTAAAATTTACCGCAAGGTCGTCAGAATGGCCAAGGAACTGCACTACAACGACAGACTTCAGGCTGCTAAAAATCGGCTGAGGGATAGTTGGGCTATCATTAATGATCTGCGCAACAAATCTAGTAGTAGAGATCGAGAATTTGACATTGAACCTAATGTGTTTAATAATTATTACTGCAGTATTGCAGGTAAACTTACTCAGAACTTGCCCTCGTCTGTGGATCCACTGTCTTACTTTGACGGTTTTTCTATGCCTGGGTCATTCTCCTTTTTTGAGACTGACGTGGACGAGGTCAAAGCTGCCTTGCGTGATATCAAAAACAAAAAGTCATCTGGAGAAGATGAAATATCTGCCGGGGTGCTTCTGGGTTTACCAGATTGCGCGTTGGAGACTCTAGCGGCAGCTATGAACAATTCATGGGCCCGAGGAGTGTTCCCATCCTTTATGAAATCCGCTATGGTCATTCCACTGCATAAGGGGGGTGAACTAACTGAACCGTCAAACTTTCGCCCCATTAGCTTACTCTCCTCTCTTTCCAAAGTCTTTGAAAAAGTTGTTAAAAAGAGAGTATGGAATTACTTGGAATCCTTCAACTTAATTACTCCAAAGCAATATGGATTTCAGAGCTCTAAGGGAACTCATGATGCCATCTTTGATTTCCTGGAGACAGTGTACCTATGTCTGAATCGGGGAGAGTTTGCGGCGGCGGTTTTCTGTGATCTATCAAAAGCCTTTGACTGCGTGGATCATAGAATACTGCTGTCAAAGCTTGAGCTTTACGGATTTAGAGGTAATGCTCTTGCCTGGTTCCAGTCTTACCTTTCTGATCGCAGTCAGTCTGTTGTTGTTTCTGGTGTGCAATCATCACCCTGCCACATCAACTGTGGCGTTCCTCAGGGATCAGTCCTTGGACCTGTCCTATTCTTATTGTATATTAACGATCTTCTGCGTGTTCAGATTTCCGGCGATTTTACGCTTTTTGCGGACGATACGTCCATTGTATGGCATCACAGGGACTATATGAAACTAAGAAATAATATTTTATCTGACATTGACAATATTAAACAATGGTGCGACTCAAACCGACTTTCCTTTAATGTTACAAAAACAAACGTGGTGGGATTTCGGTGTGACATGCAGGGCTTAAATCTGGATGGAGACCCTCTTAAGGAGGAAAACGTGAATAAATTTTTGGGAGTTTTTATAGACGGTGATCTTCGCTTTGAAGACCACATACTAAGGTTGAGTGGGAGACTATCGTCTGCTTGTTTTGCAATTAAGATTGCTAGGAGTGAGCTCGGTCCGGCGCTGGCGCGATCAGTCTACTTTGCATTATTCGAATCACATCTTAGGTACGGCATTCCGTTTTGGGGCGCCAGTAGCCAGTTTCTTTTAAATATCGTTTTTTTACTGCAGAAGAAGGCCGTTCGTTTCATCGCTAAGGCCATCCAAAGGGAGTCGTGCAGACCTCATTTTCAATCGCTGAGAATTCTCACACTCACCTCTCTATTCATACTTGAAATTTCTACCCTGGTATTTAAAAACATAAATAACGTTCAAATCCCGTCATCTAGACCCGATACTAGACAAGCCTCTCATCTTCCCCTTCCTATACCAACTAGGGAATTTACAAAAAGGTCTTTTATCTACGAGGGTAAAAAAATATTCAACCATCTGCCAATTCACATTAGAAATGCCGGCTCACTTAGGATTTTCAGAAGAACCTTAAAGAACGTACTTCTAAAAAAAGTCTATTATAACCTGGGTGAGTTTTATGCAGATAGGCAAATTTAAAAGATGTCAATTGTTTTTTTTTTTGTTTGGGTTGGTTTGACTGCTGATTTTCCTACATTATTTAAATGTCTAATTTTAATTATATAACTTATTAACTTTCATATATTGAACCTATGTAGATGTTTTAATGTGTCTTTTTATGTTTTTATTTATTGTGTGTTTACCTTGACTGTTTTTTAAAATTTTTTGTATTTTTATAATTTTTTGACACCCATGAATGCAATGATTTGGTTAGTTCAACCTGGGTTCTAACTCATGCTGGGTTGGTGTTATTTTATTTGTTTTTTTTTTCTTTCTTTATTGTTATTTTAGATTTTATTTGCTAGAATTAACATGCTTTGTCAATAGAATCATTTATATTCTTGACAATAAAGTACATTTTGATTTGATTTGATTTGATATTACAGACCGATAAGTATTCTCTAAGGTATGCCAACATTTTTTGAGCATTGTGTTGAAAAGGACTTGACCAATGTCTCTCATGGAATATTTGTCAATCAGTAACATGGCTTTACAGCTGGTCGATCTGTTGTTGCTAACCTGTTTCTGTTTGTTGATTTCATAAATAATTTATTTGAAGAGGGCTGTGACAATATACACAACCATATCATACTACTCTCAAAACTGGCCAGTTATGGAATCTCAGGAAACATATTCTCGTGGATTGCTTCATATTTGTCAAAAGGAAAAAAGCTATCCCCAAGGATCCCATTTAGGGCCTCTCTTATTTAGTTTATTTATTAAAAACCTAGGTAGCTTATTTTCCTCTAAATTCTTGATATTGCTGATGACTTGAAGCTGTTTCGTCGAGTATCATCTGACACATCATGACATGTCACTCAATATTGTTAAGCCTGGTTTTGTTAGAATCAAATGAATTAAAAAATATAATTCCTGATTATTTTATTAACAATGCTGTTCTTGCTGAGATTGGTTAAAGATTTGGGTGTTTACTTGGATACCAAGCTAACGTTTGAGGATCATATATAGTCCATAATCACGAGAGCAAACTAGGGACTTTAAGAATGTATTTGCTTTAAAACTATTATACACAGCCCTTCTTAGATCAATGTTAGAATTCTCAAACATAAATTGATCACATATTACCAGATACATTCAAATAGATTAGAAAACGTGCAACATAAATTTATTAAATATACCAAATACAAACTTTTGATGAGCACCAAACTATTTCCTACTTAGATTTAGTGTTACTTGATCATAGAAGGGATTATTATGATGTGAATTTTGCCTTTAAAAGTTTTAACAATATATGCCTTACATTTAGATTCATATACCTTTATATCATACTCGTAATCAAACCCTTCTACATATACCAAACTGTCGAGCATGGTATTTTTTGAGTAGTACTGTAAATAGAGTATCAGCTACTGTAAATAATTTTTACATGCAGTTGATTTTTTTTAATATATTAGAAAATACATTTAAGCAAAAAGAGGCCAAAACAACTATATTAGTCTAAAATAATATAAAACTGCAAATGTTTCATAAATAAATTCACAAATAAAAATATTTTGCTATCTGTTTTTATATTTTTGCAGTGTCTTATTAGAGTGTAGGTATTTGGGTATTATATTACTTATTTTAGAATAAGCAATATGAAATAAATAATTTAAAGCAAAATATGATTTACCTAGTTAAAAAAATTAATATTTGATGGTAACATGCATGTGAAATACATGTTCATTGGACACCTACAAACATAACAGAGCAGCAACAGTAAAATGTAAAGCTTGACCAAGTTGCAAAGACACCCAAAACTTTTGGAACCCATTGGGTTACCCAGAGTATAGAATATAGAACATTCACTAAAATAAATATTTTTACACAGAATTATCATTTTGAAATTTGTTAAGCTGTGATTTTAAGTATTTTAAGAATTTTAACCTAAAATTCAGTAAACTTGTTAAGCATTTAAGAAACCCTATGAAAACCTCAAAATAAAGAAATACAGACACACTATTTACACATCACAAGAGCACACAATACTCTGACGTGTTGCTTCAAAGTTGTATGAAACCATAGAACCTGAGCAACTTCTTGTAGGCTTGATTATATCAACCAAATGTGCTATTTTCCTAAAATATGGAGAATGTATCAGAACTGTTGCATGAGTTAGATGAAAAAGAAGAAATATTAGCTGCTATGGCAGTACTTTTTGCTTTTTGTGAGTTTGGGGCATTTTATGTTCTTTGGCCAGAAATCATCAGTGATGGTGAAAGATGTAGAATGTAAGTAGGATGTATATTAGAATGAATAAGAGAGTTTCTGATTGCAATGGACTTTATTTTTTATTTTAATTATTCGTGTATAGGGGACATTTATACAATTTACAAAAGTCCACTAAAAAGACCTTAAATATTTTATAATCTAAAAGTTTCACGGATTATGATACCTATAACACTATTACAAAAGCAACTATTTAAATTTAATATTAGTAATTTCACAAATAACGTCTACTAAGTATAAAACAGAATAGAACAGAATAAACATAGTACCTTGTGAATGTAGGAGACTGCATTATTTATTTCAAAGTTGAAATTTGAACAATGATAGAGAGAGAATTTATTTATTTTATTTATTTGTTAATTTATTTATGTTATGCAGAGATCACCCCGTTTATATATGGGATTACCCCATTACAAATTTTTTTTTGATAGGTGACAAAGCTTAACCCTTTCGAGACCGACGTCTCAGCGACGAAATTTGCCTGTGGGACCGGACTTTTTGCAGTGCCAGAGGGCCCAGTGTCGGCTATATCCGACGGAATAAAAAACCATTTTAATTTTAGTTTTATTACATTAGAACCAATAAAATACAAACAAAACTAATATAAAAACTCACTAAACTTGCTAAAAAATAAAAAATATCAAACAAAACCAAAATAGAAACTCTTCAAACGTACTAAAAAATATAAAATATCAAACAAAATTAAAATAGAAAAATCCCTTTGGCATGAAATACAAAAAATTAATCAAAATAATATAAAACTCTATAAAAAATATTAAAAAAAGCCTTGGTTTCAAAATCTTTCTTCTTCGTGATATATTTTGAAGCAGGGAGTTACACACAACCCGACATCACATTCCTTGCAAATATATCTGGTCTCTTTTCTCTTCTTAGGATTTATTTTGGTATGGGAACATACATGGCATCTCCTGTAGCCCGATTTACGGCTATCCTTGGCTGATGGTACTAGATCAGGAAAGTGCCTTCCTGTAAGTCTTCTATTACCAAGATCCACATGAACAGAACGCGATGCTGCGTTTTGAGACCTGAAAAGACATAAATATATATATATATATATATATATATATATATAGGTATAGAAATATTCTTGGTCAATTTTTTTTACCTATCTAACAACTGTCTAATTACTGCAAGTTGAAATGTTGCCAATGGAACTTTTGCTGTATTTTGTGTCAAATACATGGCATGAGCATTCAGCAAAGCTATATCAATGGTATGCAAAAATAGCTTTTTGTACCATTTGATGCATTTGCGCGTAGAGTCAATACTGCTAATCATCATATCAGAGCGATCAACGGCACCCATTTGCTTGTTATATTCCAAAACACATAATGGCTTCTGAATGTTTTCGTTTGTAACCCTATCTTTTTTTGGAAGAGTGATCATTTTATTTTCGTGTAGGGTGGTAAGCATAACTACATCTCGACGATCTTTCCATTTAACCACCAAAAAGTTTTCACTGCTTCTCCAATCACATTCGCCCCTCTTTAGTTTTTTATCTAGAAGTGGCATTTGTTTTCTGTTTTGTCTTACAGTCCCACATGAATTGGTGTTCTGTTCGTAAAGAAATGTAGACAATGTCGGGCTGGTATAAAAATTGTCAGTAAAAAGAGAATGGCCCTTATTCAGGTATGGTTTCATTAAATTATTGACTATTTCACCTGTAGCACCTAATCCAAGAGTGTTTTCTTGTGGATTTGTTCCTTTCCCCACATACACTATAACGTCTAATACTATGCCAGTTTCACAGTCACACAACACATACAATTTGATTCCAAAACGATGTCTCTTTGTTTTTATATATTGTTTAAAACCAAGGCGACCTTTGAAGAGTACCATACTTTCATCGATAACCAGATTCTGGAATGGATAAAACTGTGACTTGAAATTGTCTTTTAGTGAGGCCAAAACGGTTCCAAATTTTGCCAATCGGTTATGGGCCTCTTCCTCTTCATTATTAGCAAAATGAAGATAGCGATGTATTTCACAATATCTGTTTCTTGGCATCGTTTTTCCAAAAACCGGAGTGCTGAGTAAGATATCTTGGGTCCAATACTCCTTGATGTTTAGTTTTTTCGTACGTGTCATAAGCATAGTCAGAGCGAAAAATACATATAGTTCGGGAACGTCAACATTTTTCCACTTAGGTGCAGCTTTCTGAAGAGCGTACCTATTTGTCTCGACGGCAATAACGTTCATAATATCTTCAGACAAAAGACTCATAAAAAAATCTACTTCCATACTCTCACTACTCAAATTACGATTTTGTAACCCGCTATTAGAATTATCGAATGCAAAAACTTCCGGTACGAACTCAGAGTTCGTCCACTTTATTTCAAGATTCTTTTCTGCCCTAACATTCATTACCTCGTCTATTTCTATCACATTATCCAGCTCCTGATGATCGTCCTCTTGATCTAAATTACCGTTATTATCGTCGACATCAACATCAGACATTTGTAAGAATTCAGACTCCGATGAACTGCTATCCGAACTGGGAATAAAATCGCTTCCACTGTCAGCAAACGGATCCTCGGGCTCGTCTTCATCAGAACTCAGAGCGTACTTGGACATTTTCCGGACTTCCTCCGCAGTCAACCCACAATAATTACCACTTTCTGCAATTATTTTACGTTTATTTCGCGCATTTCCTTCCTTAGAAGGACCAGCTCTAGCGTCATCCATACCGCACAATGTTTTGACTCACAATAACAAGATGAAGAACCACAAACTATGCACACGACATCCAACTATCGTCTTCCAGCACAACGACCTTAAAAATAGGCGTAATAAGTACCATTTTCGCTTGTTGCACCTATTCTGTAACGGAAGTACCCGAGAGCCGGTTGTCGCCTATGCTCGACGGTGTCGGAATATGAAGACACTGGTCTGCGGGGACATGCAATACTGAACGTGACGTAGCCGACACTGGTCTATGTGGGATGTTTTTTTTAAAGGTGTCGCAAATGATCGACAATGGTTCAAGCAGTAGATTTGACCACTGTCGTGTCTAGCCGACAGTGGTCGCGTAGATATTTTTATTTCCTGTCGGGGACGTCCTGTCAGCGGTCCCGAAAGGGTTAATAAAAACCTCAGAAGCAGATATCTTATTGAAGTAAATATAACCAGTTCTTTTCAGACTATAGTTAGGGATTGGACTCGGGATTGAAGCAATACATTTAACAAAAATTTGTTCAAAATATTTTGCAAAAAGTTCAGCAATACATTGGTCTTCAATAGCTGTTTCATTGCCCAAGAGCATACTGTTTGGCAGACTATTTGATTCAGACTTATTCTTAATATATGTCCAAAACCCGCAATGATTACCTCTAATGTTATTTTCTAGTGTCCTAATATGCTACTTGTAGCCTTAGCAGAACCTTACACCTAGACCACAGAGTAGAAAAATTCTCATAGATCGCTCAAATTTAGTCACAGGGTAAACCAGTGAGGAAAATTTGTGGTCACATGTTGTCTAAGGGGAACACACAAGTCAGTACTATGGTATAATGCTATATAAAAATGAATTAACACGCCATTAAGATCGGAAAGCTCAATAAAGGTATTCCACAATATAGAGGCATAAGAATCATTGAGACCTACATAATTAGTATTTTTAAAATCCAGGTAAAACAAATTAATAATTATATAATTATAAATTATTATAGGTTTCAGCTCAAAACAATAACCTATATGATAAAAACTATTGTTTACTTACTAATCAACAGCCGCCACAACCACTAAATCCTTAAAGTCAATCTAAATATCCATTTGACTTAAACATACAACTTTATTATTGCTAAACAGATTCAGGTATGCAAAATATTCAGATCCTATTATTGCATTACAGTTAGGTAAACAATTAATCTTACGACCAAGCTCATCATTATTCCACCAGTTTAAAATATGATACACAAAGTATCTCAGCTGCAGCACAGTGATAGTCATAAACATTCAGACTAGACTTAGGTGGGATATAAACACCTCCTATATTTGTTACACTACTTTCCAGCTTGAACCAAAACAATTGCTCCACTGAAGAATCTGACCTAGTAACACTTTTCTGTAACATTTTATTGATCAGGATTAAAACACCTCCACGTTTTTTATCACTAATTGCTGATGATCAATCAGCTCGGAATGTCACAAAACCATCCACCTAACACTGATTTGTTGCTATATCTTGATCTAACCAAGATCCGGTGATAATAACAATGTCATAAAATGAGCACATTACTGCCCTTTTAAACTTTAATCCAGCATCATTATTATATTACACGTGCAATGGGGATGACTTCAGTAACCTTGAAACTTATTTCCATTTTCATGATTCTTTTATAGGATAGTTTTCTTTTTGAATGTTCTATGATCTTTTAAATAGTTTTTCACAAAATAGGACGTCATTGTTTTCTCGTCAGTTACTTTACTAGTAGATCTTAGTTCTTATTCAGGATTTACATGATTTAGATTTTCAATGGGGTGTGTTTTTTAAAAGCAGTAAATTTTAGGAATTATCTTTGAACATAATTCAGTCTTATCGATATAGATCTCATAGTATGGATTCCAAACACTAGTTCAAGACTAGTTGTGATCTCGCAAGTGTATTATATAGAATTTGTATTGCTTTATTATGACAACTTTCAACATTTTATTGTTAATTGATTTTTTAATTTAAATATAAAATAATTTTTTTTTATAGTTTTAAATCATCAGCATACAATACATAATTTGAGTGTAAAAACATAATCTATATATATATATATGAGCAGTGCAAAGGGTTCACGTTGAACTCCTGAGTGAATAAATATTAGCTCCAAGACACAGTTATTAATTCTAACTATCTGGTTTCTGTCACAGAGGTTATTAAATAAGAATATCAATCAGTTGGTCATGAGGCACAGTGTCAAAGGCCAAAGAAAAATAGCCAAACATTTTTTACTGGTATTGAGGCTATTTACAATGTCTGATATTAGGCGATACATTGCGTTTGATGTACTCAGACCTTCTGTGAAACCAAACTGTTTATCTGATAAAATGTTAAACATTTTGAAAAATTGGGTCAATCTGTTTTTTAGACACTTCTCGAGGCTTATTGGACTTAAACTCAAGAATGTTTGTTTTTGGTGTCCCTGGTTCTTGATTCTTTAATTCATTACTTAGTTGGTTGTTCTTCTTTGTTTTTAACTCTCCAATCTCCTCTTTCATCTTCATTATAATCTTTTACTTGGCTTCTATAAGTTGAACTTTTGCATTCAGTAAATTTTGAAGGAATTCAAAAGTCTCGAATCGGCGGCACTTGAAAGGTCATAAGCTTACAAAAAATTAAATAAAACGTCCGGGTCGGTGTTTCAAAAAATGAAGTTGATGGCCGCTCGGAGACGAAATATCGAATTTAAATTTAATTACGTAAGCAGGGGGCAAAACTGGCTAAAATGATGTGACATTTTTTTCAAAATACCTAATAATATAGGGAAAAATCAGGAAAAAATAAAACCGATTTTGCAAAATTTCGTTTTTTCGGATATCTCTAGAACTACTCATAATTCAAAAAGTTTCTCAACAGCATATTGTTAGGCACATAACTGGGCAACTTTGCCCTAATTTAACCAATCTCGTATCTCTTTCCAAAATCCCATTGGTGATCGAATTTCTAACAGGCTATATATAAATATTACTCATTTATTATTAAATTTCGCTCTAATGCTTACTGCTCTGCCATTCTCCATCATTCCCAAATCTTACAAAATTCACTAATAAATATCACTGATTTTTATTTACGATGAACCGATGTGTGCTTACACAGACTGCGTTTTATCTTAGCGAACTGTGACGTAATTGAGCACGCCTACATAATAAAATGCAGCATAATCGGACAGATACTGCTTTTTAGCCTAGTGATATTAATTTACTGCATTTTTTTGTAAGGATATGGTGACGTTTCGTGATCGTATATTAAGAGATTGCAGTTAATTTGGCACTTCACTGCGTTTTTTAGTAGCAATAAAGAGTTACTGCGCTTTTCGTAGTTTCGAGGAATCGGACTCTCAAAATCACCGAAAATCGACATATTGCGTTTTGTGATAGGATTATTGGTGATATGCTTTAATTTTTATTTTGTAGAGGTAGACAACATACCTACATTTTATATTATTTTTGTTTCCTAACAGTTCGGGTTACATTTTTTTACATGTTTATTTAATAATATATATTTTGGATCTACTAAATTTTATTTCTCAGGTTGGATACTAATTGACAGATGTGGCAAACATTTTGGGACTATTCTTAATTTTCTGAGAGATGGTAGTGTGTCTTTGCCAGAATCTAGCCGTGATACAGCAGAACTTTTAGCAGAAGCAAAATACTATTGCATTGAAGAACTAGCAGAATCATGTAATAAAGCTTTACAGAAAAAGGAAAGGGGAGAACATGAACCAATATGTATGGTAAGTAATACTATTAATAACAGATGATTGTCTTTTTAAATATTGTCACTAAAATTAAGGATGAGATATTTGGTATTACATTCTCATTTACATTTCATGTAGCCTGTATAATTTGAATCTTCTTATATATTTAATATCAAATTTATTTTTGTGAACTATTTTCTTCATATTATTAAGATATTTATTGAAGGAATTATTTTAATACAGACAATGAGCTTAGTGACTTAGGTATTGACTGTAAATGTCACGATATATTGTAAAAATTTAAAAAAGTTATAATGTAAGTTTTCGGTTTATTTATTTATTTATTACCAACTCAACAGGTCTGGAGACCCAATTTTGGAGTAGGTTGATTAGCTATATTCATCTCATAACTCACCTGTGACATTGAAACTGTAATAACAGGAAAACAATTGCTAGTAGTATTATGTACATTAAGTGTGGAAAAGTATATCACAAGTCTTGTTGCTTAAGAGATTGTTCTGATCATATAAAAATATTAGATTATGTGCATTAAGTGCAGAAAAGTATCACAAGTCGTGTTTCTTAAGGGATTGGTCCAATTATGTAAAAATATTCCCGTTTAATAATATGTCTAGAGCATAAAGAGAGAGACACACCTGAGAAGGAAATTAAATACCTAAGAGCACTGATAGAAGAAATTAATGTGTTAAACCGTATGCTGGAAGACAACAACAAACTTTTTAAAGAAAGCTCTACCATTGCGAAAACCAAGAAGAATAATAACCAAACTCAAACCAAATCAGGTGCTTTCTACCAGAGCAGCGAAAATGGTAGCTAGAACCAGCAAAATAGATACGCCAAAGAACACGGAGATAAAAATGACAGAAAACAGTGCAGTCGAATGTCACCGTCATTGACATAACCTCAAATCACAAGAAAAACACAAACAAACACAATGATTCTGTAATTATAAAAAACGTAATCTGGCCCTTTATCAAACTGATGAGTTTCGGGCTGAAAATGAAATTACAACCATACCTGTCCCAATAAATTCTTAAATGTTGCCCCAGCCGAAGAACCTGTAGAACAAAATACAAGCAAAGATGTAGAACCAGCAATGAAAGATAAAACCAGGGAAGCTTAGGCATTATGAACGATGATAAGCTTAAGTTTGAAAATCATATAATGACATTCAACGAAAAAGTTGCAAGTGGGTGCAATGCTGTTAGAGTTGTCTGTAATGAACTGGGACAGTATGGTATCTAGGTTTGTTTATTTCTCGCTTGTGATATGAGTTATGGTATTGCTTTTTGGGGGTTTGCAGCGCCAGTATCTTTTTAATTATATTTTGGACTACAAAAAGGAGCAATAAGGTAAATTTTCCAAGTGAGACTTTTTATTCACAAAATGACAATTTTGACTCTTCTTTGCCTTTTTATACTAGAAATAGTATGTGTTGTAATACTATTAATAACACCAAAATAGTATTGTTTTATCATCTGCCAAATAGCATAAAAATGTTTCGTAAAGCTTACTATAGTTTATTAGAGTATTTGAATGACTGAACAGAAAACTCATGTGATTTTAAAAACGTGATACGGCCTCAAATTTTTAGTGTGTATATCTTCATTTTTTTCTCACATTTTATTTTTTGACCTGTTTAAGTTGACATATTGTTCTTTATTGTATATTTTTATTTAATTGAATATGTAATTTAATTTACAATTTTAATTTTAAAAGCTTTGTCAACAAATATATTTTATATAAGACAATAAAGCATATTTTGAATTGGAAATACTACATAATCAAGTCAGAGGGAATACATTGCTTCTTATGGTATGGTTTTTCTTAAATTTGTCTTTAAAGATAAATATATTTAACCTACTATATATTTATAATCAACATGAAGTGACCCATTTAATGGATATATACAATGTATTCCACTTAGAAAAATATAATTTTGGATTGCTTCACTTTTGGTCTCACAACTCTCACCCTCTAGTCAAACAGTTGTCACAAAAATTCGACTGATTAGCTACAAAATATATATATATATATATATATATATATATATATATATATATATATATATATAGATAGATAGATAGATAGATAGATAGATAGATATATATTTCGTGTCATTACAATAGGAAATGTTTACATTCGTCAGTGAGTAAAAGTACAATATAAAAATACTAAAAGGAAGAACAACATGTAGTTTTTTTTATATGTATATAGATATTGACACATTGTATTTTAAAATATAATAAAACAATTATACAATAACTACCTAAAAGTAAAGCACATTAAAATTATACATAAATATAAACGTTACTGAGAACTTACACTTTAAAACTTAATACAGAAAGATTAATACATTTACTTTTAAAACATAAGGCTAAAATCACAACATAGAAATTCCTGGATGCTATAAAAAACATGATTTTTCAAAAAAACTCTAATTGTTTTATGGAATTTTGGTGGAGGTAGAACTCTGATCCTCAATGGGATCTTGTTAAACAATTTGATAGCCAAATGTTCTGCAATAAGCAGCACGGAGATCGTTTCTCCCACATATCTTTTTGGGCTTTAAAGTTATTTATATTCGCCCTGACATAAGAAACGCTCTGTAAAATGAAAACTGATGGAAAAGTAAGAATACCAAGTTGGAGAAAGGCATCCCCACAGTCCTCCCTAAATTCCAACCCCGCTAATACTCTAACTGCTCTCCTTTGAATCCCGAATACTCTGTCTGCCAACGCCGCCCCGCCCCACACCAATACACCATACGACATACGAGAATGGAAAAGGGCATAGTAAGCAGACAAGAGCACACAACAAGAAACACTGTTTTTTAAGTTTCGTAGCAAGAATACATAATTTCTCAGTCCCTTACAGACGCTTTCCACATGGACATCCCATTTTAATTTAGGATCAAGGTGGACTCCCAGAAATTTAACCGAACCCACATTTTCCCTACCTTGCAGATCCCTCAGGGTAAAAAACATTGTTTGGGTTTTCCCAGTGTTCAACAAGAGCTCATTACTAGCAAACCAAGCTTTTGCTCTCAATTCTGCCTCCCTCGCCCTATCACATATATCTACTAGGTTGGCACCCCTCAGTGAGAGCGAGGTATCATCAGCAAAGAGAGTGTACCGCATATCAGCCTCGCTAAGGGGCAAATCATTGATCATATAAAACATCTTTGTTTAAAACTAATTTTTATAAAAGGGTTGGCATTCATAATAATCAATAACCCTGTACCTAAATTATATCAGTCAAAAGTATCACATAACAATGACAATATTATATTCAACAAATAAAAATAAAGAGTGTTGGAAATTACAATTAATTGCAATATTGAAAAGGGAACCAACTTAACTGAAATATAATTTTCTGAATTTGTTTCACCTTTATCAAAACAGCAGTTATTTAAGGATTGTATATATAAATTCAAACAGTGTGTTTTTTTGTGTTAGGAAAACCACCGCAGTCTAAAAAAGTCTGCTGCAAATCGAGTGGTACGAATGAAGTTTGGATATTACAGTAGCTGAATCCACTTTCTTATGTGATTAGTTTGTCCTTTTAAGTAAATTTCAGGCATGTTTGTGATACAAATATATCAAAAAAGTCTTATTACTCAAAGTCATGTTAGAAAAATAACTTAAATTGTCATAATATTAATGGTTGTGGGCTTCGTTTAGTACATATATATTTATATGTATCACCTCACGTATCAGTATGTTTTCCACAGGCCGTTCTAAGTAAATGGGATATTTGTTTTTTATGATTTTATGATAAATAAGTAAATGATACGGTATGGTTTTATTTATTTGTTCAAATAATACATATAGAGTAACAACTATAAATTGTACTGTTAACAAGTCTTAAATGTCTTAGATACATACTAACTAATTTTGGTTTTTAATTCCACATTTAAATACCTCAAGGCTACACTTAAATATCCTTAATTCTTTAAATTAATATATTTCCCTGTAAGCCTATCACTAAAGCATTGGTGGTTGTCAAAATTAATATGATTTATTTATTTATTTATTTCAACGGGCTAAAGCCCAATTTTAATACAAAATAGTAAAAGTATAAGTACAAGAAACTATGCCTAACCTAAGGACATATAACCTAAGAAACTTAACAAATACAAATACAGGTACAGGAATAATCACAGATAACAATACAAGGTTTCAAAACGATTTTTACTATAAAAATAATAGGAACAAATACTAATTAATAGATACTGAATGCTTAACTTGTCCCCTAAATGTAGTTCGACTGGAGAAGAAGTCAAGACCTGCCGATTCTTTGTTGGCATTTCTAGCACATCTGGTGAGGAAAGAGTTATAGCCATAGTTAGTTCTATGAGGAGGTTCATAAAATGTGGGGGATTGCCTGGTCCAGGGATGCTGAGCATGAAGTCCCAATTCACTGAGCAATAAGGGGCAAGAGTTATTAGAATGAAGAAGATCATAGAAGACCAATAGATCTTTATGCAAACGACGAGTTTCCAATGTTATGAGGTTCAAGGAAGTTTCAATATTTATATAATTGATGGGTTCTTGAATATTTTGTATAAGTGAGATATATCTCAGAAATTTGTGTTGTACTCTTTCGATTGACTGAATGTGGATATTGTAATATGGAGTCCAGACACATGAAGCGTATTCCAAGTATGGTCGTACAAGAGAACAGTAAAGGAGCTTAATGGCTGTCAAATCATGGAAATCCCTACTGCATCTCCTAATAAAACCCAACATCTGCAGAGCCTTAGAAGTCACTGATGAAATGTGCGGAATGTAACTTAGTTGAGCATCTAGTATCACACCTAGATCTTTAATTTGGGAAGTAGACCTCATTAGAGTGTCATTGGCCAAATAGACATGGTTAAAGTAAGGTGGATACCTCCTACGACTGAAGGTCATTGAACAGCATTTGGACACATTCAGATCCATTGCATTGTCAGCACACCAGGTTACAACTCTGTCCAAGTCATTCTGAAGTTTAGTGCAGTCACCCGTTGAATCAATCCTCATGAAAAACTTCAAGTCATCTGCAAAAAGAAGGAAATGACTATGATGGAAGCAACTTTTGATATCATTTATGTAGACATAAAATGCTGCAAAACAAAATATTCTAGTGCCATTGTGTGTGTAAATTGTGGAAATGTCTATCATAAATCCTGTGCGACACGCGATTGGTGTGAAAAGATCGAAATCATCGATAAAACAAGACTAAAATGCTGTGAAAACAACGTTGAGGTTAAGGACAGTGATCATAAAGATATAGAAATTTTCTATCTAAAAAGACTTTTGGGTGAGCTAGAAATAAAAAACAAGTTGCTAAAAGAAAATTGTGATCTCTGGAGAGAAAAATATGATCTTTTAAAATCAAAAGATTCAAAAGTAAATGAAAACATGACATTACGTAACAAATTTTCCCGCTCAAAAACATCAAGTGGAGAGGTGGCTAAAATTTCGCGCATGGCAAAGGACGTCCCGAAAGAATCGACACCGAATGTAGCAACAAGCCAGGAAGTCTGCTGTGAAGTTGGCAATTTACAAAAAAACACTCTTACCAACGTCGAAAGCCAAAGTTCTAAAAACCTTGTGGAAAAGGAAAAATTGTACTCCAATAGTACAATTACTGCATCTGACAATATTGACAGTAATGACACATCAGCACTTTCATTTTCTGCAAAGTCATCGAAATCGGAGCTATTGCCGCAAAATGCAGAAAATGTAAATTCTGCAAATAGCAATTTGAATCTAGTCCAAGAAAAGAATGTGGAACCCACAGAACATCAGGGATGGACAACTGTCCAGTCAAAAAGGCAGAAATCTGCGGGAAGAAATACATATGTACAAAGAACTAGTCGACCTGAACCAATAAAGGGAAAAAATGAGTCGGAAGACGCACTACTAGTAGCAAGAAAGCATGCTTGGATTTTTATATCCGGAATGGACCCGCTAATGCAAGCAGAGAATGTGCTAAATTTCCTCAAAAAGCACAACCTGGGTGATGGCTGTTCCTGTGAGAAGATATGGACAAGGACCAATACCAATGTTCCTTTAAACTAACTGTACCCATGGAGAAGCAGAAGACCATTATGTCGGCAGACCTCTGGCCTACAGGTACCATAATTAACCATTTTCGCAACCTGCAACGCCTGCAGTCCCTCAAAACATGAAGGATGCAGTTTTTCTAAAGTTGTACCATTTCAACATGCAGTCACTCAGAAATAAGATACCAGAACTGGAAACATATCTGTTGGACAAATCTCCCGACACGCTTTGTATAAGCGAACACTGGTTACGAGATGATGAGATAAATACAGTGAAGATTAATCACCTTCCCTTTGTTGGCGGCTTTTCCCGTAAACTGAGTGGAGGCGGTGGAGTGGCAACTTTTGGTAACAACTTCAATTATTTGCCTTTAACAGAGGTTAGTAAACTAAGCATTGAGAAATGCTCTGAATTTTGTGGGGTTTTTCTCAAGGATTTTCATCTTAATCTAGTAACAATTTATAGACCCCCCTCTGGTTGTTTTGACACATTTTTAGAGCGCCTTGAAGCATGTCTTGAACTTTTAAATATAAGAGATAAGATAATAATAGTAGGTGATTTTAATGTACATTTTGGAACAAACGATAAGAGGAGTGCTGACATGTGTAGTTTGCTTCTGTCATATGGACTTAATCCGACAATTTTAGATCCAACAAGGGGGTCGAATTGGGTCAATCAATGGAGGTACAGTTGAGGTGTTCCGTACCAGATGACACGACAAAATTAAACAAGTTGATAAGACCATTTACTGAAAAAGGTAGACTTATGTTTTATAATTTGATAGAGTCAGTTGATTGGGGTTTTATTAATGACATAGATGTTAACATAAATACAAAATTTTTGCTGTTTACTGAAATTTTACAGGATAGTTTAAAATCTTCTTTTCCAGAAAGGGAACTAATACTAAAGCCTAAACAAAGGGGAACCACTTTTATCTTTACCAATGAGTTAAGGGAAATGAGGGAAAATCTTCAATTTCTTAATGACTTGTGCAAAACTTTTAATACTGAAGGTCTAAAACAAGAAAGAAATTCTTATCGCTTAATGTATAAACGTGCCATTACTGATTGTAAGTTAATTTCCAACAACACCAGAATAAAAAACTCCAGTAATCCCACGAAATGCATGTGGGAAATAATTAATGAACATCGGGGAAGCTCCAATGGGCTGTCGGGTGTATCTAGTATCACGGCAGATGAATTTAACACTTTTTTTGTTAACATACCTAATGAAATACACAAGAACATTGTTGTCCCAGTGGATGTAGATCCGCTCAGACACATAAATAGTCAAAATTTTAATATCAACCAAAGTTTTTGTTTTTCGGAAGTCACTTTCATTGAGGTTAGAGATATAATTAATAAACTAAATAATAAAACAAGTCGTGATTGCTTTGATCTAAATGTCCCCCTACTAAAACTAATAAATAATTTGATCTATATTCCGCTTACAAAACTAATAAACTTGTGTATCTGTAAGGACGTTTTTCCGGACTGCCTCAAACATGCTGTTGTGGCACCAATACACAAAAAGGGTAGCACTGGGGATGCCTCAAACTATAGACCAATCTCACTATTGCCAATACTTTCAAAAGTGTTTGAGAAATGCTTAGCTTCTCAAATCGCAACCTACTTTGAAACTAAACACATTTTTTCAGAATCCCAATTTGGCTTTAGGAGGGAACGGAATACTGGTTTGGGTATCCTGGACTTAGTTTCTTACATAGAGGACTCTTTTGAACATCTTGAGTATGTTTCTACTGTATTTTGTGACCTGAGTAAGGCATTTGATTGTGTCCCCCATGATGTCTTGCTGCGGAAGCTGGGAGCATATAATTTGTGCAGTAGTAGTATCAACCTGCTCGCCTCATATCTGACTAACCGGACTCAACATGTGAGACTTGCTGATGGTGATTCGGATGTCCTACCAGTAACAGTTGGAGTGCCTCAGGGATCGGTGCTCGGTCCTCTACTTTTTCTTATTTACATCAATGATCTGCCCCTTGCTCACCCTGAGGTGCATTGGACACTCTTTGCCGATGATACGACAATAGCTTTCAAACACCAAGATAAACAACTGTCTCAAATGAGGACCCTTGAGGCACAAGGAGCAGCTGAGACATGGTTTTCTTCTAATATGCTATTTCTGAACGTAGCAAAAACCAACAATATGACATTTTCCATGAGACAACTTTCTGGCGAGGAAATTGAGTGTGATGTGAGGTTTCTGGGTGTTAACTTGGACCCTAGGCTGCGATGGCACAACCACATAAATTCCATCTGTAATAAATTAAATTCAAACATTTTTGTCCTGAGAAATCTTGCTCACTGTGTAACCAGGGATGTGTTGATGCAGGCATACTATGCCCTCGTGCAGTCGCACATGTCTTATGGAATCATCGTTTGGGGTCATGCTTCGGATGTCTCGAGAGTCTTTGGTCTCCAGAGGAAAGCTATCAGGGTAGTTAGTGGTTTGTCATATAGGGATGATTGCAGGGACACATTTGTGATGTTAAACATATTAACCCTACCTTCCCTGTACATGTTGGAAACATTATTGTATGTTAAAAAAAACCTAACAGGATATAGAAGACATGTTGATGTCCATGAATATGATACAAGAGGTAAAGGTGACCTAGTCACAGGTTACTATCGTCTGAAAAGGTGTCAAAATGGCTCAAACTATTTGGGTATAAAACTTTTCAATAAACTTCCAACTTCCTTGAGGGAGGCACCACTTAAAGTTTTTAAGAAAAAAAAAAAAAAAAAAATATATATATATAGTATTTTCTACTGTTTGACGTGTGTAAACTTTTTTTTGTACTGACACGAATAAAGAAATTTGAATTTGAATTTGACATTAAACAGAAGGGGTCCAAGGTGAGAGCCCTGTGGGACGCCAGAAGGTACCTTAATTTCTTTGGATTTAAAGTTGTGTACTCTTACTATCTGAGTTCTATCAGTAAGATAGGAATGAAGCCACTGAAAAAGTGGTCCTTGCACTTCCATTTCTGCCAGTTTACGCAGGAGGATTTTATGGTTGACTCTGTCAAAGGCTTTGGCAAAGTCGGTGTACAATGCATGGACCTGCCTACCATCCTCCAAAGTCTTTGACAGAAAATTAGAAAAGGAAAGCAAGTTCAGCTCAGTCGATTTGCCTGACAAGAAACCATATTGTTCATCTATCAATTGACTTGTCATACCAGCGGTCAGGAAGTTACACAAGAAACTCTCAAACATTTTTGGGATTACACTGATTATATTTATTGGTCTGTAATTATTAATCTGTGAGCTGTCACCCGACTTTAAGATTGGGGTGATAAAACTCACTTTCCAAAATGATGGAAACTCTCCAGTACAAAGGGACAAATTAAAGATGTGAAAAAGTGGACGTGCCAATAAGAAGCTAAATTTTTTTAAAAAACTGGGAGGTAAATCATCAGGCCCGGGACCCTTATTTGTATTCAATGTGGATAGTTTGGAATAGATATCTGAAATAGTAATGCTAAATTGAGATAGATTAACATTATTTAGATAATTAAAGAATATGGGGCTATTGAGTGCATCATTAGGTGGTCTATTGTCATGCATTTCAGAGAAATACTCAGCAAGGAGATCAACAATCTCCTCACCCGATGACGCTTTTAGGTCCCCATAATACATATCCACGGGAATTCCCGGTTTTTTCTTTTTGGAATTAATGAACTTCCAGAAATTTTTTAAGTTATTCTTAAGTGATGATTCAGTGAAATAAACATGTTCACTATAGCATTGATTTTTAAGAGATTTACATTTGGCTCTAATTTCAGAAAACTTCACATAATCTGTGTATAATTTAGATGTTAGAAATTTTTTATGTGCTTTTTTCTTATCAGTTATACTATCTTTCAATTCCTGGGAAAACCAGTAAGGAAATTTTTTAGATGTATACTTTTTTAAGGGGACAAAACATTCAATTGTTAAATACATAATTTCATAAAAAATATTCACCAAGTCATCAAGAGTTTTATTTAAAAATAATAAATCCCAGTCAAATTGTTCCATAAAGTCCATCGCAGCATTTAAGTTAATGGATTTAAAGTCTCTGTAGAAACCGTCGCCAATCAATCCATAATCACTGGAGTGCTCACCGAGCCGCAAAGTAAAATGTAGGGGTGGGTGGTGGGCGTCAGGCCTTAAAAGTGGTTCATCTGCAAGCATGACTGATGTATCCAGGTCCCGAACAAATACCAAATCCAAAAGATTACCAGTAGCATTCAGAACAGAGTTTATTTGGTGAAGGTTGTGGAAGGAACACATATCTGAGATTTTCCAAGGGATGTTACTTCATTGGAGCTGCTTCTGGTGAGGCAACAGTGACTGATGCGAATTGGTCTCGAGTCCATTGACTGTGTGGCAAGTTAAAATCACCCATAACACAAACCTCAGAGTCTGGAAACTCCTCGGTGAGTCTTTCGAAGTTGTTAGTAAATAAGGAAAAGTTCTCAAAGGGACATCTTGGAGGCAAGTAGACAGTACCTAGTATGTACTGGTTGGCCCCTGTTCCAATCTGTACAAAGAGTTGTTCAATATTGGGGTCAGATGCCAGTACCCTGCTTCTTACACTCTTGTGGACGGCAATTAGAACACCACCGCCCCTAGAGTATTCACTAGTTTCGAGTGACCGATCCCTTCTGTATATATATGTTTCATTAAATGCAATTACTTGATACTGGGAAAAGGATGCATTTTCAAAGAGAGAATAAAGTTTAGTGCGGAGTCCCCGGACATTTTGAAAGTAAACGAGCAGGTTCGAAGGAGTACCTGTTAGTTTTTTGGCATTATCTTCGGAATGCCTTTGACGTATCTTATTGTGAGATTTGACTCACCATCACGCATTCTCTGCTTTAATTCATTTTTCAAATTATTGAGGTTTGTGCGTTGTTGTGGTGTGAGATCAGACTCTAGGTAGATTTTTTGAGTTCTATCCAGTTTTTTCTTATTTTTTAAAATTAGTGGAATGATGTCAGGGTTCTGAAGGGTGACCTTCAATGAACGATATCCATTTTTATTTCGTCTATTGGCCTGTAAAATTTCGATAGGCAAATCAATCATACTAGTAAGAATGTTCTTGGCTTTTTGCAGATCTTCATCATCATTGACCTCAGGTAAGTTAAAAAACATTAAATTTGCTGACCTTTTTTGCCGTTCTGAGATTTCCATTAGGACACTGTCCTGATCGTTTTGACTAGGCTCCTGTGGCAGCAACATTGCTGGACCTGATTTTAGGGATTTTACATCCGATCTTATTTCCTCCATAGCAGTCAGAAAAGTAGTCTCCATGCTCTTCATCTCTTGGGCAAGTACTTTGACTTGTTCCATGCACCCCAATATATTTTCATTTGTGACTTTTACACCAGCCAGTTGATGCTCAAGTGCGGAAACAACAACGGTATGATGATACATGTCTTTGAAAGATGCCTAGTTCTTGTTGGCTTTTAAGGTATGTGAACACATATTTTGGATAGAATCACGCTAACATATTATGTTGCAGGCTTTCAGTTTGGTTGAATAGGCATTGCATAAGTTACATCCTTGTATAGAAATCTCAGCTTAGATATAAGAAAATTTACATATTTATTTTGAAGCATTTCCAGTTACTTTACATGGTATATCTAAGGTACCAAAGAACATGTTATACTCTGCGCCAAAGAGTTATCAATATTCGATATAATTTTTGAGGTATCAACATTCAATATATTTTTTAACAGAGTGTGACATTATTTCTTTAATATACCAATTCTCCAAAAAAGCGCGTCATTCAATAAATATGACTAAGAAATACTTATCTTACTAAATTAAATACAATTTTACATACAAATTGGCTATGATGTCACACCATGCTATGGCCGTTCTTTACTTAATGGTATATTCGTCTTTTTAAACTCAAAACCGGTTAGCATTTTTTTTCGTAGATATGACCATTCAGAATAATGTTTGCATTTTCCGAACAGGGCAGCGGTCTAACCGCTAGAGAGCGTCGAAGTTACCTTATTTTTGTACTTAAAATAATTAAAAAAATATATATTTCCCAACCTTTGATCTCACCCATTTTAGATAGGATTCGGAAGACTATAAAGAAGAACTATTTTTAAAAATATCATCGAAATCTGTTAGTTTTTTCGACAGTTATTAATTAGTCTATCATTGCGTAATTTTTTTACTACAACACCTTATCGTCCATACCTCCCAAACCGAAAATAGCATAACAATACATTTTTTTATCGTTTAAGAGCCTCAAGACTGGACCCAAATCGTGCCAAATTTCAATTATTTATTCCTAGCCGTATGTCTGATATGACGACTTAAATGTCAAAAGAAAGACGACCATCAGTATGGTATGGGCAATACAAAAACGCGGTCTGAGGTCATGTCGTAAATGCGGTAGAACTTCAATTATCTATAATTAATTAATGGATACATATTTTCATTCTAAACTGGAAATATTATTTTTGGAGGTATAGAATGTTTTCGTACTATTAAAAAAATGTGCAAGTTGAGACTTGGCTGCATCTGATATTGATTCATGTTCACATCTTAAATAGACAAACATAACCAGTCCACGAAATTGCCTTTGAATAAATAATCGATGAACTAAAAAAAGTTCAGACATAGGTATATGATTTAACTGTTTCACTGATTAATTCTATTAAAAATCTTATTATAGCCCCTCTTATTAAACTCATTAATACTTAACAGATTTTTCCAAATATCCTAAAGAGAGCTGTAGTTTCACCTATATTTAAAAAGGCCAATATAAATCTAACAAAAAAACTAAAGGCCTATGGCCTTGTTGCCAATCTTCTTAAAAATATTTTAAATTAGATAAAAATATCATCCTTGCATTTACTAAGAAGTTACATAATAAATTTTATAAGGATCGATTATACCCCTCAGTTTTGTTTTGCGGTCTTAGTATTGCGTTATATTGTGTATCCCACGATATTCTGTAAAAACAAAATACTTTAATTTTAACAATAATATTATCAGACTAGTTTAATGATACTTGCAGAACCGAAGTCAAGTTGCAAAAGCAAATGGTAGTATACCAAGGATTGATACTGGACCCAGTTCTTTTTCTCATTTTTATTAATGGCCTGCCCTGTAGATAACAGTTGAGCCACTATGTACTTTGTTTGCTTATGATACCACTGTCTGAACGTTGCAAACAAAAATGTGAAAACAGATTATAACTTTTACACTAACAATGTTCAGTCGAATGTACTTCTGGCGAACGTGTGCAAGATGTTCTGAAATAGTGTATTCATGATGCGGAACTGGCATGGGTGTGTGTGTGTGTCAGATGAAACTATGAAGACTATACACTATTCCATAGTGTAACAAGGTGGTGAGAATCATGGCAGGATTGGGGTACAGGGTACGATTGTAAAAGGGTTTTTGTTGGTATGGGAATTCTTAATTTTCCTCAGTGTGCATTCTGGAGATTTTGCTGTACATAAACAGATGGATGGATGGATGGATGGGAGGCACATCCAGGATGTACACAAGTATAACACTAGAAATAAGGCAAGCTATCTTCCAGTCAGAGTAGACTAGAGAAATGCTAAGGCAGGCCTGAGTTTTCTGCAACTTATAATGAAAAAAATAAACCTGAGTATAAAAAAACTCATTCCACGCACATAATACTAGCAAGCACTTAGAATTATGTTTGCCTTTTTCTAGATTAGGCATAGCACAAAGCTCTGTCATATACATAGGTATTAAATGATGCAATAACATTGGGACACTGAAAGGTTTTAATAAAATGTTGTATTTAGCCAAAAAAGTATTCTTTTGTCAATGATGACTTTCTAAACTCCTAAAACAAATACCTGATTTACTTTTGAAAGAGTTGTTTGTCTTATATTACATACATATTAATATACATTTTTGTATATTGTATATGAAAATTTTTATGGAGAATATAGTGACTGAGCAGTATTTTAATTATGATTTTTGAAATATATATTTGCAATTGGTAATATTTTTTTAACCTTACCAGGAGGTGTAAAAATTTGGCATTTGCTGTCAGTGTAGAAATTGGTGTTAGCACATAGATAACTAAAAACTAAAACTGGAAAGTGCAATCCGTTTTGTTAAATCGTTTAGGAGTTAAAGAGAAGATGATTAGAATGCTCAGTACAATAAAAAAATGCAATAATATACAGGGCATTTTTTTATAAAATGGATATTGCTACCGGTTTAAGGTAAAAGCGGCAATACAGCACAGTTTAAAATATTTTAAAAACGAGAGGTTATGTCCATCAATGACCAGAGCCAAATTTTCAAAATAATCTATTTACTGGTTTTCCAGATACTTCTAATATGCCTTTCACCGTGAATAACTCTGTATTTAAAGTTGCAGGTTTGATAGATATTTTCCAAATTGGTATAATCTGCTACGAGGCTAAAAAATTTAAATCGAAACACTACAAAAAGAAGTTGGAAATTTAATTTAAAATAAGATTTAGGTCAATTTTCTAAAAATCTGTTAAACTTACCTATTAAAATCAACATAAAAAACATAAATAATAGCAACTTGCCCTTGTTTATCAGAATTTTCATTCAACAAGTTGCAAAAACTCGGCTTGCAAAAAAATCCACCTAAAGCATACAACTCTTTTGTTTGCCAACACTGGGTTTTGCTGGAACTAAGTGGCTGTGATGTCAAGAGTAGTGTAAATTGTTAAAAAATACTGACACCTTGGTTGTTTGAGGATAATCAATGTTAGTTTGGAGTAGTTTAAGTAGTTTTAATGACATTTTTAATAATAGAATAATGGATGCCTTGTTATTAAGGTATTCTTTGAAGTCACGACTAAACATATTCAACGTATTTTGTTTGTAATCTACCAGTTTGCATTATCCGTAGTATAATAAAACACATTTTACTGAAAAAAAAAATAACCATAGCTACCGGACACGGACAAGTTGTGATCTTGTAGATGATTATAAAAGATAACATTCAGTATCTCAAACCAATTTGTTATGTGAGTATACACATGTATAAAAAATTTCTTGGGGAGCTTAAAAATAGTGTACCTATGTACAAGGTTTCTATTTATATTTTGAATGCAGTCGACAAGCTTTAGAAAATGTTATATACAAAAGTTTTGAGGTTGTATCTAAATTGCCCGGATTTGCTAAAAAATAAAATGACAATTGGAAAGTAAAAAAGAGCATCTACTTTGTTATTTCAAATGGCATACCTTGTATAATATTGTTTCATTAAATGGCGAGTATCTTTTTGCTGGTTATGAATAAACTAGGTTTGATATCATTTTCTTGAAAGACAATCGAGAAAATTGACCAAAAAACCTGGCAATAGAGGCAGTGTGTTCCTACTGATTCCAGATTTATGTGTTAGGGGTTGGAGTGTTCTTTTTTTTTCGAATATATTGCCTCTTATGGCAAGGTTTTTGTCAATTTTCTCGGTTGCCTTTAGAGATAAAACTGTTAAACCTGGCATATTTGTAATCAGCGAGAGAAACATTTAATGAAACGATATTATACAGGGCATTTCATATAAAATAATAAAGTGAATGCTCATTTTTTTTACTTTTCAATTGTCATTTGTTTTTTTTTATACATCCTGGCGGTTCACATGAAACCTTAGAACTCTTATATATAACCTGCTTTTTCTGTCCCAGAAAATAAAGCGTTTAAAATGTAAACAAAAACTGTAAATACTGACAATGAATACATTTTATTGGTTAATTCATCGAATACAAATATGACTATATTTATATATTAAGCTTGTGAAAATACAAATAATATTGTCACCAAGTTTAATATATACATGTAGTCTGATATCTAACATGATTATCATTAGCAACCTAATACATTTCATATTATCAGTGACATTTTATGATACTAATGCTAGTTGTCTTTTAAGGCCTCGGGGGTACCTGGGTAAATTAATTTCCAAATGTCAGCTTAAAATTTGTGCGAACTGCCTACTAGAGTTTTTTTTCTGCATTTCTGTCTCTGTTTTCTAGTGCTGCTACAAGAGCCAAACAGTCCTGATCGATAACAAAAATGATTTAACAGAGTTCCAGGATTAGTCGACATGTATTACTGCTACCAAATATGTCGTAGTTCTCTCTTAATAATTATGAGCATTATTTTAAAATTATCATCAGACTGGATCGTTTTTTTGCCATGCATTTTAAGATTTTATTTATATTTTGTTGGCACTACCTCTTTTATTTCATAGCATTTTCAACACTGCTTAGTTTTTTTTTAAATTCAGGTTCCATTAATCACATCTTTGAAAGAAGAAGAAACATTAATTAGTTCCAACTCGACCAAACCAGCAATTAAACTGTTGATCAATCGCCATAATAATAAGTATTCCTATACGTCAATATATTCAGATGACAACCTACTAAAAAACATTGAGCTTTTTGATAAGCTATCACTCTGGTATAGTAACAGAGTTATGTTCTTGAAGGATGTCATTAGTACTGGCGAAATTTGCTGTTGGATTTTCTATGGACATGGCAAAAAGGTACGTTTTTGTATTTTAAGTATTTTAAGTATAAGAGTCTAAATGCATTGGATACATTACATACCTCTTATGGCAGACTTTTCTCTATTTTTTGCGGCCACTTTTATAGATAAATGTATGAAACCTAGGATATTTGTAATCGGCAATAGAGAAGAGATCCATTTAAAGGTAATATAATATACTAAGTGTTCCATAATATAAACTAAGGTATTTTATGTTAAAAGAGCCTATAGTTTTTGTAAACAAAGGATAGAACTATAACAGTAAGAATGCCAGGGTCTAATGAATCTTGAAAGAAATAACATTTATACACACTACAAGCTAAGTAAATACATATATATATATATATATATATATATATATATATATATATATATATATATATATATATATATATATATATATATATATATATATATATATATATATATATATATATATATATATATATATATATATATATATATATATATATATATATATATATATATATATATATATATATATATATATATATATATATATATATATATATATATATATATATATATATATATATATATATATATATATATATATATATATATATATATATATATATATATATATATATATATATATATATATATATATATATATTGTATCACGTTACAATAAGCAAAGCGTGGAATTATAAAATATCACCGCCGCAATTTTTTTCAATACTTTCATCCAAGGGGAAAATTTTTTTGTGAGAATCAAATAAAATTCCTCGGTACTTTTTGAACTTTGCAAGCCAAACTGATTTACACTTTGTAGATCAAAATTATTTAGATGGGCAATGACAGGCTTTTTTACGATTTTTTCTATTATTTCGGAGAGTGTAAGTAACAGTGATATATGGCGAAAGTCCTTTATATATTGGCACTACTAAACTTGTCTTGAGACAGTCCGGAAAATATCTAAATAAAAGTGTCATGTCTGCATTTAAATAAATATTTTGATGCCCTAATTGTATCAGTTTTTTATCCAGGCATAGAGATACTGCGCAGCTAAAAACTAGTTGGAAATTGATTTACTACTTTTCGTTTGATCGCCCCTCAAATGTATCTAGATTGTGGAATTAGGGTCGCAATATGACAAGGCCGCAAAAGCATACTGTTTGTTATTATCAACATTACAAAAATAATTAAAGCAATAAACAATCAATAAATCAAAATACAGACGTGTTTTTCGAATAACTTCTCTTAATGTTTTATCACAATAAAGCATGTTTTATCGTGGGTTTATTTAATCAATCTTAAAGCCTCCTTATGTAAGCTAGGAACACCCCAATATTATATTATAAACCCATTCTTAGACAAATGCTTAGCTTGTAGAGTTTCAAAACAAGTTACATCCGTAGGTGTCCGAAGTATGCTGCACCTCTATTGTCTATGCTACGGATAAGAAACACACTAAAGTAGAGTGTCCTGAAGCTAGAATCTATGAAGAAACTTTAAATATCCTGCTATATGAGAATCGCAATGCTCCCAATCAAGAACTTATGCAAGCTACCTCAACAAGGGCTGCTGTTAGTGGCATGTCTTCATACACCAGTGATGAGGAAGAGGAACGTTCAGGTATTGAGCGACTAAGGTCTAATAAAAGTAGCAACACTAGCTGATGTAATAGGAAGAGTAGGTCACTGCCAAGGACCAATCATTGTTAATGATTTCTTTAATATGGTATTCCAAAAGTATTTATCTTTGTTGTTACATATGATAGTCGGATCGGGAATAGCGATTCTTATATTAGACTTGTGAATTATACTGCAGATTTGGTGACAAATTTTAATTAGAAGTGATCTGTGATTATTTCATGTTGAAGTGAATTGATTTTTCGCGTTGTAAGTTCTAATAGACAAGAAAAAAAAAAAAAAAAATATATATATATATATATATATATATATATATATATATATATATATATATATATATAAAAGTTTTTATTTTTCTTGGGTATAGGTTTGATTGATGAAACTTACTTTTCTGCAACTAGCTCGTCGTTTCGCTTCTTGTTTGAAGCATTTTCAAGAGCATTTTATTGCATGTCTAAAAATATATACATAACACGTGAATTAGTATTTTTCAGCAAACATACGCAAATATTTAACATGTACTATACTTAACAAAACTTGATTTTTTAAAATTTTATTAAAAACCTATGTAGTTTGGTATAAAGTGGATAGCTGAAAACATATATGATTGTTTATTTACAGTTGTTATTTAAATTGAATTTTAGTGTTTTGAAAATCATTATATCATTTTAGGTTATTTTTTTATTATTAAATTTAATTACTATTTAATAAATTTGACTTAGATTTTGTATGTCCTTTTAGTCATTTACTGCATTCTGATCTTTATATGAATCATTTCTTTAAATACTAGTTTATGATAATTGCTGTTTTGACTGAATTTTTGTTTCGGAAAAGTTGAATTCGTGTTTTTCACTTTTTTCGTGTTTATGTAAGGCTGTTTTTTTTGTATATTTATGGCTGTTTAACCGATTTTCTAAGTACTGTGTGGTCATACCTATATACTTTTTAGGACAATTAATAATTAATGCGAAAAAAATAAAAAACATGAATTCAACTTTTCCATAACAAAAATTTTAAGTCAAGACAGTCAATTATCACAAATTGGTAATTAAAGAAATGATTTATATAAAGGAAGATCAGAATGCAATAAATGACAAAAAGGACATACAAAATCTAAGTCAAATTTATCACAACCTACATCAAAATTACTGTAAATAATAGTGTCGTTTTCAAGGTAAGGTACACCTAAAATTTAATATAATATTTTACGCTATAGTTGTTTTATTAAAGTTGCAACTACAAAAATATTTTAATCAATTAATTGTTCAATACTTAAGTATTATGAATGTTTGTTTTGTTAAGTATAGTACATGTGAAATATTTGCATATGTTGGTTGAAAAATACTAATTCATGTGTTATGTATATTTTTTAACATGCAATAAAATGTTCTTGAAAATGCTTCAAATAAGAAGCGAAATGTCGAGCTAGTTGCAGGAAAATAAGTTTCATTAATCAAACCAATACCCAAGAAAAATAAAAATTAGTTTTAGTATAAAGTATGGTTTAAGAACAGTATATATATATATATATATATATATATATATATATATATATATATATATATATATATATATATATATATATATATATATATATATATATATATATATATATATATATATATATATATATATATATATATATATATATATATATATATATATATATATATATATATCCACGTTTGCCCCATCATTCCCCGGACTATCAAATTTTGTTTATATATTTACATGGGCATAACCAAGGTAAGACAGAAAGGAGGGTGTTGATATATATATATATATATATATATATATATATATATATATATATATATATATATACTAATTTTTTTATGTAATAATTTAAGAATAACAGACCTGTGACTTTAATAACGATTTGAAATGCTTTAAATAACTAGTGATTAAGCATTTAATTACTTTTATTTTTGTCATACTCCAATTTGTCTTCTTGTATACTTTCTAAGTTCCTATTTCTGTGCAAAAACGTTAAAACAAATAGAAAACATATCTTTATCTATTAATGAGTATGAACAATGACCTATGCGTAAAGATAATGTGGGACAACTATAGGTTTATTATAATTATGTTAAGATAGTAAAAAAGACAACTTACTTCCCTATGAGATTTAGTTTAATTTTGGAAGGTGAATTCTTCCAAATCTTCATATTTTTTAGTTATGAATTGTACACTCTTATTACTAGATAAGCTCTTTAATAAAAAAAGCCGGAATAACCATACTTTTCTCTATACAAAGTGTCTCATAATAGAATAGTAACTATGTGATTCTTTGACTAATTTTAATTATGGAAATGCATGTCTAAAAACGACTATTTTTTAAGATAAAGGGTGGTAACGTTTTATTTCGTTTTTATTTCCCCAAACTTTTTTATGTGACGACACTGAGCCTACTTGGTTGCTTCGTCAAAATCTCTATTTCTTCAAGAAACTTTTCCGCCTCTTGCATTTTTTGAATATGTGTTATTGTTTAAGTAGATATGTAATTTCATTACAAAAACCTTTATAATATATGAATTTATATTAGGCTTCCTTTTCTCTAATTTGTGATAAACGAATGGATATTTTACTAAATAGCTTCAAAAAAGTACTTATTATTGAAAAAGTGAAAAAGAAAGAAACGTTACCAAATGCAACGGAGAATTTGACGAAGCTACCAAATTGGGTCATTGTCCCCAAATAAAAAAGTTTAAGGGGTGAAAGGGGGTCGTGACAAAAAATTATCTCTCTGTAGATTGAAATGCCAAGGAAACGGTTTCGTAGCCACCGAAAAAGTAATATGGGTTCCAATTTTCATTCAATTATTTTAAAAAATGTAGAATATAAATTTAAAAAAACTAAAAACAAAACTTTGCCACCCTGTATACTGAAGAATATGCATTATTTCATAAGTAAATGTGAACTCTTATAGGTAAGAATAATAAAAAAATCACATCCCTAAGTATTAACACTCAATTATGAAAAACCCTGTATAATAATTGAAGCTATACAAAATGAAACTCCGCAAAAATCTGACTTTAGGTATTTTCTGTTTAAGTGTGGTAGACGTATTTAATAACTATAGGCAAAAGTATAGAATAATTTTAAAACCATTTATACAGACATAACATTTCTCCAATTGAACATTGAACGATTGTTATATGGTATAGTGACACTCTAATAGGGCCGAAATACTGAGAATAAAATCAATAAAATTTTTGAAAAATCGTGACCAAACAATTTAGAAATAAAATTTTTTTCGAAAAATCACTTCATTTACTGACAGATAAATTGTACATCAATTTTGTTTCAAATTATGAAAAGAACAGAACTTTGCTTTTATTTTAATTTTGCGGTATATTCTTTGTTTTGATGATTGAGTTGATAGGAATCTAACAGGCTAGCTCAAGCAAATTAAACATGATAACAAATAATTTTACAGATCAATAAAAAAATAGATTTACCAGAAAATCTAAATCTAAAAAAATAGTGGTCACCAAGTAAGGCAAAAAATATATTGTATTTTAAATTATTTTGTGACCTTAAATTAGTTGAAAAACCAATATTCCAAGAAAGCATCAAAATGTGATGAGACGTGAATGGTGTATTACAAAAAGTAGGCAGTAAAAATTTTACCTTAAGAAGCAAGTTATCTAAAACAGAACCGAGAGTAACATCTAGAATGGGATTGTTTCATTAGTATCGATATAACAAAGATTTGATTTTCCATACTGTAGAGTTAAGTTTCATACATTTTCAGATGCGTCGACCGTCAAGAGAGAAGCTTTAGTGGTAAATATGTTTTATATTCCAGGATAAATCAGTAGAATTTTGAAAATTACACCTTTCATGCTATTTCTAAATAACTGAGTTGCTAAGAATGTACAATATATGGATCAGATTATGTTCTGTAATAGTTTACAAAACCTTTCAATATTTTAGAAAGTATAACAAGATTTTTTTACGATTTCATAGTTGATGTCGGTATTTTATATGATGATGATTTTTAATCAAATGAAGTTCTTGAAGCATGTTAGATATAAAAGTATAAACTATATCGTTATTCCTGTCTTTTTAAAAATGTCTTTCTTTTTTTATCCATTTAGAGAAAATTAGTTTCTATATGTTATTGTTTCTACAAACTCTTTTATATTTTGTACTTTTTGAATTTGTACGTAATTAGTTCATAATTTTATTGATTTCTATAATTTTGAGACTTTTGTAAATTTAAATTTATTTTAGCCATCGTGCAATTATCTCTTCAGCTCTGTGTGTGTGTGTTTCAGCGGTAAACTGAGCCCGGCTTCCCGTTGCCACTAATTACCATCACCTCCGTCTTTCACCAACACCACCCGTCCACCACCAATACCCGTTGTCATCTCCGACCACTCAACCCCCTGACGGAGCCTCTACCGCTTTTTTGCCGTTAGTGTCTTGCGTTATGCGTTGTTGGTTCCCGCGCACGTTTTCCCCTACCCACCATCGTAACGCCGTTGAGTAGGTACGTAGCGTGTAGTTAACAAGTAGTTCTGCTTTTGTTGTGTAACCCTAATTTAGTATTTTAAGATTTTGATTTTTACTGAATTCATTTAACGTTGTTATTGTTCAACTTATCCTCGAAACCTGGTGAAAATTTGAAGAGTTTACAGAAATTTTGTTATCAAAAAGTTTTTTTTATAAGCAACGTTTTGATGTATATGTTACAGCTAAAGACCGAAAGTAGTTAATCTCGATATTAAGTGGCTAGTGTCAGCTTTAACAATGCGTTAGAATATGAAGGCAAAAATATATTTTCTGCAACACAAGCCATATAATATCGATATTAACCACTACCTTATGGCTAATGTCGATTAGGTGGAAAGAATACTTGCAACGTTATCAGTTTCTGCGTTATTTAAGAAAATTAAAGCAAAACACATTTTTGGTGCCATTAGGGCATGCAATTTAGTTTTTTGGCGTAGATCTACCTATATAATAGTATAATTGCATTTTATTTATTATCTTATGTCCACCTGCATAATTTTATAAGCAAGTAGGATAGGTTAGGTTAACTAACGTAACCTTAATCTCTTTGCTTATATAAGGAAATATAATTTTTTCTTCATCTCCCAAATGTATTATATCGGACGTTGATAGGCGACGATATGAACACTTTTTTTTATTTTTTTCTTCACTCGATTTTTTATTAGATCATTTTTTTGATACGATAACAAAGCACAAATTTGTAAGTTTATAAAAGTCATTATAAAAACTAACTTTAAAATCAGTCTTAACTCTTATTTATTTAGAATATGTAAATTGACACATTCCTAAATTGCCTAACTTCAAAACGTAAATAATACAGTAATCGCTGAGCTATACCGGTTTAGTCAACAATAGCTGGTTAATCCCCGGAATAACATGAAAATCACGCTTATGCGATCATTATTAGCAGTAATCTTGTATAGTTAATAGCGAGTTTAACCAGATAATATTATAATTAACTGATTTCGGTTTTTAACCGTAACATATAGATTTAAACATAAAGCAAAAATTGGGTTACCACGGTTACATTATTAAAACTTTTGATCAAAAGAAACATTTTATATTTCTCACCTTTATGATAAATTATCAAAAAGTGTATACTTTAAAATACTTTTATTCGTTTAAAGCAACATCAAAATTTCTATGATATTCACCACATTTGAATCGTTGAAAATACGTGTTGCTCTGAATTATTTGCTTGGACAGATTTACTGTGGATTTTAATTTATATAATTTTATTTGATCTAAACAAAAAAATAAAATGTATTTTCTTATATAAACTTATTTGTTTTTCAATAGATATTACTGGTTTTTAAAATGTCACTACAATCATATGTAAGTATACTTTGAGAATTCATCATGGAGAAAATACACACTTGAACAATGTTTGCAAATTTAAAACGTCAATACTAATGCATTCGTGTGTTCGCACTTGGGCCAACATAATCTTATGAGGCTGTAAAACTGAGCCTTTTCGCAAACTAGACAAAGCCTAATTATTAAAAACGACGAGGAATGATAGAAAACTGTACTTCATCCTCATCAATATCTGCATTTCTTGCGTTTTGATGTCTGGTTTATCATTGCGAATAGTAAAATTATTTATAAATATAGCAAGCACAATAATTGAATCATGTGAATCATAATTTTTACAAAGTTCGTGTTGAAATTTCTGGATACCTACCAAACGTTTCTGAGGCATTTATTTTGCTATGATGATTTGTTAGAGTAGAACACAAATAAAAGTACTTATGGTTGCCATGAGACATTTTAAAAACATATCCCTACTGAAAAACCTTTTATTTTTAAATCGATTTTATAAAAAGTGTTTTTTTATAAAGGTTTTAAAAATAGTCAGGTTTAAATCTAGTATCTCTTTTTTTATATAATCTAGAAATCTTTTCTAAAATCTTTCAAAAAGTTTTTAAGAAATGTTACGGATCATTTATTATTCAGTGGTATGAAAATTTTTATTTTAGTTTCTCATAAGAAGGTCTAATAAACAGTTCTTGGGGTGTATTGTTAGTGTATGTCCACTAACTTTTCATTGTATTCTAAAGTATGACTGAAACCTGACATTGAGTTAGTTTCCTCTAATTGTTTTTTCATTCATATGCAGGAATGAAATTCAAACTGCCAAATTTTTCCTGTTAATTTTATTTTGTTTTAGTTTTTTTGTTAAATCTGGAGAAAAATTTAATATATTAGAAACTAATAACCGCTCTAGGAATTTATTATATCTATTTGGTTGGCCTGTGTAAAGTCTGATGAACCATCCTGCAATTACGTCACAATTACTGACGTCATAAAGAATAATCCGTATGTCTTATATAAATTAATGTGCTTATAAAAATTGGCGTTTAGCCACAAGATGTCTCTATAATACTTTATATTTCCGAGTACGTTCCGTTTTCATTATTCATGAAAGTTCTATTATGCAAAATGATGCGTTTACATTTTTATTTTTTGTTTTTTTTTAAATTATGAATTTTCCTTTTGTCTTCTTTTGCCACTTGCCCCTAATATATAGCATTCAGTGGCGTACTAACTTAAGAATGGGTGCGTGTTCAAGGTTACCGTAAAGTACCCCTTATACCTACCAGTGCATTTATTCGAAAAGTTTTGTTTTTGAGGGAATGTGATGCTGAGTTCAGCATTCGCGTAACAAGAAATATCATGTATTGCTTACACGCTTGTACAATGCAAACACATCTCAGTATAGTATTTCTCACAACCTAACTACCCGAATCATAAGGTTAATTAATGGCCAAGCATGGGCAGGGCCGCACTAAACTTATTTATTTATAAACGGGATGTACCCAATTGCACATGAGTGCTACATAAATTATAATAAGTCACTTACAAAACTAATTTAACCTAGGTCATGTGAATAACATTTTTAACACTGAAGCTAGTAAAAACATATACAATAACAGCTACATAATTTACAAACTAC